>CP135557.1:7691268-7981901 GCA_032402905.1 Khaya senegalensis | reverse complement strand
AGCTCGTGGTGAGCAAGGAGGAGTTCCGAAGGTTGTGGAGAGATGGGGCGACCCTGATGTTTCCAAATGCGTGCTTGCGGCTTCTATTGACGACAGCCGAAACGACCCCGTATGTGTCTGCTTTTATGTAGTTCGTTTTTTTTCCTTCTTTTTTGGGTTTCTGGTTTTATTTTTTATTTATTGAAAAGTATAAATGGTTGCATTCTGTTTAACTTGAGACTTGGTTATCCGTATTGAGTTCATGGACAGCGAGGTGTCTTCACATTTCTGAAGCTTTAAATTCTGACCATGACAATTGCAGATGTTCTTCCTCTTTTGTTTTAGCCTATGCAAATGCTTGCCGATTAAGCTGCCTTTACTTTCTAAAAAGATGAAAACAGCTATTGGTTGTTGTGAGTCATCACTGTGGGAGAACTTTTTCGGTTCTGCTTACTACCAGCCTCCTAGTCGCTCTCGCCATTCACTTCCATCTTTCTGGTGACATTTTGATTGTCCAATGCACCGTTTTCACACATTTATTCAAACAAATAATTCAACACTGTACTAGAATATGTAATCTCTGTATGTTACATTTTGACGATTTAGTTGAGTTTATTTTTTGTCTCTTATTCATATCAGTTAGTTATTTGAGGCAATATGTGTATTGTTTAGCAACAATATTTTTGTCATCTACTCGTTGAAATTCTAACATTGTAAATTATTCTTATTTATTTTACTTTGTGGGTGCAGTTATTAGCAGTTGCAAGAAAAAATGGTTTGGTAAGTTGCTTTTCAATTTCCTGACTGTGAATAACAGGAATAGTTTCAATGTCAATTCATGCTCATAACATTAAATTTACTGGAGCTTTCCTTGGATAATTTGTGCCAAATATTTCCTGTAGATTGAATTTCTCAATCCTCTTAATGGGGATCTTCGAGTTTCAGTTTCTACTGCCAGTGATGCTGGTACCCGACCTGAAGATGATGGTATTGTTGGTTTGCATTTGTTCAGAAGACGAAGAATAGAATCATCGTTCAGGTATCATTTTTACTTCATGGGTTTTTTGTGATATCAAATATAAATCCAACAAGCTGCATTTCTTTCCAACTAACTGGAGTTGGTTGTTGTACCATGTTAATCTATGTGGTTTCCTGTAAGTACTATGCCCCTTTGTGTATTTGACACTGATCTCTGTTGAAGTGGTTAATCTCAGGTCGTGCACTTTGCTTACATGTACAACAAAAGGAAATGCTAGCATGAGGTCTATTGAGGTTACCAATGTACCAGAGGAGTCTTCGTGTAGTACTTTCAAATCCTGGAATGTGTGCTCTTCTGGTACTGTCTCATTTTCTAAAGTGGATAGAAGTGAAAATTATGCCTTATTTGGAGGGTGAGTGCTTTCTTGAATAATTTGCAATATGCCTTAGAGTTGTTCCTTTCTCTTCTGTATAGGCCTATTATACTGTCTAAATGCTTATTGGCATGGTACAAATTGTGGATTTTTAACTCAGGAAGGGCATTGAAGTTAATGTCTGGGATCTTGAGAAATGCACAAAGATTTGGACTGCAAAACCTGTGAGCCATTTCATCCTCCCTCATCACATCTTGAACAAGAATAATAAATGTTTTTATTTTTGAAGCCTTTTCTTGTAGCTCAATCTCAGTTTGTTTTAATCCATTTGTGCAGCCCCCTAAGAACAGCCTTGGTATATTTACCCCTACTTGGTTTACATCAGCAACATTTTTGAGTATTGATGACCACCGAAAATTTGTAGCTGGTACCAACAGCCATCAGGTAATCATGCACATCAAATTGGAATAAAAAAAATTGATTTTAGATCGTCTGGGAAGATGTCATTTTCGTGGGCTCCTTTAGTGAAAAGTAACCTAAAATTCCAATAAAATGAGTTCAGTTGAGGTAGTAACTGTGTTTATTTTTTTCATTGGCATGATGATTTGTGCTCTGGGTGCCAACTGTATTTTTTTGGCTACTTCCAGGAGTTTGATTATGAGAAATGAGAGTTTCAAGTTATTTTTGTATATATTCTAGTAAAGGGATTCTTTTCTGCAGACAAGCAAAAATCAGTTAACTCGTTAGGTAGGTGAAAGAACTGTATTATGGATTGTTATAAAGATGGGCCATTTTTCCAAATTTAATCCAAGTTCTTATGTTTTATAAGTTAAGGCCATCGATACTTTAGCAGAGTTTTCCTTTTTTTCATTACATTTTTGTTTCTGAATGTTGTTTAATATCATCATCAGGTCCTCAAATGCATATGGCCTCTTTCCTCTCTTTCAGGCATAATCAATTTTGTATTTTCTTGTGTTTTTGAACTTATTTTCTGGGTTCTGTATTAGGTTCGCCTCTATGACACTTCTGCTCAACGAAAACCTGTTATTTCATTTGACTTCCGGGAGACCCCTATTAAAGCAGTAGCTGAAGAACCAGAGAGCTATAATATATATATAGGGACTGGTTCGGGTGACCTTGCTTCTGTTGACATACGAACAGGTAGTGAACATTTTTGTAATGTATAGTTCTGCATTGATCCGTCATTGCTATATCTGCATTAACTTGATTGGGTGTTGTAGTGATAACTTGGAATTAATATAAAATGAATGTTAAATGGGTTTAGTTTTTCTTGTAAAAGAGATTAGAATGCTTTCTTGTGTTCTAGAGATGAACTGTATTCAGGTATAACATTTTTGAGCTTGGAAGGGGGACTTCTTGTGGGAATTTGGCACTTTCAGGGTTTTATTTATGATATATTGCCTGATTATGCTCTTATGGCCGTAGGATAAGTATCCCCTTGTGTAGACTGCTTATGGTGGCCTGAGATTGAGTTTGAATTAAGCTTGGCTTGGCCTGTCCTCAGTGCAAAACTTGACCTGCCTCAATTTCATAGAGCCACATTTGTTGATGTTGAATTATGTTTTGTTAAGTTTGGCAATACATGTTATGAATTATCTTTTGGCAGAGTGACCTCAAAATCACCAAATAGAACTGTTTGGGTGAGCTGTTAAACTTAGTCTGGCTTTAACCTGGCTTTAAGTTCACCCTTTACAACCGGGTAAGCCCGGTAAGCCAAGGATTTGAATTTCCATCACGTTATTTTGGGAATTGTACCACATCACATGTTACTCGGAATGAGCTAATTTGTGCTGCTTCTAAGAAGATATAGAATGATTTTAAGTTTTGCTTCTATATTTCGAGAACTTAAAGTGCCTAGCACCGATTAATTAATTTCCTTCAGTGATGTTAAATGCTTTCTTTCCTCTATATGTGCTGAATTGAGACCATCCTTGCAGGAAAATTGTTAGGATGCTTTATTGGGAAGTGTTCTGGAAGTATCAGATCTATAGCTAGGCATCCCACGCTTCCAGTATTAGCATCATGTGGTGAGTATGTAGCATGGTCTTCTACATTTAAACTATAATCTGTTCCCCCTTTGGCTTCACAGTTTTGGAGCCAAGATTATTTCTTTGTATATACAACTAAAGTAATAACTTGACTTACCTTTAGGTTTGGATAGCTATTTGCGCCTTTGGGATATAAAGACACGGCAACTTCTTTCTGCGGTGTGTTTCTGAATTTTATTACAAAGAACTGTCTTAACTCACTAGTTTAGAGCTCCTATTATATCTTTCATGATGATGATACTAGTAGTCTACAATGTTATATTCAGTCAACTTGTCTAGAAAAGTGTGAGAATTTTTTTTTAGGTTGTTATTGTTTGTTACCGCTACATTTTCATTCCTGATGGTAAGACTTGCTGATTTATTTGTTTCTTCACAAAGCTACTGAATATTGACATGGAAAACTTTTACAAACTGCATTGTTGCATGCAGGTTTTCTTGAAGCAGCATCTTACTGAGGTTGTTTTTGATCAAGTTTTTTCTGACAAAGGTTAGTTCTTGCCATTCCTTGCTAGTCATGGCCAATGGGTAGTTTTTCTATAACCGTAGCATGGTGTGGATATCGAGTCATCTATAAGTGGCTCGTAGAGAAGATTCTGTGCTCTTATTTTTATTTTTTTTTTTTGTGGGATCCATTAAGTGGCTTTAGGTTCTGTGTTATGTTTTAAACTAATATGGATGTGCATCTTCCTTTTTATTGTTTTCGTCAGTGACATTGTTGATATTTATGTAACCATTATATCCGTCTCCAACCTGACTCTAATTCTGCATGCCATTTTGTACAACCAGAAGTTGCTCATGCTGCAGCAGATCTGGTGGTACCTGAAGCATCAAATGGGAATGATATCAACGAAGACGAGACAGAAACATTGCCTGTGAAAAGAAAGAAGACACCTAAAGAAAAGGATAAAAACAAAACAAAGGCATCCAAAGAAAATGAGGAAGGCAAGAAGTTTAAATCCAAGAAAAAAAGCAGGAGAGTAAAAGTTGATCATGATGATTCATAACTCGAAGAAATACATGCTCATATATTGTATACTACTGAGGACCATAATCAAATCCTGGCCTGCATTGTGGTTAAAATGTCATAGCAATGTCAATGTGTAATCTGGTAGTTGCATTTCTGTGAGCAATCCTAGGAATCTATGAGATTTTGATTTTCCATTTCATAGGGATGGTGCCGGTACCGTAATTACACCCATTTCTGGGTAAAACTTGAGTCGAGAGATTTTCATTTTGATCCGGCAAACAAGATATTTTGTCAAATTTTTGAGTTTGTACTCTGTTATCGTTATATACGGTGGGCTAACCCTGCTACAAACAGCCAGGTGTGCTGGGGTCATAGTTCAAGATACGTGAACCGTATTTATCAAGCACTCTGTTATAATCTTCATTATATCCTCAAAAAGATTGCCATTTGACGATCACATCATAATTTTGCTTTTCATACCATTCTGGTTATCAGACGACAGATTCATTCAAGATTTACCGAAGTCTCAGTTTTTCCGCGACCCTAATTGCCCCTTGGCTAAAACGTTTTTAAATGAATATCATGCCATGGGTTCAGCTTAAGTTGTCAATTTCAGCTGTCGGACTTTCCAACACCACAAAGTTCAAAGTCCCAAGCTTTCATGACTGTAATATTTAGATTTACTGATCAAATTTTTGGTGCTTGATCAATATTGTTCAACACAGAAATCTTGACGCCCATGCAAACTTAAGGCACTCCAATGACCAACAAAAACACGGGTATCTTAATTTCTAACTATAGCATGCAAAAAACCTCAGTTAATTATTTCAAAAGCCATCAATTATTCATCCAAAGTTACAATTCAGCGCTCTGTTGCGAACATCAAGACGGCGGAATACAGATTCAGTTACTAGTGATCCACTGAGTTATAACTGAAGTAGAATCAAATACAAAGTTTTGCATAGAATTTGGTATGAAACGTAAATAATGGTTTCGGTCAAATCACAAGAAAAAAGAAATGAAAATGGAAGACCAAAGAATCAGCAAGAAATTACTGAGATTTATCTTCTTCTTTCTTCTTCTCAGACAAGTACCTACAATGAAGAACAGAGCAAGAAAACTTTGTTATGTTTCGCTCCTTCTGTTGCCAAGCGACAATTCAAGGTTAGATGACTTCAACAAACTGAAGGATTAATTCCAGTGTTATGGTCTTGTAAAACAGATAAAAGTTGCCAGAATTGGTCAATTCTGATGTATTATTTTTTATGCAGATAATTTCAGAATCAGGACATATTTATATTTCTTTTCTTTTCTTTTGATCCTCTTTTTATTTATTTATTTATTTTTTGTTCTTTTAACAGGATTTGTTTAGGGTTTGGCATGGCCTATTATCACTAAAATCACACTATGTTAGAAACAAGAGATAATCGTCAGTTTTACATGTTAGAAGGTACAAAACCAAAGAAGATTTGTATTAATGCATATCATCTATTTCATAGAACCTTAGTAGAAATTTGGCTACTTAATATACATATGAAAGTACTTTCTAAAGCATCAAAATATCATCTCGTAGTAAGAGATGACAAAAAGAGCATATTAATTTGGCAGGAAAGTCACATCTAATTGAAATTTAAGTGATTCCAAATATCAGCATATGCAGTTGCTTACCCCTGCGCCCTTGCCCAACGGGAAAGATGATAGAGCTGTACAGTTTCATTGGAAGCATGGCATGCCAGAAGTAAATAATTACGTGGCTGTACCATCCATGCAAACCTCATGAACAATGCTGAGTAGACACACATTGCTGCACTCAAATATAGAAGGCAAGATTAGATCCCACCCGTGTTCTAAATACTTAAAAAGAATAACCATGATAAAGACAATTTTTAACCTGATGTTATGTTGCCAGAAATCATTTCTGGAGGTTTGTTAAGGTCCACCAACCCCTGTTAAATTACAAATCATAAATCATAAAGTCAAGGATTGGGGTAAAATCTGGCTTAACAAGCTACACCAAGTGTGAAAGTATCAAAACCCCTGTCGTTTAATCTATAACCCAGCTCAATGTGAAGAGACATACAGCAATAACAAATCCCCAGTTGGCAACAGGTCCCCAGAAATGAGTTGTTTTGGGACCAACCGGACTGTTCAAGAATGCTCGGAATGAAGCCATAGATGAATTCTTCGGCTTTTAGAACTCTGTAATTGTAGCAATTTCAAAGTCAAATGATCCAACATATACGAAATGCAAACATCATGTGCATAGATTAGAGAAAGTATACTTTCTTCAAAGCAAATTTTATTCATCACTTCAAAAATTAATCTTTTTTTATCAGAAAATTGGTCTTGCTTAAACAAGCACTGTCAGATTAAAAACTTGTAGTAGAAAGTAGAAATTAGACTAAATTTTCAATAAATTAATATAAATAAACGGAGCATTTTGGGCTCAGTCATTGACAAAATACATATTGTTCATCTCATCAACCCGACCCAGCAAAAATTCAACACAAACTTTCAAGTTGAATCAACGTCTAGCAATGAAATAACAGTAACATCTAGGTAATCTGGTGCCCGATCTGACTAATTAAACAATCCTAACAAGGAAACTGCACGGAAATTTTATAGCAACCAAAAAAAAATAAAGCTTTTCAGTATCTAAACAATCAGATAAACAAAATCGAATTAGGGTTAAATTTAGAGCAGCTAAAAAACGAATACATCAAATGAATTTGTGCAATTAATTGACCAATGCTGAATCAATTAACTAGAGTTCAAAATATACGATCATAGAAAGACGATTTAATCTCACAGTTTATACAAGGAGCCGAAGGCTGAAGCATACCTGATACAACTTCGTACCAGAGAAGTAGGAGGTGACTTTGGTGACAGAAATGAAGGCGATGTTTGGTGAGAATCTTAGACTGGAGTCAGTTGAACTGAGTTGTTTCAAGAGTAGAAGTGGTGTAAAGTTAAGCGTAGCAGACACAATTGTATTGTCGAGTGGAGTAGGAACACGTGGAAGCCGAATATTGTCCAATAGAATACAGTAGTTTGAGTTTTAAGATGTGTCTGCTTACAGATGATTCTGTTTTTCTAACGCCGCCTAATTCTGACGCATTAGAAAACGTTTATTCGTGCGTTAAGTGTAACTCTCAACTCCATATCCTTGCGATAATAATAATAATAAGAATTTAATTGTATTAAGATTTTTTGTATCCTTCTGCTTGTCAATGCAACTGTTGCTCGTCTCCACTGACAACAATTTCAGCCAAAACAAAGCGGACTGGCCCTTGTTGCTCATTATTACTAGCCATATTCAAATTCATCCGCAGATAAAGCTGCAGCAGAAAGGGGCTATTGATTTCCAATTGGGTTGGTTTGTTGAGCTATTGGTGTTCGGAAATTCTCCGAAAAGCGTGAGAGATTCACTTAATATTAGGCTACCCAATTTCACTCCCGAAGAGAAGAAATTGCTCAAAGGATCTTCTGATTTCTCAGGTCTCAATTATTGTACAACAAATTGTGCCAAGAGCATCCCCATAGATATATGTCCATGCCATGTATTGCGATGGCATCAATGGAGAAAGATGGAGTTCCTGTTGGTCCACCGGTATGAAATTACAAACATAAAAAGCCTCCAAGGCTTCAATTCTCTGACAAAACTGAGACTGAATTCCCGTTAATTAACGTATTTATCTTTAATTATATGATAAATGAATAGAGAAATCACAACTGAAAATGGAATTAAATAATCAGACAATGCTATCTATCGTTGCGAGTAACTGCAGTCACTACAACGTGTAATACTCTTGCAGATGAGACTGACTGACTGACCCTTTAAGCTATTATAACAATAGCTTCTGTTTTTAAGTTAGATCACTGCTGAAGATCCTGCAACTTATGAAAATAGAATGCTGAATCCTTTTATTTTGGACATTAATGTCCACAAAATAAAAGAATCAACGTTCAAAATAAACCTAACCGACAGTCGCTTGCTTTAAATGCATGATTTAAAACTAGGAGGGCAGCACTTTCTTGTTAAACCAATGGACAGAAGTTGAAATTCATTAGTGTAGATTGATTTATTTGTCGACTGCAATGGCGATTTTACCAGTTTTATCATCGTCAAGCAATTTACAGGGAATATCACTTGGGATTTTTGGCACTTTGCTTGTCTTCTGCTGGTTGTCAGTGCAAGGTCATGGCCCTGGTTGGTTTGTAGCCCTTCTTTTTTATTTGCATTTTTCTATTTGTGAGAGAGAAAAAGGGAGACGAAGATTGCATATATCAATGGTATTATATGCATACATGATACATGAATCATCTGTCACTGCAGAAATTAAGAAATTTCAGAAAAGCTAGCCATGGAAAGATCAGCAATCAATTCATTGAAGCAACCGATGATGATGCATTTTGATTTCTTTTTCCTTCTTCACTTTCACCATTACATATAATATCTTCTACTATTTTTTGAAAAGGGATTGGATCAAAATCTAAGTCAGACAAGCAAATGGCCTTGAACACTAGGGAAAAAAGTATTAGGAGATCCAACTTTTCAAATGATTTCGTGTTTGGAATCGCAACTTCTGCTTCCCAGGTAACTATTTCTTATAATTATAACCTCTGAGCATTCATCAACTTATATATGTTTATGTACATATTTGGTTTAGACTGAAGGATCAACCAAAAAGGGAGGGAGAGGACCAAGCGTTTGGGATGAACTCATTCGTCAATTTCCAGGTTCATGATTACTCAACCTCATCTTCTTCATTAATACGTCTCTGTTAATGTTAAACACAGAAACATTGTAAGGGTTGGTTATGTTTTGGTCAAGCAAGATCAAGACGTAATCAAAATATAATAATCTCAAATATTTATTCATTTATTAATTTTTACAGAGAGAATTATGGACGGAAGTAACCTGGATACAGCCACTGATTCATATAACCGATACAAGGTAAGCATTAATTTCTCATCAGAATTTACCAAGTCATTTACTTTATATATAATTTTAATTACTGGATGCTCACTCTGAGTGGGTGTATATACATAATCTTGCAGGAGGATGTGAAGGTTATCAAGGACACGGGATTCGATGCTTACAGATTTTCCCTTTCCTGGACCAGAATTCTGCCTAGTAATTAAGTCTTAACTTAATCCAAACCTTTTTTTTCTTCACCTCCAAGAAAAATGAAGAACAGGATTGAAAAAATAGCCGAAATTTAAGGAAGAAAACTTTACTTTGTAGATGGATCGTTGAGTGGTGGAGTAAACCAAGAGGGTATAAATCACTACAATAGTCTTATTGATGAAGTAATTAGACAAGGTAAGAGGCCTAATACAGTTGTGTTAACTTTACTTCTCTATGTTTAATACTGGGTTATAAGTTTAATTACTGCAGACCTCACACCTCATGTGACAATCTTTCACTTTGATTCACCACAAGCTGTGCAAGAAAAGTATGGCGGCCCCTTAAGTCGCTCCTTTGTGTAAGTACTGATTTATGGTCTCTCTATGTATAACTGATTAACTTGGATTAATGCACGTAATCTGGTTTTCTGTTTCCAGGGATGATTTCAAAGACTATGCAGAACTTTGTTTCAAGACATTTGGAGACAGGATTAAACATTGGAATACAGTAAACGAGCCACTAATCATCGCAAAGTACGGGCACGCCGCGGGAATAGCTCCGCCGTTGAGGTGTTCAGATAGGAAGAAATGCCTAGAAGGCAATTCGGCCACAGAACCTTACTTGGTAAGTCACAACCTTCTACTTGCCCATGCAACTGCTGCTCGCCTCTACAAAGAAAAATTCCATGCAAAACAAGGCGGACAAATTGGAATCAGCCTCGTCGGAGAATACTACGAGCCTTATTCAAATTCAGAAGATGATAAAGCTGCATCAAAGAGAGTAATGGACTTCGAATTGGGATGGTATAAATATCCAATTTTCAATCTCTTTTATATGTTGTTCTTGACTGGAAATCTAATGCAATGTAAATGATTAGGTATATGGAACCATTGGTGTATGGAGACTATCCAAAAATCATGAGAAAAATTGTGAAGGATAGGCTACCCACTTTCACAGACAAAGAGAAGAAAATGCTCAAGGGGTCATTTGATTTCATCGGTATTAACTATTATACTACAAGGTATGCCAAGAGCATCCCCATAGATCTACATGCCAAGCCAGTCAGCTTTTATGCTGATGAATTTGCCAGTTCCACAGGTAACTAGATTTCATGATCTTCTCAGATTTTCTCTTATTTACAAATGATTTATTAGTTCCTGTGTGCTCTGTGTCGTGTTTGTGGCAGGGAAGAAAGATGGAGTTCCTATTGGTCCCCAAGTATGAAATAATAAATTTCTAGTAAAATCTTATGATCTCTAGCATATTTAAAGATTCTTTTTGGTTGCATTATAGGCTGGAGGGAGCTTCTTCATTATAATTTATCCGCCAGGGCTACAGAAACTTTTGAACTTTATGAAAAGAAATTACGAGAGTCCTACAATCTACGTTAGTGAGAATGGTAATTGAAGCCTAATAAATTTGTTGTCAACGTTTCCTTTGGAAGAACAATGTTTAGTTACAACGTTAACAACGAAGCTTGGTGTCTTAATTAATTTCGTGGATAGGGGTTACTGAAAAAAGAAACGACAGCATCCCAGTAGATGTTGTGGTAAAGGATCAACATCGGATTAACTACATTCTTCAGCATTTGTATCGGATCCATGAAGCAATTAAGTAAGTCATTGAGGTGCTTTTCAAGAAAGTAGTTGTTCATGAAGTGATTTTCCAACTTGAGAGAGTAGTTTTATTTACCTATTTGATGGGTTGGAGGCCTGCAGGGATGGAGTGAAGGTGAAAGGATACTTCTATTGGACAATATTTGATGATTTCGAGTGGATAGAGGGATTCCGTCCTAGATATGGTCTTTATTACACTGACTTTAAAAACAATCTTACCCGCATCCCTAAAGATTCTGCCATATGGTTTCGAGATTTTCTCAAAAGCGACAAACTCCAGGCTTCACATTAATGAACAATTCCTATGCTGTTCGATGTATGTTACATGTTTATACTGTACTGTTATAATGCTTACTTGTAACTGTAAGTTCTATATTCAATGGAAATGGCATAGTTTCAGGACGTTGTTCAAGTTATGATGAATAATATTATAGCGATTTCACTGGTCAATATCCACGATTTTCATTTAATGTATGAAGAAACAGTCATGTATGAGAGGGAATTATATAAATAGGTACACCTCAACTGGTAAAATAATTTAAGCTGAGGCAGTTGTTGCTTGCTGGCAAGCCTGCTTGCTCGACTGCTCACTGCTTGTTTCATTGAGACAGAAGATGATTCCATACCAGGGAAATAAGCATTGGAAGACGGTTACCGAATTGAACACATTTTTGGACATCTTCATGCAGTTAAAGAGGGGACAAAGTAAGAACAATAGATATCATCTTCAATTAGGAAAACATGTTAATGATTGGCATTATTAGCCGTGTGCCGTAGTTTTGCTAATGTTTTTTGACGGACAACATGCTCGGGCTACAGTGTTCTATTTGGTCTTAATTATGTTGATTAAATTTCAGATGAGGTACAAAATTTAGTACACCAACTGAGTTGCTTAAAAACCACCAGTGATGTGTTTACACATGCATTCACGGATTGAATATGTGGTCACATCCCTGTGTCTCTTGTTAGTCCTTGGCTCAGGCCGCCCCTGAGTTTTCCTGTGCAGCTTTCTTATGATACTGCCGAATTCTTTGTCCAAAATTGAGGAGTCCTCAAAGAAAGGAATCATGGATTGCTTGTTCGGCTTTGCGTACTTCCGATGACCCACATAGCCACCGTGACCCTTTCACTTATCTCAAATATTACCTTCATTTTACTCCAAAAGCTATAAGCAATTACAAACAAATAAAAGTTAAATCACACTAAACCGCATGGTTCGGTTTAGTGTGATTTAACTTTTATTTAATAACCAAGTTCTCGTGCAAATTTAACTTTTTATGTTTCAGATGAGGCGAAGACGCGTTTGCTAAAAGTGGGATATGGGCAGATTTCTGAGAGAGAAGATTGGAACTTGGAAGCTGGGAAGAGATACTTTTTCACGAGAAATCATTCAACGATTATCGCTTTCGCTATTGGAAAAAAGTAATATTTGTTTTGTTCAGTGTTTTCAATCTGATTCTCTTATCCTAGTGTTGGTTTCTTTAGTTTTTATCTCACTTCGAGATCAATTTGGTTGATGAGAAAATACAGGAAACGACGTACCAATGAAATTTTGAGTTCACAAACTGTTAATATGATAGTAAGGATTCGTTTAATTAAGCTAAAATTTTTTAGTTTACGACCTTATAATATGATGATAGGGATTCATTTCATTAAGCTGAGTGTTCTATGTTTCCAAACAAAAGTAGCAAAAAAGACGGTACAATTTGAATTTAAATTTGATGAATTATCATGGTCCATTTCATCTGAATGGGCATACTGCTTTCTTGAAAAGGTTAGGAATTTGTGAAACAGGTACTGTAAAATAGATTGTGCTACTGTGTACTTGGTGTGATTTTACATTGATGTTGTGAAGTTTATTATTAGATATGTTGCTGGAAATGGGTTCTGCATAGTTGGTGTTCATACTGACAGTCCTTGCCTAAAGGTGAAGCCTGTTTCTAAGGTGATTTATGATTTGCATTTCTATTATTTATTTTCTTAAAATTTTGTATTAAAGTATAGGACAGACAGTGAATTATTCGGAAATGTGTGCTTTCTTGGGGAAATGATTAGTGTTTCAACATGGGTGGAATTGTCAGGTAACAAAAGGCGGGTAATTGGGGGTTGGAGTCCAAACATACAGAGGTGGTTTGTTGTACATGTGGTTTGATTGTCACTTGACAGTTGCTGGACGGGTGATAATTAGAGAAGCAAAAGATGGTTCTGTTTCCTGTTCTCAATAAACTTGTTAGAATCGAAGAACCCATAATGCGAATTCCTGCACTGGCAAATCACTTGGACAGGTTCCCTTACTTTGATCAGTCTCTTTGTTACTTGGTCATTGGTGCATACATTGGTAACCCTTGGGTTTAAAGAAAGTAAATTTCTCTGTCTTCTGTACAGAGGTTCTTCTACTGATGGATTTAAGGTGAACAACCAGACTCATCTTCTTCCTGTCTTGGCAACATCAATAAAGGTAATATTCATTATCCATTATTGTTTAGTGCGTAATATATATAGTTCATAAGCTTGCTTCACATGCTTGGTGATGAGACATTTATTTCCTATTGATGTTTTCTATTTGTGGAACAAATGATGTAGAACTGGACTATTGGGTTCCTAGCATACAGAGATGGTCCTACAGAATACTGTCTATGACTTTCCGATTTAAATTTAAAATTTGGATATATGGTTAGCGAGGTTCACTTAATGGTTTAAGATTTTTTTGGTTGCGCAACAATGTTAATCTATTAGAATCTGGAATGAAGTTTTGTTGAGTCGTCACTGATAAAGATTGCATCTTCTATTGATACTTAGATGTGAATATAAGCATACAACAAGTTTAACACTGCTGTCGCAGAAGAGTGATATTGTGTTTGTTTTTTTTTGGGGGCTTTTGGTTGTCTTTTAGTGCCCAAAGACACAGTTTGATATAAGAAATAACTGACGTAAGCTGTGGAAGACCTTTAATAGAGCTAATTTTAGTTTTCATTGCAACTGGATAATTGCAACCACAAACATGCCAAGCTTGGAAAATTTGCACAAAATTCTGCTATATTTTTTGATTTGTAAAGGAGAACTTGCAATGGACAAGGTATAAAATAGTAAGAAATTTCATAGATATTGTTCCCCTTTATTTCCCAAAGTTTATTTATTTATTTATTTTTTACCAATTCATGCTTGAAACAACCAATTTATTCATAAAGGAGGCTAAAATAGGTGATTGTGATTTTTTTTACCTAGAATGTGTGTGAAAAATTCACTTCTTTTCCTTTAACTACATTCACTTATCCTTATGTTTTGGGATGCGTTTTCTTTGTTGTTATACAACTTAACTTGTTATTTAATTAGTGAAAAGAGTAAGTGAATCCCATGAAATTAATTATTTGCAATGACGGATTCTTTGTAATGATTAAGTGTTAGCTTTTTTATCCACAGGAGGAGCTTAATAAAGTGGTCACAGACTGCCATTAAGAAAGAACAGACACTTGCAGCTCAAATCATCACTCACTTTTGCTACATGTTTTTTTCTCCCCTCTTTGTTTTTTTTTTTTTTTTTTTTTTAATGGGTAGATGAATGAGTTAAATGGATGATACAATATTTTTCTCCTTTTTTACTTTAGAATATCGCAAGTCGGATTGGCTGCAAACCAGAGGATACATGTGATTTTGAGTTGCAGGCATGTGATGATACTCAGCCAAGTATGGTAGCTGGTATTAAGAAGGAATTCGTTTTCTCAGGAAGGCTTGACAATCTCTGCATGTCTTCGGCTCTCTGAAGGTATGGGCTATCCTATTGGCTCTGTCTTTCTTTGCAAAGATGCAAAGTAATGATTGTACATGATAAAGTTTCTAATTTGTACAATGTTCAACAAAATGCGCGGCAATGTTACCATGTTACATTGCAATATTTAGAATCATACAATTTTAAGCCTGACAAGAACATCTCTGTTTGATGCCTTGTTAACTGTTGTTGATTTAGATGTAAATAGTTCTGAATCAACTACAGTTAACTTACAAATTTTGTGTCCTCTCATCATTTATAAGATTGTTCTGATTTTGATATAAACACCATTCTTTCATATTGATATAAAGTGGCATCATCAGCCTCCTTGACTTTTCATTTTTATCCATATACTGCTGCTATTTCTCACTTTTTGCTCTATGAATTCAATTTCAGTAATTGATAGATTCTACATCTTCTGAAAGTAACATTGAGGATGAGACTGGTGTTAGAATGGTGGCATTGTTTGATCATGAGGAGGTTGGATCAAATTCAGCCCAAGAAGCTTGGTCTATTGCCATGTTAGATGCTCTATTACGGATCGCAAACTCCTGCTCAAGTCCTAAGGTGGTAACAGCTATATGCTTATCTTCTAGTTTTGGATTTTGCTTAAGACGTATGATGTTTTGAGGCTTCAGAGACTGGTTACTGGGAGACAACTTTCTGCTTTTGTCCATTAGATTTACTCTAGACAAATATAAAGCTGCTCTAACAGAGCAATCCGATTTTTTTGTGGGTTCACTATCCATGAATTCTAAATTGATTGAACATACCGTGACAGTAAATCCTAGCTGTTAAGGTTTTAGAAATTTGTTTGGTGATTGTCCTGTTTTCATGAGATGAGACTAAGAAATACAGCCGAGGTCGGCGTGAGATGGCTCACACTCTTTTGCCCTGCTTCTCATATTTTATATCAGGTCCAGTTCTGTTTCTGTTTTATCCTGTTTTTTGGAATTATTCAACATCTATAGCATGCCATTGCGCAATGCTTTGCAGCAAATATTTTGTGTAGCGGAAATGTTTCTTTATAGGATCCTATTTTGCTAACACCTTGAAAATCCCTTTAGTTCCAGGCCATTGTATTTGTGCTTCATATATTTAGAAATTTGAGAAAATTTGGCTGCAGATATTTAGGCCACATTTACCCTATACTGGGGATTGCATTATTATTTTATTGCTGAAATGGTGCTCCGGAATATGTTCCCCTGCAATTGAGAAATCATTGTGGTCCGCAATGACATGCCTTGTGGTTCGACCATTGGTCCGATCATTGCAAGTGGTGCGGGAATACGTACAGTTGATGTAGGTGCTCCCCAATTAACAATGCACAGTATACGGGAGAGGTGCACTGTTGATGATGTGAAACATTCGTATGAGCATTTCAAGGCCTTCTTCCAAGAGTTATCTAATCTTGATGCCAAGATCAAGGTTGACATGTAGATCTCCGTTCTAATTACTCAGCAAGACTGTTGAACGGTTGTCCTGCAGGTTATACTTATTGTCCTAAATGCAATGCAAGAACCGTAACCTTGTAATACATGTAATTTGGTGAAACATTTCTACAATCATGCCATACTGGAAAATTGCTGTATCAGTGGCTCTCTTTGCTTTTGATGCAATCTACTGTTGATATTTGGTTATCCACATGCACTTAGTGCGTTGAATTCTTACAGGAAATCTGCAGAAATTTGCTAGTGATGACAATTTCTGTTATAAAATAGTATTTAGGAATAGCCTCTCGTTTTAGGTACTGAAAGTTAAAAGATTTGACAAAAATATCATTCCTAGCGATGGCAGTTTACTTAAACTCAAAATTGACCTATCTTTTAACATCACACAAATATTTTTATTCATTCAATCACTTTTTTATTTATTTAATCACTTTTTCATAAATTTAAGATCGACTTACTTTAAAATATACTACGAATAACAAAAACTTAAATTTATTTTAATATTATTTATTATGAGTTAAGCAAACTTAAGTCTAAAATCTATTTTGATATTGTTTATTATAACTACTTGTCACGATTCAAAAAACTAGTCCCAGAGGAAATACAATAATTAGGACACTCTAATTCTCTCTCAAAAAAGGCTATTCCTGGATTATGGCGATTCAAAAAACTAGTCCCAGAGGAAATACAATAATTAGGACACTGTAATTCTCTCTCAAAAAAGGCTATTCCTGGATTATGGGCGAGTCTGCTGCATCAAAATATAATAGTAAAAAACTTGTATAAGTTTGATCATCAACTTGCTCGATCTAGGCTAGTCTATACGCCAATATGTTTATATTTGACTTTTTTTTTTTTTAACATCGTGTTCAATAAGACATTCTACACTGTACCAGAATAGGTTCGCAGGGAACTCTGTCAGAAGGTTAAGTCCACCAGAGATAGGAAATAGATTGATACATTTGAAGAGAAGGCAATCCTCCCTAGAGCTATAGGGATCTCCATGGCCAATTATATTCCAATCAAATCATTGAAAAGAGATAGACGAAAATACTGCAGCAGAAGCAGATATGGGTCAAGTACCACACTCAGGAAAACTTCTGCAATATAAACATGCAATTAAAACAACATTAAGCAACCACATCCTTTGATAAACATAAAATATGCGAAGGGAATGAAAAAAATAAAGCCTTTTGAGCTTACTATAATCCTGTGGGGATCTTTTATTTGAATGTGAAATCAGTTATCAACTCAGGAAAGGACAGCCGCAATATCCAGTCAAAATAGCAATGAACAGAAACGGATCAGCATGTCTGACTGGTATATCAAGTACATTTGAGCAAAAAATTAAGTAAAGTTCTTAGATATTTCTATCTGCTTATAGCTGAAATAAGCTGACACAATGAGCCTCAGCCGTATCCACGTCATGAGTTAAGTGCTTTCAGCACCTCAGCTGTAACTTCTTTAGGAGGTTTCTCGGCAGGAAGTTGTGCAACAACGCCCTTCTTGGAATAATAATCGATTACCTGGATTTTGAATGTAAAACCAAAAAATTAAAATAAAAAAAGGAAAGGATAAAAGCACAATAACAATTAAGAGAACATAAATAAACAAAATATGGCCTCCAAAGGCATGCATTATCAATTTTGATAAAATAGTGGGCACAAGAAATTGGCACATGGCAATACGAAGTGGTAACCATCGTTCATGATATAACAGAAACTACCAAAAATTTTCTGATGAGCATAATGGAGGGCCAAAACATCTTTGATTTTAAACTGAACAGAGTTTCATATCTACCATTGCCTCAACTTGTAACAAAATGAACTGCCCGAAAAATAAACAGCATAGCAGGATAAAAGTAGCAATCACACAAGAAGGTAATAACCAGACAAAGATTGTCTTGAACTTTAATATCAAGCACAATACAAGAATTAATACCAAAAAAAGATTTGCAAAATATAAAAGCAAACAAAATGCATATAGAAAGCATACTGGTTCGGTTTGCTTGTGGAATGCCTCCAGTCTTGACTTGAGAACAGCTGCAGTATCATCTTTGCGTTGAATCAAAGGTTCTCCAGTTGCCTTCAGAGAATGAGAATGTTAGTCAACAAAACTACAAATGATTCATAGAAGTTGATTGAGCCAGCATCTATGAACAACATACAGTAGAAGCAAATTGCCAGCCTATCGACAATTTTGATTACAAATTGCCATGAGCTTGAGCTATATGGCCAATTGATTACAAAAACAGAAGATAGGGAGATGATTTAGTAATGGCTTACATCGTCAACACCAGGAGCCTTGGGAGGTGCATATTTTGTGTGGTAGGTCCTGCCACTAGAAGGGTGGATCCAGCGACCTGTGATCCTCTCTTCCAAAATGACATCATCAATTGCAAAGTTGAGCACCTTATCAATTTTAGTTCCCTGCTTCTCAAGCATCTCATCAAGCTACATATAGAAGTTCAACATCATTGTTAGAGGCTTATACAAGTAAACTATACCTACACACACAGATGTACTCATATACACATAAACATGTAACTACAAAATTAATACGTTCAAGAAAGTGACACCTTCTGTGCTTGGACTGTGGTTCTAGGAAACCCGTCAAGAATGAAACCTTTTTGACATGAAGGTTTCTTCATTGCTTCATCTATGATACCAACAACCAAGTCATCAGAAACAAGTTCTCCCTGAAAAAACATTACAAAAGATCCCTTTAGAAATCATGATAAGAACCATGAAGATAATATGAGGCCTACAATGAAAAGGAATTTGCCTTGTCCATAGCCTCCTTAGCCTTAATCCCAAGAGGAGTTTTAGCAGCAACAGCCACTCTCAACATATCACCAGTAGCCAAGTGGCACAAGCAAAACTCATCTTTAATGACAGGTGATTGGGTACCCTTTCCTGATCCAGGTGGGCCTGCCAGTCAAAATATTTTGATGATTACAAACAGCCTTAAAGAGATTATGACTTGAAGCCGTTAATCAAACTCGTATTTACACACACTTCCAATCTCCAGGAATTTCAAAATTTTCTCTTAGTTCTTCAACCTCCATTAATTACTTTTAGGAGGACAATGAAGTTCCTAAAATACAGAAAAAGCAAACAAAAGAGCAACCAGTGCTACGGTGTACGAGCCAGAATCTGCAATTCTCATTTCAATCAGTCTTTTGAACACCCAAAACATGGTTTGCTTTGATGAAACAGAATAGGAAATTGACATTCTGACATGGGCATGGGGGAGTAACAACTCTAAATTTCGAAAATCCATACACATCAGAAAAGCAATACAACTTTTGTATTCGAGTATAACAAATGTCTTCCTGTTTATTTATTCAATTCCCTTCAATATGAAAGGGAATCTACCAACTTAAAACTACAGCATGAATAGGAACACAGAAAAAGATCATGTTAGCAAGCTGTACTAAAAAACCAAAAAACCATGTACATAATCACAGCACATGTATCAGCTCTAACCTCTACCGGCCACGAACAAAAAGCAGGCAATTATGTTTACGAAATTCTTGTTTAAAAGCATAGAAAAGAATTTATGCATACGCAACATTTCCTAGCAAACATAATCAAAATCCAAACTTTTCCATGAAAACTGTAACATATTCTCGGATCTGAAGGTTTCCTAAAAAAATTATACATGCAAAATGTAAATCCACAGAGCGTTAGGACCCTAGCGAACGCGCATAAATACAAAGAGAGAGAAGTAAGTCTTACCAATGAGAATGAGGCGCTTGTCTGGCTTGGAGGCGCACTTCATGCGACGAAGGAGCTCAGTCATGAGATCTACGGACGGCACATCTTCTAAATTCGCCGTTGAACTACTCGCCATTTTCGCTGACGCAGCCGTTTAGGGTTTTCCTCTCTCTAGATGGATATAACAGGTCAGGGAGAGATGGTGCCTTCAATTTAGCGTGTGAAAGGAAAAAGGCAGGTTCTTGTGTTCGGACCTCCCGATACTTCATTCAAACTGAATCTCTATGTGTGGTCTTACCGGCCCCTTTTGTCATTTGACCGTTGTGCCCTTGGACTTTTATCAGAATCCTTGAAAGTTTGTGCCTATTTATGATTTTTTTTTATAAAAAATATTTAAAATTAATTAATATAAAAATTAAAATAATAAAAAATTTAAAATAAAATTATTTATTATTATTTTTTAATTATTACGTAATCATATATAAATTAAAATTTACCAATTAAACTTATTTCCAGTTTAGTAATATTAAATATTAATATAAAAAATTAAATATTAATATAAAATAAACGAATTTTATCAGGAAAAAAAAGAAGAAAAGTAAAGGCTGCCAATATAAAAACATGTAAAGTGGGAATGGCGTGTCAAAATCAAAAGGCAGAAAAGCCCATGCAGAACTTCAGTTGACCGCGAAGTTAGCAGTCTGCTACAACAATCAACCTAACTGGATGGAAACAAGCAGACATTAAGATAGAGATTTAACATTTAGACAGAGTATCATAAAGCATAAAGCCATTTCTACTTGGATCCCTACAGGATACAGGTACCCATTTCTACATCTAACATCTTAGATGTAGAAATGGAGCATTGCAGGGATATCAACATTCGGTCTGGATTCACTCATCGTAGTCTTCGCTTTGTGATTTCTTTTTCTTTTTCTTTTTCTTGTCACTGACAGCTTGCATATCCTCCGCCTCGTCCTTAGCCTTCTTCTTTTTCTTCTTCTTGGCTGTTCCATCTTCCTGATTATCAACATTTTTGACACCATTCGTGTGCTCTGCTGCGTGATCCTGTGCTTGCTCCAGCTCCGTGTTCAATTTTCGCTTTTCCTTCTTTTTCTTCTTCTCTGACTTAGGTTCCTCAGAAATATCTCCATTTGTAACAGCAGTTTTATCCTTCTTTTTCTTGCTTTTCTTTTCCGAAGCTTCTTCCATCTCTATATCTGTATTTGAGAAGTAATTATAACCAAGTTAAATTATGACGTTAAATCCCGTAAGTTGTAAAGAACTACAGTTAAATGCAAGCATGCCAAATGGCTAACCTTACTGAACTAGCTGCACTTAAAACAATAACAATAATTAAGAAATTTCCAGTCAGGCCAAAGCACTGGGAATTCCCATTAATTTCTCAAGACCAGATGTACAGAAGGTAAGCAAGCAGTATCCAGACTATATACCATCGAAATATTTCTCCAATGAAATGAACCATATATTTGAATTGAATTTGAGTGGGCAGAAAATGAGTCAGTTTAAGTCTCTACACACCATTGTTTTGAGTGCTTTCCATTGCAGCTTTCATCACATCAATGTTTTTACGAGGTGCAACACCCTTGTCATAAAAGTCAAGCCGCTCTTCAACTTGTTCACGGAGTTTCTCCCCAAAAACAGTAGTGTTGCTTTCTGCAGAACAAAATGATGGAACAAAGATAATTTAAAAGAATAATGGTGTTACAAGAAAAAAGATATAAGACAAAAAAATTAATCATAATAACAAAAAGTACCTGCAAAACAGTCAATGCGAGATGCAATAGAACACTTGTTTGCAAGATAACGAGCCATTCTGCCCTTGTTCCGTGCAGATGCTCGACCAATAAAAGATGAATGGAAAATCAGACCATACTTTGGTGTGTTTCCTCGAGTTTTTAATGCCCTGAAAACAGCAATTAATGATAGCAATGATAACTTAAAAAATATAACGAAAAATGAACAACACACCTTCAAATAGTACACGAAAAACATATTGCTTCCAAAAATGCAATACCAATCGGTAATAGATTCCAGAAATACAAAACAGTATAATTAAAATGGATGTATTGCAACTTTACAATTTTAACTTTCCTATAAAATTTATATGCAACTCAATTGATAGGATGAAACACCTGAAGAGTGCTTTTTCAGCCCCAAGGATCTGAAGGGTAGAGGATGGACACTTAGCCAGATTTGTGAGACTACCAGCATGAGAAATCAACCGAGCCCCAACAACTTCACCAATCAAGGAGGCCAAATTTGGTGCAATATCGTTCATTTTAGTAACCAGATACTCATAAAGCTTCTTCCTGTACTCAGAAAGGTCCATCACTCTCTGAGCAAACATCTGGACGTTAACCAAATCAATTGCAGACAAATCCTGTCCTGCAAGAGGAAAAAAAGTGAATACAAGAGTTGATAAATTTGACATGCAATATATAATTTAGTATTTTACCCATTGATGCTTTGCCAGCTTCCACAATCTCCTTGGCCTTATCTTCGTCTCCAAGTATGTCTGTTAAAGCTGGGATAATGTCATCAGACAACTTAGACTTGTCCTCTATAAGTTTTACTACTCGGGCATAGAGATAGTTGTCATTGACAATCTTGACTAATTCAGGGAAATGCCATGAGTACCACTCTCTGCAGGAAGTGATAAAACAGAAAAAATCAAACATTTTTCTCCATAGCCAATGATAGGTTAGCCTTAGTTTGTAGGCATATAACTTTGATTTTTCTTAAAAAAAATATATGGATGGCTGTAACATACCTCACGCGCATAGAGAAGGAATTGATATCCTTGTCAAGGGTATCAAGAAGGAAAATTGCTTGAATAACCATGTTGTCAACTCGGTTGACATTAAATTTCACCTTTGCTCTGCTGTAACTGTGCCCCAAACCAAGCTGAGCTTTTTCTAAGTCGCCAGGCTATGGAAGTTGAGAGATAGATAGAGTGTCTTTGTGAGAAAACCACCTTATTCCTTCGAAAATTAAGGGAAAACAATACATTGAAGGGGAAATGCAAACCTTTAAGTCCTTAATGAACCTATCAAAATGCAAACGCAAACCACGAAGAAGTTCAAGAACAAACTCATTACTTTGACAAGGAATCTTAGTCTCCTCAAAGATATGTGATCCAATCTTGGGCTCCGATACTCCCAGACTAAATTTTGGCTTCTTTCCCTCCTTAACTTTTGGGAGATTAATCTCCAAAAAGTTCCTCAGCTCATCAGTCATAAGCCCTGCATACCAACACCATCAAAGGCTATATTAGTCCAAGGTTGAACCAGCAAGCTCAATCAAACTGATTGTAACATTCAGCAATTTTCAGTCATTTCTTACAGAAATTGCTAAAACAAAATCCAAGAAAAATTTTATTTTGTGTTGATGATATTGTAGAAATGAATTTGGGTCAACTGAAATCCATACATTGTGCAGAAAAAATATTGCTAACTTAATAAATTAACTTCAATAACTTTTCCATGCAAGAACTTCCTTATCAACCTAAAACATACTATAAAGCCAAAAAAATAATTTAGCCAAGTACGCAACAGAAACTTTAACACTCATATAAGGCAGGCAAAAAAAGATAACCTCAAACGCATACCTTATAGACATAAATTTTAACAACCCACAATAACAAATAATTCATACATACCAAAATACAGAGGGCAGGAGAGAATAACAAAGGTACAAGCATGTATGCCAAGAATAACATGCAAATAAACAATCAAAACCACATACTAAAAAGTGTTTAAGAAGTGTAAAGCAGAAACTCGCAACAAAAACAATAAGACAAATAAGACCCGCCAAGCTCAAACTTCCCCTTTCTTCCTTCATTTTCTAAGCAATTTTCTTAGCTAACAAGTAGTGTATTCATAAACAATGAAGTTAGCATATCACATAAATGAGTTGGGTAAAAGTATTCCAATGTTAATAATCTAACTAAACTCGAAACACATAGTTGAGCGCAAATAAGACATCTTATTAAACCAATAGAAAAGAATAAACATTTTCCATTTTGAGGATTCAAAAGTGCTGGTTGAGCTTTCACCTTCAGAAACAGAGTTGCACTGATTAAGCGCATCAAGAGCGGACTCGTAAGGCTGAAAAGCCGTGAGCTGAACGACTTTCCCGAACCTGTTCATGTCCGAAATGGAGCTGCGAACAGCCTCCGTGTTTTGCCCGATTTGATCGAGACCATGAGCCAAAAACAGCGAATAGCCCGAAGCCGTCTCGTACAACAAATACAGAGCCATTGAACAAAACCACTATATTCTTAAGCCCTCTCGGTGAAAATCTCTCCGTCTCTGTCGGTCCCTTGGGCTGTAGCCGGAGAGACTATGCTTGAGACTAAGGGATGTGAATTAGGGTTTAAGAATTTTACAGATATATTTCTGATCCTAGTCGGGTCGACCCCAACTAACTCAATATCGGCCCAAATCTTAATGGCTAGGGTTTTAGTGGGGCTTAATGTATTTTTGAGTAATTAATTTAATGTAATTTAAAAATAAAATAAGAGATATATATATATATATATCTCTCTCTCTATCTTTCAATTATTTGATTGCATAGCCTGTTTGCAACCCAATAAACTTTTCCCTGTCAGAAGGTGGGTACTTCCCGCACTCATACTTTCTACTTCTCGGGCGCACGCTAAATTTTGAAAAATTGCAGAGAGGCAAAGAGATAAGACACTGCTTCAAGTAATTGACAATCGTCGTCAACAGCTAAAACGGGTAATTATTCTTTTAACCAAGTTAGCAACTCTTTATTCTCGTTTAAATGATTCGCTTGATTTGCCAAAATTTGCGGAATGTTAAGCCTAGAGCTTCACCAATTAGCCGTGGTAACTTGTTCTCGACATCTTCTCACAGACCCATCACAGAATTTGATGAAACCACCCGCACACAATCTCTTACTGTCTCTTACCTGCAAAAATCATGTGGATTGTCATTAGAATCGGCCATTTCAGCTTCCAAGAAGCTTTGTATTGACACAACTGACAAGCCTGACTCAGTCTTGAATTTACTTAGAACTCATGGGTTGACTGAGACTCAAATTAAGAACTTGATTACAAGGCGTCCGCTGTTGCTCTTGGCTGATTTGGATAACACCCTTAAACCCAATATCCAGTTGTTGAAGTCTTTGGGGTTGACTGGTGCTTGTCTTGGTTCAATTCTCAATAAAGACCCTAGAGTTCTTGAATATGATACAAACACAACGGTTGATTTCTTTAGGAACAATAGTTTTAATGACGATCAGATTAAAACTATCACCATGAAGCGTCCTACATTATATTTATACAATGCAGAAAAATATTTGAAGCCAAAGTTGGAAATTTTCAAGAGTCTGGGCTTTTCAGAGCTTCAAGTGGCAAAATTTTTGACTGCAGAGCCATATATATTAGAGAGGAGTCTGGAAAAGCAGATCCTTCCTTGTATTCAGGCCCTTAGGCGCATTCTGGACACTGACGAGAATATCATAAAAGCAATAAAGGCAGGCTGCCCAATACTCGAATGTAATGTTGAAAAAGTGATCGAGCCCAACATTTCAATGTTGGTAAATCATGGTGTACCAAAATCATTAGTTTTGAAACTGATGTTAATTCAACCAAGGGCGCTGCTGCTAAGTACTGATCGCCTTAATGAGATCATTGATGAAGTTAAGAAATTGGGTTTTGACCCCACTAATCTGTTGTTCGTGCTAGCTATCCGTTCCATGGCTTTAATGAGTAAAGAATACTGGGAAAAAAAGCTGGAAGCTTATATGAGTTTTGGTTTGACAAAGGATGAAATTTATTCGGCATTTAAAAGGCAACCTATGTGTATGATTGTTTCTGAGCAGAAGATAAGAAAGATGATGGATTTCTATTTGAACAAATTAAGCATGGAGCCTTTGATTATTTCCAAGAATCCAAATATCTTACTGCTTAGCTTGGAGAAGAGGATTTTGCCTAGGTGTTCAGTTCTGCAACTTTTGATGTCGAAGGAGTTGATAAAGGGAGACGTAAGCCTTCCTCATGTGTTTAAAATGACTGAAAAGCAGTTTGTGGAGAAGTTGGTGAAAAAATACGTGCCTAAAGCTCCCGAAGTTGTTATGGCACACCAAGGCAAGATAAAATTTACTGGGTTTCTCAAATGACTAAGGCTGCATCACTTGATTGGTGAGTCCAAATTTAGGTCAGTGCTAACACCAGCACAGGTTGTTTTGTGTTTATCTCCAGAAAGCAACAAGGGAATGGTTTCTACAGAGATTTGGCATCTTTTATCTGCATGGTACATTGTGCAAAGTGGAGTGGGCTTAATTTTGGCGAACATCGATCTACAACTGAAAACTGTATACTTATTTGACAATAACCTGGTGCATCAATGTGAAGTCCTTTTCTTATTTCTTTTTCACTGTTCATCACATTTGAGGAAGTTCAGCTTTAGATTTGATTAACTTTGGATGACATGTTTTTAAGCATTTTTGGTTGGTTTATGCAATGTTTTGGTTTTTGTTTGTTTTGTATGGATTTTTACTCCTTGGATGTCACCAGATTAGTTTTTTTTTTTCTTTTTTTCTTTTAAATCCTTGCTTTTGTTGCAAAAGAGAATAATCTGCTCCTAATGGCTTACTAAGTGTTGGCTTTACTGGTGGACATCAGCCAGTTGGTGCCTTTCTGTGCCTTGATTTTCACCTTAGATTTTCTGGGTTTTGGGTTGCATTTACTTGTATATTTCTCTGGTGAAAAATGTAAAGCAAATTTTGTAAAACTACCCAAAAATTTGAGAATGTTCAACAATTGTAATAATTCGGCTGTTGTATTGTAGTTTTGTCTATGTAGCAGAGAAACTATTGTACATTATATTGATGCATTATATCTAGGGCTTGAGTGCAGATATGTATGGCAACTGACTACATCAATTCATCAGGATGGCATTTCTTGAAGTCCCTTGAGGGAGCCAAATGCATCGTTAACCAACTCTGCAGATGATGCTTGTTCTTACCATCTCTGTTATCTCTTCTCCAGCTCTCTTGTTGCTTATGGAATCATCATTTTGATGCTCGTAAGCCACTCTTTCAAAATATAATAACTGTGCTTCAGCTACTTGTATATTTCGCAACTTACATGCATTTTCAATATGTGCCTTCATCTTTTGCAGTGTAGTCCAGTAGACCAGTACTACTGGTTTAGTTAGTAGCCACAAGTAATGAATGTTTTTTTCAGCAATGGATAATGGATTGTTCTGTTTAGTTCAATGTTTTATAACGTCGGAGCTCACCTGTTGTAAGATCTTGAAACTTACCGTGGAATACTTATATGACTATCGTTTTCTTTTCAAATTATAATAAAAATTGTAAATAAGTTTGAGATAACCCTTGTACTTTTCAATAAGATTTTTTTTTTCCTTTTATTTTCTGATCCGGTGTCTGTATCTGCAACTTTTTTGGTGAGGCAAATCTTGCTCTTCTAGCTTTGAAGGTAGATTGGTTGGTGGGTTCATTGACAATTGAGTCTCAAATGTACGTAGCAAGGAGCCCTAAAGTCCAACAATGTCTATGTTTTTAACTCTTTATGGTCATATTTAATAGACAAAATTGGATTTTTTTTTTTTTTTCTTTTTAATTTTCCACGGTTTCAGTTCTACTGTTTTACATGGGCTGATCCGACCCATTCAAGCCTGGCCCAATTAGTGCTTGCAATTGGGCTTTTATAGCCCAACAAAACTACCGGGATGACATTGCTTAGTTAAAATGTTTCGTTTCCCGCATTCCCTCCAGGACATGCACAAAATTGAAAAACAAAGAAAAATAAAGGCAGAGAGGCGCCAGAGAAGACATTACTTCAAGCAATTTCATTGTTATCAGCAGACGGCTAATGATTCTTTAACTGATTAGCAACTTTGTTTTCTCGTTCTAATGATTCGCTTGAGTTGCCAAAAGATTATACATATTAGACCAAGAGCTTCACCACTGAGCCATGGCAACTTGTTCACAACTACTTCACACAAACCCTTAACAGGAGTCAGTCACTTGGCCGACTTTCAATCTCTTACAGTTTCTTACCTCCAAAACTCATTTGGGTTATTCTTAGAATCAGCCATTTCAGCTTCCGGGAAGATTCTTTTGGACCCCACTGACGAGCCCTGACTCGGTCTTAAACTTGCTGAGATCTCTCGGGTTGACTCAGGCTGATGTGAAGAACTTGATTACAAAACGACCATTGTTGCTTGCGGCTAATTTGGGGAATACTCTTAAGCCCAATATCGAGTCTTTCCAGTCCTTGGGGTTTACTGGTCCTAGTCTTGCTAAAATAAACCCTCGGGTTCTCGAAATTAATGCAAGCTGGTTGATTGAGTTCTTTAGAGCTGACGGTTTTAATGATAAACAGATAGCGACGATCACTCTGGAGGGTCCCAACGTTTATTTTCGGAATGCACACAAGATTTATAAGTTAAAGACGGAATATTTCAAGTCCTTGGGCGTTTCAGAGCTTGAGATTGTAAAAATGTTGACTGCAGAGCCTTTGATTTTAGAGAGGAGTTTGGAAAAGCAGATCATTCCTTGTATTCAGTTCCTTAAGCAATTTCTTGGCACTAATGAGAATGTCCTAAAAGCAATAAGGGCATGCTACCGGTTAGTTGTAGTCAATGTAGAAAAAGAGGTTGAGAGCAACATATCGACGTTGGTAAATCATGGTGTACCCCCGTCGTTGATTTTGAAAATGTTATTGATTACACCAAAGCCACTGCTTCTTAGAACATATTGGTTTAGTGAGGTTGTTGGTGAAATTAATAAATTGGGTCACTAAAATGTTATTTATTTTAGCCATTCGTTCCATGGCGGTGATGAGTAAAGAATTTCGGGAGAAGAAGTTGGAAGCTTATATGAGTTTTGGTTTGACAAAGGATGATGTTTATTCTGCATTTAAAAAGCAACCTATGCCTATGCTTGTATCGGAGGTGAAGATAAGAAAATTGGTGGGTGTGAACAAATTGAGCATGGAGCCTTCTTTCATTTCCAAAGAACCAACTCCGGTAATGTTTGGCTTGGAGAAAATAATTGCATCAAGGTGTTCAGTTTTGCAACTTTTGATGTCGAAGGATTAGATAAAAGGAGGTTTAAGCCTTGTTAACGTGCTCAGGATCAATGAACAGCTGTTCTTAGGGAAGTTTGTGGAAAATTATCGGCATGAACTTCCTGAAGTTGTTCAGGCTTACCAAGGCAACATAAAATTTCAAGGATTTTCATTTGATATAAAATATGGCTGGTTGTGATTTGGTCAAATGACCAATGCAGCACCATTTGACTACGAGTTCATATGTCACCAGGATGCAGCAAGGAAATGGTTTCTACGAACGTGCAGTAACCTTCTTCCGCAAAATACAGCATGTACAAAATAACAGTGAATTGGTTAAATTTTCCATGCTGTGAATCTACGACTGAAACGTATGCAAACTTATTTGACAATGCCACACTGCATCATATTGCTTCAAAACTATGCTCTTATATCTAGTGAGTGCATTGCAGAACTGGCATAATTTAATAGTTAATGAAATTCTTTGCCTAGTTTTTTCCAATATCTCATGGCATCTGAGGAGTTTTAGGTGTTTGAGGTCTTAGAATTTTATTTAACCTTTGAACAATACAGATTCAGCAAATTTTGTGATTTCGTGGAAGGGTGCTTACTGAAATGATTGGGTATTGTTCATCTAATATGATTGTTGTCTCCTTGAGTGGTATGGTACCTATCTTGACTGATTCCACTTGATCGATTGATCTACAGATTCATTCTAGTTGTCTACTCCCTTGGTAATGGCTTTTAGTTAATGAACCTTGACTTGGGGCTAATAAATTATGAGTTGCTTTAACCTCGTCTTGACGAGATGCATTATTTCAAGGGCTTGCTTCCAGATTTGCAGGACAACTGGGACATTGGTTTGTTTGCGAGGTGGAGCAATCGTATGAAGTACTTTAATGGTGTCATGGCTTTGTTTTTTTGCTTTTAGTATGGTTGGGTAAAGTCATTTCGCTTTAGATTGGTCTTAGTATAAATATAAAATTATCGATGTTAATTTATATTAAATCAATACAAAAAGAGGGTGATGACAAATAAAATTATATCAAATTTAATAAATATTTATTTAATTTAATTTAAGTTAAAAGTTTAAATTTAAATTAAAAAAATTATTATAATTTTATTAATTTTAAATTTTAAAAAATTAATTTTATTAACTTTTTTTTAAATATTATATTAATTAAATATGTACGAGTACTTATTAAATTAATAAAAATAAGAATATAATTATTTAAATAAAATTAAAATAAAAATTAATATATTAATTCGATTAAATTTTTAATTTATTCAAATTAAAATTAAATTAATGCATGTAAGTTTTTTTTAAATCAAAATTAAATTAATAAATTTTTAAATCCATTCAAACTAATCCCAACTTGATGATACTTGGCCATTCCCTGCCCAACATGACCCTCATTTGATGCAGCTAACCAGCTCTGTAATTGAAGATGTAACTGTACTTCAATCGCTTTCTGTCTTGTCCAATGTTACACTGTGAGTAGGGGCAATAGTTGTTGCTCTCCACTTGGTTCTTTTGCAGTGGGAATTGCATGACGGGAGGATAATGAATTATTGTTGAGAAATTTTTTTGTATTATATCGGTTGCCATTCTGAGGAGATTCTCATCTCTCTTTCTTTCATCCTTTTTGTCTGGCTATACAAATAAAATGGAGTCACTGTATAGCATTGAAAGGGAACATGCTTCAGTTCATAGAACATGTGGTTAATTCAAATATGTTTGTCTTGGTTTATCTACATCCTTGACACTTTTGTCTTCACAACCAAGAAATGGGAACATTTCTCTTGCATTTCCTCTGTTTTTATACCATAAAATTTTCAGTAATTTAAGAGAAGTGAACATTTATATACATCATTATTGCAATGAGGAGTGCAGTTATTCAAGGGTGAGAGGGCCATGGCCATGGGGGTCCCCTGAGAGATCATTCTTTTGGCAAATTGATTGCAATGCTGGATTTCATTTCATTATTATCATGTTCTTTCAAGGTTTATATGATAAAAAGGCGGGGAAGGTTGTCACTCTTAACAACATGATGTGGTTATGATGTCGCTATTGATTTCATTATTTGGTAAACACTTGCCCCTGCCTGTTTTCTGCAAAAGAGATGAGAAGCTTTGATGTAAGAGCCTATTTGTCAATCAGTCATGAATTGACACCTGCATTTCATTATTCTTTGTTAACTCATGAATTCCTTATGTTAAATTCCATTTATTACAAGTAACTAAACTATGGTCCTGCATCAAAACTGCCCTCAAGTTAGGGTTACACATTAAAGAAGGTGGAGCTATTAAGCAATTGTTGATGGACTTGGAAAATTGTCTTAAGTCCACTCGCACCTTCAGCCTTTGGCATACCCAATTACTTCCGTTATCTGTCCAGTTGCAGTCATCTTTCCCGAAAGCTATAATCACTCCACAAATCCAAGTCATACTTTTCCTTTGTCTATTAAAAAGTCCATGTTGCATAATTGTAGAGATTATGAAGATCCCGGGCGGTAACAGTGTAACACGTAGCCTCCGAGGTAAGATTAGGAAGTTCTACAAGATTTAAGTGTTGTCTCTGTCTCAGAGGATGATGGATCTTCAGAAATATAAGCAATTGCCCATACTGACAAACAGAAATGCATGGTCTAACTGCTGAGACAGTTTGTCTCATCACTGTAACCACAACTCCCATAAACCTGCACTGTTTAACATATTTCTCGCCTTTCAATTGATTATAATCCCATAGAATTAGAGAATATCAAATGTGCTACAAAAACAAATGGGTAGCCCCAATTTTTTTTATATTTCTTGAAGCTTGTGGATGGTTAACTTATCCTATATTTGTCTTGAGCCTACGTGATTCAATAGACTAGGAGGAATGCTTCCTGCTGCACTTTTCTCATTGCCAAACATCAGTTACTTGAATTCTGGCATCAAATATGCTGAATGGGCCACTTCCTAACAACCTTAACTGCAAAGGCATACTTGGTAGTGTTGATTTATCTAATGATAGATTGACAGGAGAATTGCCTGCTTGTTTGAGTAATTGATCAGATCAAAGAATTATTAAGTTCGGTGAAAATTGCTTATCATCTGACGCAAAAAATCAGCATGCTGAATCATATTGCTTGTAAGTCCACATTGAGAGGAAAGAGGGGAAACATTCTGGGGCAAATATGTAGGAATATTGGTGGGTATCATTGTCGGTGTACTTGTTATTATGGTGCTCCTGGCTTTCAGATTTCTCGTTGTTTGCAGAAGAGATTGCCCACGAGGTATATCCGAGCAGCATTTGTTACATAAAACTGTGCAAGATAACTCAGTAACAGGGTTCTCCTCCGCGACCTTGACAAGCGCAAGTAGGTCATCCATAACTTTTCCATGTTTAGAAAGTGGAAACTGCACAAGCAAAATCTGAACTTGAAAATAGGTGTCCAAGTTTATACTATTCATTCTTGAAAATCTGATGAACATTAATGGGTGGCCATATCTTTCTTTTTCCTCTACTCACAGGATATATTTCTGAAGCTGCAAAGTTGAGCTCACATGATCTTCCAGCATGTCGATCACTTACTTTGGAAGAATTGAAAGAAGCTACAAACAACTTAGATAATTCTGCAGTTATGGCTTATGGGAAGGTATTGGACTGTCAATAACATCCTATCAATAGTGATCTCTATTACAAACAAATTCATTTGCTCTAAATCATGGAGCCGTCCATCTTTTGAGGACATTCTTTGGAACTTACAGTATGCAGCTCAAGTCCGGGCAACAGTCGATGAACAGAAATATTGACTCTGTATCACATCCATTAGTTGTTATGTCTAGATCATCTTCAAAACATTGTCATTCCACCTTGGAATCCTGTAAACTTTTTGGTTTATTGCGTAGCGGATATAGCATAGATGTGTGAATTTATGTTTTGTTATAATTGTGCCTCAAATTGGGCAGTCATCAGTTTTCTCTTTCTTTTTTCTGGAAGTATAGCCTATATGCTTTTCTATGTGCTTCACTGACAGCCCAAACTGGTAAGAAAGAAGTTTCCTTATAATAAGGATAACAAGAATTCAAACAGTTAGTTTCAGTGCATGTCCTTCAGGCCAAGAAAATAAAATAAGAGTAAATGAAAACAGAAAATAATAAACTAGATCTTCCCTCCTGTTAGCTAAAATTCAGTAGCAGTTAGGTAAAAACATTAACAGAAGGACAGAGAATCTCTGCTTCTCTGCTTTGCCACAACTATATTGCAGACTTGCATATTTACTACCTTATACACTTGGACAACCGAAAAGTATGGAATTCCATATCTACTGTGTATTTACACAAAAGTTCTCCAACTGATTGTCAACTTATAATTAATTTTATTAACAGTAAAGTCAATTCTGAATGAAAAATAGGTAGTATAAAGCCTAAAGCAAATGGAATCTTGTTATCAGTTCTTGTGAAGAATGGACAGCATTTATATGTTGTAGATGCAATGCAGTCAGAAGTCCTTGCCAAGTCTCCACAGGTGCACTGCTAACTTGAAATTGAAGAAGTTTTTTCCGATTCCGGTAATAATCTTCTAATGGATTGCTCTGAGGAAGGAAATAATAAGTATAACAATTATATTGATTTTCCTAAAACCTAGAAAGATCTACTGATACATTTTTTCAGCATAATCTCATTAAAACTTCTATGAGATCGTGTCTTTCTGAAATGGATCTAGTTTTATGAACTCTTCTGCAAGTTATCATTATAAGAAAGAAAAATATGAAGTTGAATATTTGCAAAAATGTGGGTGGTTTCAATCAGAATATGAACCTACTATAAGCCTGGCCTTCAGTTACTCATCAGTATTTCTTGAGAACAATATGGCTTTAAGCCGGAGAGGTGCACATCTAAAACATAGTGATTAACGGGAAGAAACAGGATACAACAGAGAATTTCTAATATGGATGTAAAAAAGACATGCAAGAAAGAAGAAAAAGGAAAAAAAGAAAGAAGAAAAAAAAGACATGCAACAAAGAATAACACCACTATTATGACTAATGATGATTACCTGTTCATTGAAGGCTTGAAGATTTTCCTTCCATGAACCTTCCACAATAGTCAATATAAGTGGCAAGGCATAAGAAAACATGTAATAAGGGAGTTGATCATCTCTTAAGACTCCAGAAAATAGGGAAAAAGATAATACCTCCTTGGTTTTTCATCACAAAATCCTCTGTGCATTTAAAGTTCACAACCAAATCAATCTCAGCAAGTTGATCTAGAATTTCCTGTAGCAGAACAAGAAATGAAAAGCAAGATGAGCATTAAGCAATGTTGTTGCAGCAAGTTGATTATGATGAAAAGCAGAAGTATGAATTTAAATAGCCTCATCTTTGATCTATTGATACAGAAACATTCTATCACTGATATCAGCATTTAACAGCCAAAAGAATGCCAAATTCCAGATAGAGACTAACAGCTTGGATCGGTGTACGAGGTATTCCATCCAGAATAAAACCATCCTCGCCCCTGTAATAACCATCTTTGAACCTCTTCGACAGCAGTCCAAAAATTATATCCTCCGGAACAATTTCCCCTCGATTTACTGCATTTGCAATCTTAATTACAAATAAAGGACAAAACGTAAGGGAGTGTGCCATGCATTAGTTCAATAAAAAGAACAAGAAATCATTAGAAAAAAATCTATCAATGTCGATGTAAAAGCGCTTTCAATTCTTTTATTTGTGCAAAAGCGCTTTTCGAACTCCAAAAACTATATACTATTGAAATAAATACAGACAGTGGAAAAGGGTTCAACTTTCATTTCAAGTACCTGTTTGTAGAGAGAAGAGCGAGGACTGAGGTCTTGGCGGACGAGACTGGCCATGGAAATGCGAGGGACTTCTAGAAGCTTCGAAAGCATCTCGGCGTACACGTGCTTCCTGGTGCGTGGGCTTCCTATGAACGCCCACTGCACTCCTCTTCTTGTTTCCCGGCCTTCCGTGTCAGCCACCGGAACCGAGTAGAGCCGATGCCAGTTCCGCTCCAATTCCGCTTGGCAGTAGTCGTAGTAATAATCAGGGTCGAGTCGAGGCTGAGCTGTGGCAACGGAGCCGTAGAATCGGCTAAGAGTAAGCTAGAAAAGCCGATTCAATCGAGGAGCAGCCGTGGCTGCGATGGTGCTGAAACGGCTGATCGCCGTCGTAGCTGTGGCCAGTGCGTCGTTTGAGCCGAGGTCAACCAATCCAGGACGATCGAACGGTTGCAGTATCTAACTCAGTGCCATTCAGATTGTCTGCCACGTCATGCTGCACACGTAGACTGTAAAGTTACAATTATAAAGTAACAAGGAGTCCACTTATTAATTCTTATATTGAATTTAAAAAATTATTTTAAAATATAAAATTACGTGTCAAACACACACTTGTAATTAAATTTTTAAAAAAATAATAATTTTAAATTTTTAAAATATTTTTTTTAATATTTAATTCTTACTAATAATTATTAAAATATTTAAATTAATATTTACAGCTCACTTTTTTATTTAATATCTAATAATTTATTAATTTTTTTAATATAACTCAATTTTTAAACTTATTTTTATTTATAATTCCCCCAAAATATTTTTATTTATAGAAAAAAAACTTTGAACGATTTTACTTTTGCACTTTATTTTATTTATTTATTTTTAATTAATTTTTTTTGATAAAACTGATTTCTCTAAACAATTTTTTTTTGAAAATTTAATTTTTAATAAAAATTATTTAATTATTTAATTAATTTCTTTTTGTAAAATTAATTTTTTTTAATTAATTTAAATCTAAGTGTAGTGTTTGGTGTCCTAATCTTTAGTGTTTGGTGTGCTTCTTGTTTATTTCAAGAATAGGCCGAATCCAAGCACTTGCACTTTGTAAGTAGGGCCGAAAGGGTTGTGCAAGGACAAGACGGTAAGTTTATTTATCATAGAACGCAGTTTGAAGACTGTTGGGGCTCATCTGTCCTGTTAAAGATACCGGTCCTTTATACAACTTAAGTGTCGCAGAACCAGACGTGGTCTCAGTGAGCTTCTCCATGAACGCATCCATTGATTCACGAAGTGGGTCGAGCCACCTTCCTGCGTAAACGAGCTCCGCATGTTTGAGCTCACGTACAGCATTGAAAAGGATGGTACCACCAGGAGTCATATATCCTCAATGATTTGTTACATGGTACTGCTCATACAAAGAACTGTACTTTGCGGGGACATAATCCCTGAATCTGAAGACGATGATAACAGAAAGTGGATGAGATCCCAGTACAAAGTCACATGCAGAAAGAGATCCCTGAAATGTCAAAAAATTAATAAACATGTAAAAGGAAAGTAAATGAAGACAGCGAAGGAAAAGGGTTTAAAGACTAAAGAACATCCAGTAATGTTTGTAAGCTTTTAGGTCAATAAAAGGTCAATGCAATCAGTGATTATTTCAACATCTTACATGCTATAAGGTTGTTGTGATGGTCAAAACTTAATAATTTAAGACTAATATGCTATATTATCTCATGGAAACTTCCGAGGAAACTTCCATCTTAAGGGCTGTTTGACATTAATTGCTAATGACAATGATCTTGATCTATCTCGTGGCTGATAATTGCCGTAGTCAAGTGAACCTATACACTAATTAATAATTATTTATTATTCTAATTTATTATATAAATAACTGTGAAATTTTGAAAAGTATAATACTTTTTTTTTCATCATGAAAATATAATTTATGCATAATTGGGGATTATAAATCCATTTATTATTATTGTTAGCGAGTCTATATACATGTTTAGAAGGTAAAATATAATTTTAAAAAAATTAAATAATGAAAACAAATATCATACCTCCAGTCAATACATATAACTCAAAATTTGTATGTTGTAAATCTTTTAAATTTTAACAACTCAATTTAAATGGTATAATTTTTTCTAAAGTACTAAATTTAAGGATCATACACATATTTATAGTAAAATTTTTTTATTAAAGATATAATAGTTCATGAAGATTGTATTCTTTTATTTTCGGATTATATTTTATAATCGATAAAATAATTATAATTATAATATATATATATATATATATAAAACCCGAATAATTGATAACAAGTGCAACCTAACTTCTTAAAGCATGCATATATTTTTATATTCATAGTTATTTTGAGACATCAAACTTGGTAATTTGTAACACGAAAATTTGTATGCTTATTAAATATGACTTGTAACATGCATAACTATCATAATATATAATTGCATTAAAGGGGTAAAGAAAATCGTTGCACAAAAGTCACTGGTGTTACAAGTCCAAGAAAGATAAGTGGAAATTATTACCATTTAAGTACAATTACTTAAAAATTCAAGAGAGAGATAAAAATATATGCATGTCAGTGAGAGTTCTAAATCTGTTTCTTACTTAAGAAGATAAGTTCTTTGGAAAAAAAGACAAGGATAAGAAAAAAACAGAAAGGTCTTCGTTTCTTATACTTTCTTATCGGTGTAATGTTGACACTGTCGGGCACACCTGGGAGGTTTTAGCCTCAATTCGAATTGGATAGTGGGCTGCGGGTAACAAAAAGTCTCTCGTGGCAATAAGACTAAACGCGTGGAAATGCAAATAAGATTTAAATGACAAGACAATTACACCCTTTTTTTAATGACAATTACACTGTTTCTTGTTGAAATAATTATTGACTAATACATATAAGTTTAATAATTAATTCACTTGGACAATGGACATGGGGGGCGTGCATGCTTCCAATCCTCCTACGCTTTTAGCAGAGATTTATTTTAAACTTTGGAAATTATCTGCGTACATGGGGGGCGTGCACAACTTTGGAAATTGTTTGATCATAAATTTTTTTATTAATATTTTTTATTTTTTATTAATAAATATATATTTTTAATTTTATTAATTGATCAACCTCTCTAGTATGTAATACCTCTCTAATATGTAATAAAAATATCGTATCTAAAATTTTCTATCATTATATACTCGAGATGCTTAAGTAATAATACAAAAATAAAATTAAAATGACATCAGACACCCTTCTCAAGCATATCGCCCTAACCCTCATTGGAAGACCATAAAACCTTGTGAATCCAGCAGCATCAGCCCGATCACAATCTGCCCGCTCTCGAATGAATAGATATCCTGCCTGTATAGACTGTTGGGGCTTGTCTGTCCTGTTAAAGATACCGGTCCTTTAGATAACTTAAGTGTTGCAGAACCAGTCGTGGTCTCAGTGATCTTCTCCATGAACGCATCCATTGATTCACGAAATGGGTCGAGCCACCTTCCTGCGTAAACGAGCTCCGCACACTTGAGGGCTAGGGAATCTTTAACTTGCATTGTTTCTCGGTCAAGTGTTAAGGACTCGAGCTCACGGACAGCATTGAAAAGGATGGTACCACCAGGAGTCATGTCCTCAATCATTTGTTACATGGTACTGCTCGTACAAAGAACGGTTTGCGGGGACATAATCCTTGAATCTGAAAACGATGATAACAGAAAATGGGTGAGATCCCAGTACAAAGTCACTTGAAGAAAGAGATCCCTGAAATGACAAAAATTAATAAACATGTAAAAGGAAAGTAATTGAATACGCGAAGAGAAAGGGTTTAAAGACTAGAGAACATCCAGTAATGTTTGTAACCTACAGTGACTCCAAAAAATGGTCCAACGGAAACTAATTTTGCATAGCAATTACTTCATAATCATATGGGTTAATGTTCTTAGTAAGGACGCTTGCATTTACGTGTGCTTTAAGGATCAAAATAGTCAACTTTAGTCTTCTTTATATCATTTATAACTGCAACACCACTCGTATGTTTCCATGGGATTTTTCTGTGCTTCGGCTTCCATCTATTGCAGAAACAAATCTTCCTGATCAATAACAACGTAGGACTGCTCTTTTATCGTTTTAAAGGGTGTTTAATGTTTTCATTTTTTCTTCCTTTAATCACTCACTACACTACTCTAGGCAAAGAAGCACCCACGATTGTGACAAGGAAGTAGGTGGGTGCTTTTAATAGAATATCCAAAACGTGTTATATCAGGACAGTTTGGTCAGCTAGTCCAAGTTGCCCAAAAGAATAAGCGATTCTCTTTCCTATCTCCATTTGAAAGTACGAGTGTATTATGAAAGGAGGCCGACTCGACCAATAACAAATGAACGGAGGAGAAATGTGCAAATTGCAAAGAGGTAGTCAGCCATTCCAAACAGACGACAATTCTTGGGAGTTGGATATATACACATCCCCCGGCCGTAAGCGATCAGTACTAGACCCTTACTTTGATAAGGCGCCACACCAGGGAGGTTTTAGCCTCGATTGTTGAATAGCGGGCCGCGGGTCACAAGGATTCTCCTATGACAATAACACTAAACGCGTGGAAATGCAAATTATATTTAAATGACAAGATACTTGGACAGTTACTTGTTGAAATAATTATAATTATTGACCATACATATATTGTTTAATAATTATATGCACTTGGACGATGCACATGGGGGATGGGGTATGCAGGTATGCTTCTAGTCCTACTAGGCATTTAGCGAAAATTAATTTATTTTAAAATATATTTATTTATTTATGTTTAATTCGTGTAGGCGGACAGTGACGAGACCACCAAAATCAACCTGTCATAACTTCCTTAGTATCATATTCGTCTAATCTTACAGATGACTTAACGAGTTTAGTTGTTGGAATTGTCCAAAGGTCAATCATATTTTATTATAACCTAGAAGAATCTCAAACACTTGATTAGGTTATCATAAAGAATTCCAAAACTTCCTTGGGATCAAAACTTTTTCCGAAAACGATGATAACAGAAAGTGGGTGAGATCCCAGTACAAAGTCACTTGCAGAAAGAGATCCCTGAAATGTCAAAAATTAATAAACTTGTAGTAAAAGGATAGTAAATGAACACGCGAAGAAAAAGGGTTTAGGGACTAAAGAACATCCAGTAATGTTTGTAAGCTATTACTTAGGATCAGTGATTATTTCAACATCTTACATGCCATAAGGTTGTTGGGTTGGTCAAAACTTAATATTTTAAAACTGATACGCTACATTATTTCAAGGAAACTTCCAAGGAAACTTCTATCTCAAGGGCTGTTTGACATTAATTGCTAACGACAATGATTTTGATCTATCTCGTGGCTGATAATTGCCGTAGTCAAGCAAACCTATACACTAATTAATAATTATTTATTACTCTAATTTATTATACAAATAACTATGCGATTTTGAAAAGTATAATAACTTTTTTCTCATCATGAAAATATAGTTGATGCATATTTGAGGATTTTAGATCCATGTATTATTAGAGACTCTATGTACATGTTTAGAAGCTAAAATATAATAATAATAATAATAATAATAATAATAATAATAATAATAATAATAATAATAAAAAGAACTGAATAGAGAAAGCAAATGTCATACCTCCAATCATTGATGCACAACTCAGAATTTGTGTGTAGTAAATCTTTTAAATTTTAACAACTCAATTTAGAAGGTATAATTTTCTCTAAAGTGCTAAGTTTAGGGACTAGAGACATATTTATGGTGAAGTCTTTTATCAAAGACATAATGGTTTATGAAGGTTGTATCCTTTCATATACAAACCACATTTCATAATCATTGAAATAGTTGTAATTATTAGATATATAGCCCATATGATTGATAACTCGTTCAACTTAAAATTCTCAAAGCATGCATATATTGCTCTAACTATAGTTATTTTCAGACATCAAACTTGGTAATTTGTAAATGCTATTAAATATGACTCGTAACATGCATAATTATCATAATATATAATTGCATTAAAGGGATAAAGAAAATCGTTGCACATAACTCAATTAATGGTGTTACAAGTCCAAGAAAGATAAGTGGATATTATTACCATTTAAGTACAATTACCTAAAAATTCAGGAGAGATATAAAAATATGTGCATGTCAGTGAGAGTTCTAAATCTATCTCTTATTTAAGAAGATAAGTCTTTTGGAAGAAAAGAAAAAAGGATAAGAAAAAAACAGAAAAGTCTTTATTTTTTTTACTTTCTTTTCGGGGTAATGTTTAGGGTAGGTATTGTTCAAATGAATGTGATGGGTGGTTTGATTTTCGTATACAGCGTGAGCATCGGCGACACTTTCTCTTTATTCCATTTAAATCAGAAATTTCAAGCCGACATTCAAATTTTAATTTTATTTTTATTTCAAACTCTATTTGATTAATACACCAAAGAAACAAGGTATTTTCCAAAAACTTTGTTGGATATTCAATGGTTTAATAATTAATGGTTGTTGCCCCAAGCTTCTCTGCAAAAAAGAACCATGGGATGGGAGCATGCATGATTACAGTGACTCCAAAAAATGGTCCAACGGAGCCTAATTTTGCATGGCAATTACTTCATAATCATATGGGTTAATGTTCTTAGCAAGGACACTTGTATTGACCTGTGCTTTAAGGATCAAAATAGTCAACTTTAGTCTTCTTTAGATCATTTATAACTGCAACACCACTAGTTTGTTTCCATGGGATTTCTGTGCTTCGGTTTCCATCTATTGCAGAAACAAATCTTCCTAATGAATAACAACGTACGACTGCCCTTTTATCGTTTTTAAGGGTGTTTAATGTTTTCATGTTTTCTTTCTGTAATCACTCACTACAATACTCTAGGTAAAGAATTTCACCACACCCACGATTGTGACAAGGGAGTAGGTTTGGTCAGCCAGTCCAAGTTGCCGAAAAGAATAAGCCACTCTCTTTCATATCTCCATATGAAATTAAGGTACGCGTGTATAAGGAAAGGAGGCCAACTCGACCAATAACGTGTGAACGGAGGAGAAATGTGCATATTGCAAGGAGGTAATCAGCCATTCCAAACAGACGACGATTCTTGGGAGTCGGATATGCATCCCCACCGCCGTAAGCGATCAGTGTCAGACCCTTACTTTGATGATAAGGCGCTACGCCTGGGAGGTTTTAGCCTCAATTCGAATTGGATAGTGGGCTGCGGGTAACAATAAATCTCCTGTGGCAATAAGACTAAACGCGTGGAAATGCAAATAAGATTTAAATGACAAGACAATTACACCCTTTTTTTTGAATGACAATCACACTGTTTCTTGTTGAAATAATTATTGACTAATACAAATAAGTTTAATAATTAATTCACTTGGATAATGGACATGGGGGGTGTGCATGCTTCCAATCCTCCTACGCTTTTAGCAGAGACTTATTTTAAAACATTTATTTATATATTTTTGGTTGAGGAGGACGGTGACGCGACCACAAAAATCAACCGGTCATAATTTTCCTTTATATATTTAATCCCCGCTCGGCTACAGGACTGTCAGGAAAGTAGGCACGTTGAAAATTCCAAGCAACTCCTAGATTTCGTTACCTGCAATCCAATGACAGCGTGGGACCCGATCTAAATATAATAATATTTTGTTTAATGACAAATGTTGATTATTTTCAAATAAAAATTTAGTTTATAGACTAGGGGAAGAGAAGGAGTCCAAAATTGACACTTGAGAAGCCGTGGAACTTGGTTGGAACTGATTTACATATGGGATGGGGCCCTTTCCTTGAATAATTTCACCTAACGATGCAGTGCATATGCATTATTAAGCAAGCACATAGTTCCTTCGTTGTTTAACACTGTATTGAATTTGGTCCGTAGTGAATTTTCACAAACAATCCTTATTGCATGCATGTATACGTAAGCACACATGCACCCGTAAATGCTCTAATTTTGCAGCTGAATCAACTGAGTTTAGGTGTTGGAATTGTCCAAAGTCCAGTCATATATATTTTATTATAACCTAGAATCTCAACACTTGATTAGGACATCATAAAAAATGCCAGAACAACTTTGCTTATTGGTTGCTTGCTTAGCATACGTCATACAGCTACTCCTTTAATTCTTTTCAAATCGGAAAGGATGATGAAGAAAGCCACCTTTTTCTTCTGTATGGGTTCTGTTCCACACACGGACAGAGAAATTCAACACATTAGGTTGGCCTGTTTAGGTAGATCCCCCTTATCCAACCATGGCTATATAAACTCTCATCCTCGCTTGCAAAACGCACCCTTCCTTCCAAGTTCTCTGTAAATTGTATCGAGCAGAAAAACATCGATGGAGAGCAGCATCGATTTGAGATATGCCTTCCCACCCCTGACTAATCTCCTCCTCCTATTCTTTCAACCTCGCCCAATCGACCTTCACAATCTTCGCTATCCCATTCTAATACCAACTGCCCTGCTTGTTCTTGTAGTTTTCGTATTACTGTTCCTGCTCACTTCCATCAAGCTTTCTTTCAACAGCATGAAAATCCGCTTTGAACCCGGGCATTTCTCGGCTCCTGTTGCCATCTTGTTGCTATCATCCATCACGTTTCAGCCATCACACTTCTGGGCTATCTACTCCCTTCTCACAATCACATCTCCATTCCATGCAATGCTTTTTAATGTGCTTAAGTATTTTCTTCGCCGGATCCTTCACTCTCTTCCATCATTCCCGCCACTTACCATCGGTTTCGCCCCTCAAGACCCACCACCATCTCCAGCTCCAGTACTACTTCAACCACAACCTGTCTATGAAATTGTAATACATGCCATGCACGACGTCAACGATTCCACAGCAGGCCAACCTACAGAATCTCCAATCCAAGAAATGGAGCCAAATTATGCATAGCAAATATTTCATACGAATTTTTGTTCTTACTAAGGACACTTGAATGACAAGTATGTTGACTGTTATGGGTCAATAAAGTCAACACACACACATATATATATAGTCTGTTTTCATAATTTAGTACGTGTATGTATATGTTTGTGTGGGATTTATGTGCTACAAGTTCCATCCATTCTATTCTGATCCGATTGTGAAATAGAAGCCTGCTGTTTTGTTGTTTCCGAGTGTGTTCTCTTATTTTTCATGTGTTTCTTTAATCGTTAGTAAACAATTTTCACAATTCTCGGCAAGCAGGAGAATGAATCATTGGGCTGGGTTTAATTTAATTAACAATTAATTGAGTGATTCCACATGCATTCTCACCAGAGAACGGCCGCGATGATGATTTCGTAGGGCACGTTTAGAAATTCTAATAGAACATCCAACCCTATTTAATCGGGCCATATGACCAGCCCGTTCAAGTTGCAACAAAGGCCCAAAAACATTAATACGTACCGGTATCGTACAATCCGAGTCCACTCATCGTTTCGCACCGCCAACCGGACAAGACTCCAGAGCTCGTTGATCCGCAGTCGTAGGTGTCTCGTACAAAAGAATAAAATCGGTATCCTTTTTAACTCGTAAAACAGCAATGGATTTCCCGGAACAAGACGTGAAACCGTCATAAAAAACACGGCACCCACGAGTCCTCTGCTTCGTCGTCGTCGTCGTCGTCGGTTTATGAAGAAGAAGAGAAATATCTATTTGGGTCTGATAATGAAGATTATTGTAAGACCACAGCGATTAGTCCTTACCCTATAAATGGGTAATTATCAGTTTTTCTTTATTTTCTTCTACCATTTTTATTTTTTGTTCTTTTTTTTTTTGGTTGGCTCATTTAGGTTAATTAGTGGATTTTGAGATGTTCCGTTGGATTTTGTAATAGATTTCTTTCATGGGCTTTGTTTAATTTGTTGACTTTTTATATGTTAACTTGCAATATGTGGTGGTTTGTAAAAGAATAAATTACTTTATTGGCTTGTGCTGCGATTGTTTTGTTAAGGGTTCTCTGGTTCAGGTGATGGTTTGTTTGCTTGTCATATTAAGGGTAATGAACTTCTTATTAAGGAACACATTGATGGATAAATTGTGTAAAGAGATGGAATGGACAAATTGTTTGATATTCCCTAAAAGTTTCAAAAGTTTCGTGTTAAAGAGTGCTAATGCTGTACTTCCAAGAAATTGTTGTTTACTTGTTTACCTAGTATTTTGTGTCATACGTATTGTTTTTTCCCTCCTCAAATATTAGTTCTATTTCCTCAAACTATTATTGGCAGTGCTGCCTGTCATGCGCAATAATAAAAACCATGGTGTTAGAGGAGGTTTTGGACGCGGTGGTGAGGACCAGGCCTTCTTCCTTGACCTAGCCCTTGTCCTCCAAGGCAGGGCTATGGCCATGGATCAAAATTTCAAATGGTCGTCATGATGAATGATTTGTTTCTGAATTTAAGCTTTCAAGGAGTGAAAAGTTGTCGCTTCAAAGAGGTAATCAAGTTCTCTTTCCTTTCATTTGTTTATTTTCTTCATCAAGGATCTGTCAGGTTTTTTCAAGGTTGATCTACCAATGGTGTATACAGTTTGTTTACTGTCAAAAAGTGATCAGATTTTATTAAATGATATGTGGGACCTTGATCAACCCAATCTGTATCTTTCCTTCTTGTAACTACAGCATTATAGTTGTAGAAGGTAAAGAAAAGTGCGAGAAAACTAAGTGGAGTAAGTGCACCATTGGGTGTGTCTGATATGAGTTTATTTGCATGGCAAGGTCTTGTTCAATAATGTGTCTTGTGGAAGTTGTGTCAACCCACTGTGTATCCGTAGCGAGTCTGCTGCTTCTTTTGGTAGACTATCTATGTTGATTCCCGGCAGAATCCTAGTAAGTAGTGGGTTAGTTATTTTACATTGCTTATTTTTGCTGAATTGGTCTATTCAATCCAATAGCCATGCGAACTTGCTTGCTATAGTCGCGTAGAAGGTGGAGATGTTTACTTCGAGGATTGCAGCTTGGTAAGCTTTCTGGTAACTGTTCTTTAAATGGTTACAAAACTATTTTTGTGTAGGTTTCTTTATGTATGATAACTTGTGTTGATTGTAAGCTTATCCCATGCACTTGATTTCACATTTTTAGAGTCATTTTAAGCATCTCATCAGTGAAGATGTTGGAATCGATCTAAATGAAGGTTTTGATACTTTTATTGAGAACAAAAGGTATGCCTGTTGTCTAGAAGTGATTTTTCTATATATGAATTTCTTTTGGGTTTTGGTATGAGAGGTAATGCATATGAGCAATGGTTTCTTCTTTTTTCTTCTGTGAACCAGAATTAGGCTCTGAGGGATTTGGTGACTTGCTTGCTTGCATAAGAGACAAAAATATCCCGCTTCAGAACATGCATTTTGTGGTATAAAATGTAGTTAATAGCTTTAGCTCCTGTGTGTCTACTCTGCTTTTTTGAAGGTTGTAAACTAATCTTTTCCTTTTCCACTTGTTTTCTTCACAGACTCTCCGTAACAACCTTAACAAGGTGATTGCTACTTCTGGATGTTTGATTGAATTAGTTTATTATTCTTTGGTGTTTTCAGTGAAGATCTTTAACCAATCACGAATTTTTAGTCCTGTAAGGTGTTGTTTAATTCTCTTCCTTGAATGTCTTAGCCAATGTTTAGTGGACTCTTGAATAGCTTCTTTTAGGAGATGCTTATATTATGGATAAAAAATTTTGTTATGCACATACATAGGTAGACTTTACTTTCAAGGAGTTAATGATTGAGGCATTCTCATAGAAAGTAGGCAAGAAATTGAAGATTGTCAGACATACAATTGGATACACTTACATTTGTTCCCTGTTTGTTTAATGCAATTGTAGTACATAGAACACCTAATAAAAGTTCTGTCGACCTACCATGTATCCAGTTAACTTATGCTAGTTTCTGCCCATGAGCTCTTTTGGTAGGTGAATGGCATCTTATGTATTTAACCCTTCTTTCTTGTTTTTCTGCAGATACTAGCTACTGCTTATGTCTGACATGAACCTTGGGAAATGGGAGTCCATAAAAGGAATGCAGTTGTCCATCCTGACGGGCATAAATTACCAGAAAGGCCAAAAGGTGAGTTGGATTGTCATAGGCATGATTGTCACATTGATCGACAGTTGAGAAATCCTATCTTCAAGGCCCCCACTTTTGGGCTATCTTTCACTGTTGACGGACATGGTTCAACGTGACAGGTACAATTCCTCATTCAATGTATTCATAATAGATAGAAAGATTAGAGCCCCTAGAGGAGATATTGATTTTCATTAGCTCCTTTCCCTGCTACTCCTTTTGTCTTGGAGGAAGGTAAAGGTACTAGACTTTGACGACTTTCTCTGAACATAAATGCTTTATGACTGAAAATCCGGGATTGGTGATTGATTGCACCTTGTCCAGTTGGTCTAGCATTTCTTGACACAACTACCTGTTTTGGGCCATTATTTCTTTCATCACTTCTGTTATCAATTCAAGTGAACAGTGTTTTATTTAATTGTGAATTGTTTGATTAGATGTTACGGGGGATATTGTTTTGAGAACCATGCCACTGAGGGTTCGAGAAGAGCCAACGGAGAAGGGATACATCATATTAATGCCAATGTTGAATACTGTGCTGTGATCAAAACCAAATTAGGGGCTCATCATCTTTTGATGGTTACTGAAATGGATTGCTGCAACTCAACTGATGATGGAAGGAGGTTTTATGTGGAGTTGTAGACAAGTCGTGAGGTTGGTGCACATCCTTGTATTGTTACATACTGCAGTGGTTCGTTTTGTTTCCTTTTGAGTTTTTCCATTTTGTAACGTTTCTCAATCATTCATAATCTGTAAATGTCTCTTTGGTACTGCAGCTGGATTACCATACTGAAGAAAGGTTTGACAGAGAAAATTCTCAACTTTTGGGTACATTTGATTTCCTGTAATGTCTTCACAATTTATATATGTTCCCTTATTTGATATAATTGTATTTATGCTGTTTTCATATTTAGCTGCATGTCAGTTGTCAGGAATTGGTATGAAGATTGGCTTGTAGAATTACATTTATAGATGTCCTTTATAACACATCGGATTTATATTATATCCATCTATATTTTCATAACCTATAAATTACTTGCAGTCCTAATATAAATTAACGTTCTTTTTTATATAATCATAGTAATTTTCATTAAAACCACTTGTTAAGCCGTCATTCAAGAAGAAAATCTTGCTAATTACAGAGTTAAACAAATGTACACAGGAGCTCAGCAGCCCTCAAAAGACCACTGGAAAACCTTAAGCTCAGTAGCAGCAACATTGGTGTCCTGGACGTTTCCTTTTCCCAATCCCACGGAGATAGGTTTGGAATCCTAAAACATCCATCAATTGTAAATACCCAGCAGACCCTTTAATAATGCGAAAGGGGGAATGCTCTGCTTGGTATTTTAGATGGGTGTTTTAAGATTCCACCCTTCAATTTGGATGCACTCAACAGAATCTAAAATAATAGTGGACAGGTTGTCCATAGCAGCAGAAGTAGCCAAATTTCTTGATAAGAAGATAGCATCTGTTTTCAATTACTACTATTTGTTAATGAAATTTATTATTGTAAAATCATTCACAGAAATATTGCTTTAAAGATTCGAAGGTCTGAAATTTGTAAAATGGGTGATATCTGGCATCGGAATTCACATTTTTAAATGTTATCCAATGGCACTGTATGCTATTCTGTAATAAATGGTACCATATGCTATTCTGTAATTCATAAAACTCGGCTATTCAATATTGCCACATAGCACATTTTAGTCCAGAATTTTCAGGTTTTTCTATTGAATGCTATTTTCTTCCATGTTACTGTTAGAAGTATTACTTGGATGTGTTGTCGGGGTTTTGGTAATCCCAAACCTAAATTACTCATGCATGGCTCAATCAAAAACAAGTCATGGTCATGGCAGCAACAGTTTACTCACAAAATTTTATCTCAAACCAAGCTAAATTTTCCATAATTGACATCTAACAAAGACGATAATTATAAACTCCAGAGCCTCAGCGCAATAATGCCAAAGAAAATTTTGAATGGCATCAGATACCCTTCTCAAGCATAGCCCTAACCCTCATTGGAAGACCATAAAGCCTTATGAACCCAGCAGCATCAGCCTGATCATATATCTGCCCGCTCTCAAATGAAGAGATATCCTGCCTGTATAGACTGTTGGGGCTTGTCCGTCCTGTTACGGATACTGATCCTTTATATAACTTAAGTGTCACAGAACCAGTCGTAGTCTCAGTGATCTTCTCCATAAACGCGTCCATTGATTCACGAAGTGGGTCGAACCACCTTCCTGCATAAACGAGCTCTGCATACTTGAGGGCTAGGGAATCTTTAACTTGCATTGTTTCTCGGTCAAGTGTTAAGGACTCGAGCTCACGTACAGCATTGAAAAGGATGGTACCACCAGGAGTTTCATAGACTCCGCGGCTTTTCATACCAACAAGCCTGTTTTCAACCATGTCAATACGACCTATTCCATGTTTCCCTCCTATTTCATTGAGTTCAGCGAGAAGAGATCCTGGGGAAAGCTTCTTGCCATTAACTGAAACAGGGAGCCCTGAGACTATACCAATTTCAACGTATCTACAACAAATTGAATGCATGTGAGAGAAAGGAAGTTGAAATTCAAATTACATAATGAACAAGAGATGATGAACTGAAAAAATGACACAAAAACTTACTCAGGTTGGTGAGGTGCATCTTCTGGATCAACAGACATCATGTACATATCTTTTTTCGGTTCATTTGCTGGATCTTCCAAAATGTCCCCCTTCAATGCCACCAGTATAAAAACATTAGAGAGATGAGAAAACAAGATGAAAAGACAGAAGGATAATAAATCATTGACAGTTACCTCGTGGCTCAAGTGCCATAAGTTCCGATCTCTGCTGTATATTGATTTTTTCGTTACAGGAACAGGCACATTATGCTTCTTAGCATATTCAATGGCATCTTCTCTTCCCTGAATGTCCCATTCTCTCCATGGAGCCACAACATTCAGTTCAGGATTTAAAGCAAAGAAGGTAAGCTCAAACCGGACCTGAAGGTAAATTCGACATAAAGATAAAGTCAGAAAAAGGAAATATATAAGGGCTTCTAAAATATTTAAAGCTTAAAAGTTGGAGGCATGCCTGATCATTTCCTTTTCCCGTGCATCCATGAGCAACAGCATCAGCTCCAACATCATTGGCAACATCCACCATGGCCTGCCATCATTGATACATAATTATACAAGAACCAAATTTATCATGTAATATCAACAAATATGCCAAATATAATAATAAGGATGGACCACAGACAAAACAAACAGCTGATTACAGAATACCATTTATCAAATAAAATCATCTAATAAATTAACTTATACAAGTAATTAGAAGAAAAGAACCAATTAGGTCAGATTTTCTTCTCTCTTAACAATAATTGGAAACCAGGGCTTAGAACAGACCCTTAGAATTCAGAACTATAGGTTATTGTGGTTCCAAAATGCGTTATCACCTTTGCAATAACAGGGCGGGCCATTGAGGTTCCCAACAAATATTTTCTCTCATAAATTGCACCAGCTCGCAGGCAAGGAAATATGTAGTCTCTAACAAATTCCTCCTTCAAATCTTTTACCACTAACTGACAAGCCCCACTAGCCTTGGCCTTTTCTTCCAGACCTTCCAATTCCTTGAGTCCCTACAAAATCAGCATGTAGTGCTTAGCACAAACACTGAGAGAATAAGAAATAGCCAAATAAATCGTAACACAACAAGTGGGATTTAAGGGCACAAGTAGGCTGAACAGTGCAGTAAGTACACATTAAAACTGTTGACATACTTGACCCACATCAGCCGTGAAGCAAACAACCTCGCAACCATAATTCTCCCTGCAGAAGTACAACAGTCATAAAACATGTATAGACAGAAAAACCAAATGATACTAAATATAAGCAGGTGATTTTAAATTCTGAAACAATTAAAGTAGTCATATCAAGGGACATAAACATGGATTAAAACAAATGTTACTGGCAATGCATAAAGAGAACAGCATGCACTCTGTGAAAAAGACATGCCCAATTGGGAAATAATGCTGATACTTCATTTAGTCAAGCAAACATACAGTTATTAGTCAACATCACATCATTATTTACTCAACAAACTGAGATTGTCGGAATCTGTATTTTATTCTACAGCATTGCTTTCCAAATGCACTAAACCTTATGCTACCACCACTCCTTGTCACAAAAATACTTGCAAACTTAAAGCGGTTGAGCATTTCAAAGAAGAAAAGAAATTATAAGTCTTATTTGCTTACTTTCACCACAAATTCCATAATGTCTCATTCATAGTGAGATCAGCCTTCTTGACTAGTGAACCATGAGAACAAGTAAGAAAGAAACTATTATACAACACAAAAAGGGGGTATACCTTAGCCATGGGACAATGACTGAAGTGTCTAAGCCACCACTATAAGCTAAAACAACCTTGTTCAACTTGCCACGTAGCCCACCAACACTTTTAGCTTTGGCTTCCACCTCCCTCTCACTTGAGATAACTGCTTGAATGGCTTAACTCAAGGAGAGGCCATCAATACAATACAATTATTACTGACACAAGTACAAGAATAAGACGAATTTAAATATCAAACATAAATAATGAAAATAGCCTAGAAGACACCAGGGCCAAAAACACTCCTCTGAGTGGAGTATACTGGATACCAATCTTAAATAATTTTTAGTAGGATTAAAATCATCTTCAAATCATCAATAGATGAAACAATAATTATTCGTCTATCAACCACACCTTTCCTCTTGCTAGCACGGGTGACATTGCAAGTGCCACTAACAACTGCATGACCATGAAGCTCACTATCTGTTGACCCAAACTGCAAACAAATATTAAAATATGTCCCATTAAAGGATACAAATCAAACCGAAAACAGTATGAAGAATGGGGAAAACCATAAAAAGTTTAAATCATTACGAGATTATCATAACTACCTCTTGCAACTTTCTTGGGCACAACAATTTGTCATGATTCAACAAGGAGCCTGCAAATAGAATCAATTACCCGTAAAAGAGAATCAAGCATTAGAAAACATGACTGCACTCAAGTAAATTGATAACATTTTGCCAAAATAAGACACACCCAGCAGAAAAAATTAAAAATGACTTTAAGGTTCTATGTATCTCAAGTAACACACAAAAATAAAAATAAAAAATGTGCACTTTCCAAGCTTAATTTACCTTCGATTACAAATAATAGTATTTAGTTATAAACATTTGCATTCCACGGAGATTGTGAATGAAAAATACATCAAAAAACGTCAGAAAAATAAATATGTGAAGCAAATGTAGGAATTGAACTGCCCAGAACACAAAATAACCTCTTTTTGGTCTATGAAAAGCAAGATTAATTGGTGAGCATGGCGACACTGCCTTCAACTGAGCCATGTTTAAGTGATGCTGATGATAACTCCACTCACCCTGTCTTGGCTACGAAAATGAGAAACAGAAGCCGACAACGCGAAGTTTTAGCTAACGTTAGGGTTTTAGGCTTTAAAAGGGGTTTTAATGCAAAAGACGTCAAATTGAATATCCATTTTATAAATAACAACTTTTTCGGATTCCCCGTAATTATATCACCAAATTTATATGTACTGACCAAAATATCCCTAATCCAGAAACCTGCATATTCACGTTAAAATACCATTCACTCCCCCCACAAATGACTTGCCCAGTGCTAAAAAGCACATATGCTTAATGGGAAAATCTCTTGCATGAATTGTAATATATATTTTAATTTATTAATTTTTTTTACTCATTTATTATCTTTTTAATACATCAATTTATAAATAAAAAATTCTACAAATTAATAATATAATATTATTGATGATATTTTTAAGTAATTTTATTTGTGGTATGGAAATGATAAATCGGATAACATTAATCATTTTGAGAGTTTAATTTCTGTAAATTTTGGGTAGTTTGGGGAGATTACGTTGTTTCTTGGATATGAATTTTTAAATATGAGAAAGATGTGCTATTTATACTAATGGTTCTCAATTAGATTGTTTTTGCAAAAGAAAAAAGGCTATTTAGGAAGACAATTATTCAAGAAGGATAAAGAAAGGTTGCGAGTTTTGGCTGTTTGGTCGGATGAATGACGCACGTAGCCGCCACACGTGAGCCGAATTTGCCGACAGTTTCTTTACATTTAATATTGTCTGTGGACCGTTGGATTGTTTGAATTTTGGGAGTTCAGAATTTGAATCCCATGGCTTCGTTAGGGTTCAAAACCAGTAGCACTCTAGGCTCAGTTGTAGCAAGCAGCTTTGCACGCTTCCACTTAGAATTTGTATGACAATCTTGAAAAGCCATAAATTCTTCAGGAGCCTCACAGTGTTAACCATCTCTACAAGTAAAAATCCTGTCAAGATTTTTCAATTGAAACGGCTGCGTTTAACTTGATTATATGCATCCAAAGGTAGGAGAAAGCCAATTGAACATCCAAAGGTGCAATATCATTCCTTATTTCCATCGTTGAGAGTCTATAACAGTGTTTGTTCCTCCCTGTGCATTGATGGACTTTCGATCTTGCGCTTCTTTCTGCTCTTTGATGAGGCCGAGTTAATTTCTCTACCCCATAATAATAAACGACACTGCATAAGGTTCAGCAAACGAGATTGCAAATGCTTATTCATCTCCATGACATGCTTTGCCATCTGGGCTGCCCATGTCTGATAATTCATGTTTATCTCCACTTTCAGTTGCATGGCTGCTGGCGTTCCTTCTTGCTGCCCGCGCATCAAGACAGGAAAAGTAAAACATCTTATTTTAGCTTTGCCAACAAGTATGAAATGCTACAGGGAGGGAGGGAGAGACCTGAAATTCAGACTCATGCCGGTAGAATGATTGGTTTATTCGGAGATTAATCAAATGCCGATCACCTTTGTTGATAAAACATGATTGAAGGAGAGTGATCATTCCCTTCGACATGTTATATGGTTGAGGACACTTTTCAAGAGAAGAAATGCTGTTCTTTTTCGATTTTCTCCACTGGGTTGACACTTCTGAAACTAGCGGGGACTGCGGAATTCCTGCCACATAGGTTACTGCTCCCGCTTTTAGAAAGCAACATATTGGCAAACTATGGCGAAAAATGGAGAGAACCTCAAAAATATTAAACTAATGGAGTTAGGATCTTTACCTCCAGTAAACAAAATGTGAATCTCCAAATTGTTCAACTCAGAATAGAACACTACCAAAAAGTATGGAGACCTCATCAACTGAATAAATAAAATGGTGAAGGAAGATAATGGTTACCATTCTGATGGTTGAATCTTCAAATGATCACCCTTCTGGTTGACATAATGTGCCCATGTGTGACGTGGCACGTTACAGTGCCCACGTGTTCCAAAACAATAGTTTATTTTAAGGGCGCACGATTCTAGACTTTCAACAATAAAAGTCAAATAAAAACGTCAACATCATACGTGTCACTAGGCACTGTACACTCACTCTCGATCAGAGATCCAAAGTGCCGCTGTATCCCGACCAGAACAGCAACATGGGCGGTAAATCTGCTGCCTTTTTTTTTTTTTTTTTTATTGTAGAATTTTATCTCGTTATTGTATTGATGAATTCGTTTTTGGCAAATTTCACAGTTGCAGAATTGGATGGTTCTAGTTCGAGTTTGTGGTTGGCTCCGAATGCGAGTAAGAGATGGGCGGAGCTCTTCTTCCTTGGCTACACACCGTTTTGGCTCACTCTTTGTTTGGGAATCATAATTCCGTACAAGCTCTACGAGGTAAATTCTGCTTATTCTGTGTTTGGTTGCCGAGGAAAAGTGATTCTTGTGTTTTGGTAATTTCAAGAAAGTTATTTAACAAAGTAAACGCATTTTAGATAATTTTCATTTAAAATGAATGATTTGAGAATTCATAGCCGAGTGTTTTTGATAATGTTATTGCGGTAAATTGACAGAGCTTTACCGAATTGGAGTATTTGCTTCTGGGTTTGGTTGCAGCTGTACCTTCATTCGTAATACCCACACTATTTATCGGAAAGGTAAATTCTTGAACTACTTTTCATTTTGTTTTTTAAAAATTCTTTTCATCTGTTACTTGGAATGGTCCATCCTGGCTGACCAATTTATGTTAGTTTATAATAGTCATACCTGCATTTTATTATGTCTGAAAGTAGCATTAATGATAGTCCCAGGCATATCAGTCGCATATGCTGTGAGATGGTTGGCTTTAACATTCTTTTTGTACGTTAGTGATGTAATGCATTAATGCATTTAAGTGTCATTGTTATATTCAGTTTGAAAATTGCATTAGAAGTATTGGTACTTTTTGGTTAGCGAAATGATAGTGCAGTATAAGATACCTGTGTTTTCTTCCCTAACATCTTAGCAATGCTAAATTAAAAATTACCTAAACCTGTTATTTTTGGATGAACTTTTTTCCCCATGACAGTAGTCTACTTTGTCATAATTTACATGGGGTTCTCTGAAACTAGCACTTTGGTTTCAATAGCTTTATCAGTTCTCAAGTTGCTTTCAAAGTTTTAACCGAGCAAGCAGTTGCTTAGAAGCACTTGTAGAGTTTTATTGTTATAAGTACCACAGTTGAGAGGATAACTCAGGTAGTTTAGCTTGTTAATGGTTCATATTCTAACGTTTTCTCTCTATCTCTCTCTATGGTGGAGTAACATTGCAGGCCGATAGCAACTTGGGTTGGAAGGATCGTTACTGGGTCAAGGCAAGTGCTTTTTCAAGGCAACATTTTAAATAATTTTTTTTAAAGAAAAATCCTCAACTTATAAAGAATTTCTTTCCCTGAGAAACAATTTTATTATCATCACAGGCAAGTATCTGGATAATAATTTTTAGCTATGTCGGCAATTACTTCTGGACCCATTATTTCTTCACAGTTTTGGGGGCTTCATATACATTTCCATCATGGAAGATGAATAATGTGAGTCACAAGCTGTATATACTTGCATCATGCCAAATCTCTAATTTGTATAGTCAATCTATTGGTTTTAGATGTCAGTTTATTTATATTTCTGTTCTCTGTAGGTACCTCACACTACTTTTCTTCTCACGCATGTCTGCTTCCTATTTTACCATGTTACATCAAATTTAACACTCCGCAGAATTCGACATTCTGTTGCTGACTTGCCACCTAAAATTCAGTGGACTATGGAGGCTGCATGGATTTTGGCTCTTGCTTATTTCATAGCATATCTAGAGACATTAGCTGTTGCCAATGTATGTGGTAACGTGGTTTTTTGCCTATTGTTTTCTTTAGGGCTTTTTGCTAACCATGTGTAGACTCTATAAATTTTCAATGTTGGCGTATAAGTGCATAAGCCCTCAATAAAGTAGAATGGTGCAGTTATATATTTCTGATGATCTATGGATTTAGACCCCTCTCATTCTCTCGTGTATTGCTGCTGTTGTGACTTCACTCGTTTGGCGATTCAAATCAAGTTGCTCGAAGAAGCCATTTTCTACTTAGTAAAATGAATTTGGTTTTCTCCCTTTTTTTTTTTTTTTGATAATTTGTTATCTAATATACACCCACATTACCACTGAATCTCCATTCAATGGAACGCATAAAATGGGTTTAAGGAATTGATGATTTTGTTTTTGGTTTTTGTTTATTTATTTATTTTGATTGAAGAATACTTTTGCACGTTTTAGGTTTGAATATATTTTATCGGGCTTTTTGTTGTTTTCCTTAAATTTGAAATTTCTTTGGAGTGATTGCTAAGTAAACTAGACTATTTATACTTTTTAAATATTTGCCTTAGGAATCAGTCTATATGGTTCATACCATGGCTAGCCCCTAACATGTCAAATTAGGTTGTCTCTGACCTGTTCTTTGGAACACATGCAGTTCCCTTATTACGAGTTTGTGGACCGAGCATCCATGTACAAAGTTGGGTCTTTGTTTTATGCCATCTACTTCATCGTAAGCTTCCCAATGTTCCTAAGGTACGAACTCAATCTGGTATCACATGGTTCATATGCCCTTCTCTTTTCTTCTCACCTTTCAATGTTATTTCTTGTTATAATGATGATAACTCTCTCTTATGCACAGAATTGACGAGAAACCTGGTGATCAGTGGGACTTACCCCGCATAGCTGTTGATGCTCTGGGTGCTGCAATGCTCGTCACGATAATACTTGATTTGTGGAGAATCTTTCTGGGACCTATTGTTCTGCTCCCAGAGACGAAGCAGTGCCTCCAACCAGGACTTCCATGGTTCCCAGGATACACCAATCAAACTTGAAAGTAGGAAGGTGAAGAACAGGAAGTTCCAAGTCACTCAATTGAGAAAACATGTTCTGTATTTGCTTCACAACAGTGCTGTACCACCAGTTGTACTCTATTAGACCCTTTTCTTGTACTTACAGTTTTATGGATATTTAAAGGAAAATTCTGCTAGTATCTTATGCACACATCTACCTGCACTTGATGTGATGAGATGGAGTGTTCCTATTAAGTGTCTTCTAACTGCTGAGCTAATTTTGAAAGCATAGCAGTAATGGCACCACAATCTCAATGCTTGCTGCTGCTTCTTTATCCTTACCTTCAACACTTTGTTTGCCAATTCATCTTAAACCCAGCACATATGCTACTGAGATAAATCTAAAGTTTCAGTAACTAAGGATTTCTGAGATAATTTTCCAGGGTGTTTTTGGTATTTTCCTTTAAGACAAAAACAACATTTTTATACTTTACAGTGTAGTAGTACCAAAATCGAACGGTAATTCTCTCTCGTGTGGATGGAAATGGGCTAAGGCAGACACGTGCGAGTGTTTATCCAACGTTCCAAATCCAAAATGATAAGGAAGGCATTTCCCGGCCTCTCTTTAATATCCCACACACTCCCTGCATTTCCCGCTCCAAAGATCAATCACTGCTCTCTTTATCTTCTAAAACCCTTCGCCAAACCGAACACCACAAAATCTGTAGGGTTTTATTATCCGTTCTTGCATATGCAGTTAGGTTTACTGGGGAGTTACTCTTTCTCTTATTCGCTATTCTTGGCTTCTGGTGCTACAAGTAAAGTGCCATTAAACATGGCTGCTTTTAGTGCTTTCTCCGTCTCTCCGTACAATTTTACGTGCAAGCCAATCCCTAGAAGAAAACGTTCCATTTCTTGCTCTAGTGCATCTCCTACTACTATAGGTAAATATATTTTTGAGCTTTGTTGTTGGTTTTTTTTGGGTTTTTGTTCTGTTTGTAATTGGGATTACAAGAATGGGCCTTAACTAAGTTTCATAGTTTGCATGAGGTCCTGTTGAGTGGTTTTTGGGTTTTACTTGTCCTAACTGCATGCGAAATGAAAAATAGTTTAATAGCTAGTTTTTCTTTTTGATATGTGTGGTTAGCAACACGGGAATATGATTTGAAGTTTCTGACATTGTTGATACGGATTATGTTGTGTATTTTGAATCCAGGTAATGGCAGGTAATGGATTTGAATTGGATATCTTTATTTCTGCCTCTTGTTTTTTCGTGAATTGTTATGATGCTCATTAATTTTTTGTAAGAATGATGTGAATTTGGGTTTATTTGATATTAAAGAAATTTAGCTCGAGTTGAGTATATTTTTTTTGTCCTTATTTAATGTTAAACTAAAACTGAGACCATTATATTGGCGTATGATTGATGTCAGAATTCACCTGGGTTTAAGTTTTCCATGGTTTTCTCGGCAATGAAATGGATAGCTATACTAGTAATCATATGTAACTTCCCATAAATGTCCCCCTTAATAACATAATAATTTGATGGTGATTTATCATTTTTGTGGCTCATCAATTTTCTGTCAGGAGTGAGCTTTGACATTGACTTTTTAATTTGCAGTTTAGTTTTATGCTTATGACTAATTCTCCTACAGCTTACTACCTCTGTGTTTTTTTTTTTTAAATCTTCTTGAAATCAGGTTTTTGTAAATTTTTTCCTCCACGTTGTAGTATTTATTAGTTGATAGAAAAGAAATTTATAATACAATGGTCATTAAGCTGTCTTTGTCTCATTCTAGGTACACATGGATCTAAAGTTCCACGTAAAAGATCAGGAAGAACAGAAGGACCAAGAAAAAGCTTAGAAGATTCTGTCCAACGCAAGATGGAACAATTTTATGAAGGTTCTAATGGCCCACCACTCCGTGTTCTTCCCATTGGTGGTCTTGGTGAAATTGGGATGAATTGCATGCTTGTTGGGAATTATGACCGCTATATTCTAATTGATGCCGGAGTAATGTTTCCAGAGTAAGTCTGACCACAGTTCTTACTCCAGCATTGTTGTACCTTGTTTACGATTGAATGCCATTCTGCTAGTGAAAAACTTTTTCTTATATTATTATTATTATTGGAATTACTACTACTTCTAATATTGGTGGTTTTTTTTTTTTTTCTGTAAAACATAATTCCACTGTCAATAGATTAGTAGCTTCTTGAGGCTTTCTGTTTTCTGTTGCTAATGTAAATTGACTTGGGGATGGTGGTATGTTAGCTAGAATTAAAACCCTCCATATGATCATGTTATTCAATGAGAAACTTACTCATGTTGATCTTGTGCTGTATGTTTGACATGCATTCAGCTATGATGAGCTCGGTGTCCAGAAAATCATACCTGATACCACATTTATCAAAAGGTGGAGCCACAAAATTGAAGCAGTTGTCATAACTCATGGCCACGAAGATCACATTGGTGCGTTGCCCTGGGTAAAGTTTCCTACTACTTGGAATGCCATTTGAATGACCAGTTAATTACTTTTTAGTATGTCAATGATTTTTCAGTTCTTAATTGAAGTCAAAACTGCAAATGAAGCCTGACATTAATCCAAAATATGTTTTGGTTTAGTTATTGAATTGAAGACTTATATGTCTTGTTGTTCAAGGCCTAGATTTTGCATTCCCAAATTATTTGGCTTTTGTCTTGTCTTGTCTCGTTGTGCTGTAAAATGTTCGCAAAAGTTCTTGAAGTTCCACCATTTTCATCTGTAATTGAAACTTTTGGTTGTGCCGGTGTTGAGGCCAAGATATGACCTGTTAAACATATGTACCAGGTTTCCCTGTTGAGCATCTTTTGCAAATAACTTTTAGCATGCATGGTGTCTTAATGCATCCCTTGGTGATTATGATCGCAACAAGAAAAGAAGGTTTTGATTTCCTTTCTGTTGGACGGCAAAAAAATCCTTGCTAAGCATCCTTAGTCAAGATGTTGAATCATAGCCACTTACAAACCTGAATAGGATATCTGTCCCTGGTCTATTTAGAATAAGAAATCAAGCCGGATAACATTTAAAAACTTGAGCTGCAGCTGCACTAGTTCTGATTAGTCATAGTTATGCTATAAATGATTGAGGTGTTTTAGGTGAAATTTGAACAACTGAAATGATCTTTGATACATGTATGAACATAGAAAATGGTGCTACCTTTAGACAGAGTGCACTCTCTATTTAATTTAACTGATATTCATAGAGATGTACTGGAGCATGTAAGTATATGCAGTCAGCTCACTTGCATATACTTAATTGTAAATTAGTATGTAAGTTGTAATTGTGAGATTTGAAAATTTTCTAGTAACATGTTTTTCTTGTTATGCTTTCTTTTAATTATTTTCCTTGCTGACAAATCAGGTGATCCCAGCTTTGGATTCCCATACACCTATCTTTGCGTCTTCATTTACAATGGAGGTACTTGTCATGGGCATTACTTATACATGTGTTTGCCGTTCATACACACACACTCCAAAGTTTGACTCTTCACTTGCCATGTCTCTTCAAATATTATTGATCCTGAAAGGCACTAAAAAATACTTTGTGAATTCATTTGAATTTTGTGCTGAATATTCAACTCACAGATTTGAGTACCTGCCCTAAATTATCAACTCTGGCTTGGTAGCTATTGAGATTGTTTTGTTCATCATCATTGCTTAATATTACTTATCAGTCAACTTCTGTGTAATGTTTTCCGTAATCATGATGTATTGCTTTTGGTTTTTATTGCTGTCATCCATTTTGTGCTTGTCTATCACGGTGTTGAAAGTTGATTCTATTTCTTTTGTTCCATCAGCTTATCAAAAAGCGTTTGAAGGAGAATGGGATTTTTGTCCCGTCTAGACTTAAAACATTTAAAATAAGGAGAAAATTTATGTCTGGGCCATTTGAAATAGAGCCTCTCAGAGTGACTCATTCTATTCCTGATTGTTGCGGATTGGTTCTTCGTTGTGCTGATGGTACAATTCTTCATACTGGGGACTGGAAGGTGAGTTTTCTAATCTATTTCTTTTCTTCTCCTTTTTAAAATGGTTCTTGAACTGCATAAAATGTTACTTTTAACAGATTGACGAATCACCACTGGATGGGAATGTTTTTGATCGGGAGGCTTTAGAAGAACTCTCAAAAGAAGGAGTAACATTGGTAAGACTCCTAGATCCGCGGCTAGAATTGTATGTTGACCAGATTATATTGGCAGATTCTTCTGCATACTTTTGTTCATAGTTTCAGTTGGAAGTTGGGAACTGAAATGCAGGATCTGTTTGTTTACGTGGCAATTGAATTGAAGATAAGAATGCATTTTAGTGCTGTTGGCTGAGGCATATTTCCTGCCACTGTGCTATCTTCATTATGGCATTTGTGAAAATCTGGACTGAATGAAGGTTCATATGGTCAGGCTTCTCTTGGAAAAAGATTTTTACATAAAAATTACAGCAAATTGTTGAACTCTTGTGAAAAGATTTTCATTTCCCAGTTATTGGATATTCTTAAACAGTTTTATTGTTGCCACTGTAGAAATTTCATGATGTTTCTTAAGCAGACTTAAATTAAAGTTTTCAGGCAGGGGACTGGCCTCTGATACTTTGAATATCTTACTCTGGTCTCTGTGTTCTTAAAAACTTATTATGTACTTGGCCTTTTCATCTTTTCTTCTCAATAGATTCTTGTCATTTGACAAACATGTGTGTATTTGTGCATGTATGAGGAGATTTGGCTTGGCCTTATGAATTTTTGGTCTAATTTAGGTGCGGTTTGTTCTTATGGCTCTGAGTAGCTGTTTGTAAAGAAGTGTAGCAAACTTTAAATTCAATAAATGCCCAACCCTTTTCAGATGATGAGTGACTCCACCAATGTACTGTCACCTGGGAGGACAACTAGTGAAAGCGTTGTAAAGGATGCATTATTGAGGAATATATCAGCTGCGAAAGGAAGAGTTATAACTACTCAGTTTGCATCAAATATACACCGCCTTGGAAGTGTAAAAGCTGCTGCTGATTTAACTGGAAGAAAATTGGTATTTGTTGGCATGTCCTTGAGGACATATCTGGATGCTGCTTGGAAGGATGGCAAGGCACCAATTGATCCATCAACTCTGGTAATAATACTTCAAAGACTGTTTCTTTTTTTGTCTATGTTTGTAAACTTGACAGCTACCAGTTAGTGCACTTACTTTCTCTCTCTCCGGAAATACTTCATCTCATTTTAAATGTAATTGGTTATAGGTTGACCGACTGTGCTTTCAGCCGTATGGATTCTGTTTGGTTAATATATGCACTTAGGCTCTCATGATTATTCTTCTAAAGAAGTAAAAGTTTTGATCTGTCTTCCTTAGGCTTTCTACATCCTTGTGTTTTTGTTCTCTATGCATCATTTGTCTGAATTAATCTCTTTGTTGCTTAAATGCATCGTCATTTTGTGATAGCATCTTCTCATCTTGCTTCTTTTACTATGAAAAATGGTAGTTTCACGCATCTTCTGCTCTTTGCTCATTTAAATATTTATGCAGGTGAAAGTGGAAGATATTGATGCCTATGCTCCAAAAGATTTGCTAATTGTTACAACTGGTTCACAAGTAAGTTAATCTTGGTAACTCTAGTGATTTTGCAGTTGTATTGACCAAAATAGTTTTGTTGCACCATCTTACTGGCATGTGACTCTACATGCTATTGTGTCAGGCAGAACCACGTGCTGCCCTTAATCTCGCATCATATGGAGGTAGTCATTCTCTTAAATTGACCAAGGAGGATATAATTTTGTATTCGGCTAAGGTAATCCACTATTGGTTTATAACCAATTTTTTACCTCAAAATTTTATCCTTGAGTCCTTAGTGTAATTGGCTGCATGTTATTGAATTTAAATACAATGTTTGAGTATTGTATATTGATTCACTTTCAATCAGCTTTTAACTTGTTTGAGTATTTTCATACACATAATACAGGTTTTGGTACAGACTTTTTGTTCTTTCTCTCTGACTTCTTTCTCTGTAAAATAAATTCATTTTGTTGGCCACTTTTATGTTTTAGTTTCAATGAACAATTATCCAATAAGTTTTCCATTCTAGGTCTAGAACAATTCACTTCTATCATTTTTGTTGATAGTACTCCAATTTATTTACTTGAACACTTACATATTGTTGTCAGAGGTTCTAATGTTTGATGTTTAGGAATATTGCTGTTCTGGTGATTATGTACTGTTTCTTGTGAACATATATTTGATGTTAAGCATTATGGCTTATTTGTATTTTACCTTCAGGTGATCCCTGGTAATGAATCTCGTGTAATGAAAATGATGAATCGCATATCAGAAATTGGTTCAACTATAGTCATGGGTAGAAACGAGGGGCTTCACACATCTGGGCATGGTTATCGTGGAGAATTGGTAAATTCTTATAGCTTCAACAATCATCCTATTATAGTAACAAAGCAAGAAGAGCAGCCTCATGAAGCATTTCATCTTTCATGGCGATTGATTTTTAAAATTAGATAGGCAAGGTTAGGTCTTTCTGTTTCATTCTTTCTCCGTTTGCATTTAAACCATCTATTTGAAGACTAAATTTAAAGTGGATCATGAAAATTGTTTTATAATTTGGAAAGCTATCTGGTGAATCGATATAGCTTGAAATTTAAGATTTCTAAAATAGAAAATTGAGAGGAAAATGTTGGGGAGTCAGAGGATATCTTGGGGAAGAAAGAAAATATAGATCAAACGAAACTGGGGTTGGAAAAGACAGAAAGATTAGTGGAGATCGAAAGACTCTTCTGGAACTTAATTCTTACCAAGTCTCGCCATCCTTCTAAATATTCGAGCCTTTCTAGTTTTTCTTCTTTTGTTCTAATCTTTACACAGAGAACTGTATCCTAAGGAAGGCGGTGTAGAAGTAGGTGAACTTGTCCTACATACATTCTAAAAGTCCTACTTTAATGTATATTCTTTTATCCAAATTTTTATACAAATCCAAATTTTTATATAAATAAACATACAATAGTAAAAGAATCATGGGAAATCTTCCGCTTTCTTTTTGTTGCTTCTCTAAAAATCTCATTTCTTTGGGTTAAAATTAACTTTTTTCTCTTATTTGAAACCTAAAAAAATTTTCTAAAAAATGAATAATTTACACGGAAGTGAACAGTCCACTGGAGTATACAAATGTTAAAAAGCTTGGAGATTTGTAGTCAAAAAGTTAAAATCTCCTCAAAAGGCCTAAAGCATAAACTAAATCCAAGAAGGGGTCATAGAATTATGTGCTTCAAATCACAGCTGCTTCCCAGTTGTGTAGGTTAAAAAGGTAATTCAATGCAATTTTAATAAAAAGTTGCATCACAAATTGTGTTCTATCAATGAGATCTTGCCACATCTCATTGTATATTATTTATGATGGTTCTTCCTCACATTATTAATTCCTACATTGATGTGTATTCAGATATGCATTGATGTGTACTTTGTGTTATTATGCTTTTGACAATGAATGATCTGATCATACAATTCCTTTTTGAAGGAGGAAGTTCTTAAACTCGTGAAGCCACAACATTTTTTGCCCATACACGGAGAACTGTTGTTTCTGAAAGAGCATGAATTGCTGGGAAGATCAACTGGCATTCGACATAGTACTGTGAGTCAGTGTTTCCCCTGTTATGTGTTTTCATTTTTACAACACAGGAACGACTAAGAAACAATTATTGCTGAAGCATGATTACAGTAGTGGCCTAATAGCACTTATCTGAGAGAATATGTTGCATTGTGTTATTGCTTCTTGAAAGCAGGCAGAAGAAGGATGATTTGAGTTGATTTTAGTTCTTTTAAGTAGCAGGATGCCATGAGGTTTTCCAAATTTGTCAGCATAAAGCTACTTCTCCATTTGGTGCTATATGAATAATGGTGTTATCATATTAATTAATACTAGAAGGATCATTAGTAGGAAACAGTTATGTTAGAGTTGCAAGTATTATCAAGTGAGGTCTACTTCTCCATTTGGTGCTATGTGAATAATGGTGTTATCATATTAATTAATACCAGAAGGATCATTAATAGGAAACAGTTATGTTAGAGTTACAAGTATTATCAAGTGAGGTTGACAAGCATTCATGTGTTGACATACAGCAGCTTTTTGGGGTTGGTGAATTGCTGCACATGTCACCCAGTCACCAACCACTCTGTGCTGCCTAGAACATCTTGCATGTGGATAACAGAACAATCCTTTTCTTGTAATTTCCTTTACACCAAAAATAATATGATTAAGCTTGATCTAAAGGAGAAATTGTATGAAATTCTAGCTCATCCTGACCATAAACCTATAGGTAACAGCAGGCTTTTCTGCTTGGTGCATACTTTTAATGGGTCATCTTGTCCTTAATAAAATTGGTCAGCATGGGAGAAACTTGGTTGTCAATTGCTTTGGTGCATTATGTGCAAGCAAGGATTATAATAATTGCTTTGGTGCATTATGTGCAAGCAAGGATTATAATATACATGACATTAGATGGATTATATTTTGACATTGTGATACTGAACAAAATTTTATCAACACTACGAATAAAAAAATGCAACTCTTGTAACTATATTAGGTCATAAAGAATGGAGAGATGCTCGGGGTCTCTCACTTGAGGAATAGAAGAGTTCTCTCTAATGGCTTTATTTCTCTTGGAAAGGAGAATCTGCAGGTTGGTGATTCTTTCAGGATTTCATTGTCTGTTATGAGATGGTAGTTGAGAGAACTGCTAATAAATTTGATCTTTTATTACAGTTTATGTATAGTGATGGTGATAAAGCATTTGGCACATCAACTGAAATGTGCATCGACGAGAGACTAAGAATTGCATCAGATGGTATTATAGTGATCAGGTTGATATTTTATATCTGTAAACCAAGTCCATGGCTTTATTATCTATATAATAATGGCATATTGACATTCCACTTTTGCAGCATGGAAATTTTACGGCCTCAATATGGAGATGGACAAAATGCAAACAGCTTAAAAGGAAAGATAAGAATTACTACGCGTTGCCTATGGCTTGACAAAGGCAAGCTCTTAGATGCTCTCCACAAAGGAGCCTATGCTGCACTTTCAAGCTGCCCAGTGAACTGTCCTTTGCCCCACATGGAAAAAACTGTGTCTGAGGTTTTGAGGAAGATGGTGAGGAAGTATAGTGGCAAAAGACCAGAAGTCATTGCTGTTGCTATGGAAAACCCAGCAGCAGTTCTTTCTGATGAGCTGAATGCAAGGCTATCTGGAAATTCTCACATTGGTTTTGGGTTATCAGCACTGAAAAAAATGGTTGATGCATATCCAAAAAGAATTCAGCCAAACAAAATGCAAGTAGAAGGAGGCACCGCCCATCAGCAAAATTTGCAAGGTACTCATCTCTTTCTCTCTCCGTCTCTCTCTCTCTTTCCTGGTGTATCATCGTGTGTGTGTATGCAAGAAAGCACTTGTATGTTGTGCATGCATGTAGAAGAAACATGCAAGCATCCATGTTCGTCTATGTGTGCATGTATCGAGGATGGGAAACATGACTACACCTACCAAGCAGCCATGAAACTATTTTGATCTTGGGATAGGAAAAGTGCTCTCTGGGATAAACCTTAGAATCCATCTTTGAGGGACCAGAATCTTAAAAATCAACAACATAATCAAACTCGTAAACAGAAGAAAAAGAATCTGCCAGCATTGCATCAACAACAGGCTTTCAAAGAAGGTTAATAGTAGATGAAAAGTTTCGCATTTCTCATATTGCTGTTTTCCTTTCTGTATAGGGAGAAAGGAAAACATTTCAATCCCTGAAGCCCATTAAAATATTGATGTGCCATATAACCAAAGAATTAAATTTGAAATCCAAGAAATTCTATCTCATAATGATGTTGAAGATCTACCTGCCTTGGCATTTGAAATATGGAAGTAAATGACTGGGCCTGAACTGCCTTTGCATTTGAAATTTTTAATCATTAAGTGTGTTTTCATGTAAAAATTCACTACCACTTTCTTTGTCTTTGAGTTTTTTTGAATTACAGGAATTTTGCTTTTGATCCATAAGTATCATATACATCCTTGCGGTGATAATTTATATCATTGATCTTGTTATTCAAAGCAAACGTTCTAATTATACCATTTTCTCATCATTACTTATTTTTACAGTTGATGGTATTGAAGTTGAAGAATTACCCAAGGAAGACACCACTACTTCAAGTTCAAACTTTGGTGAAAGACTTTCTCTTGATTCTGAGGATTCAGATGATTTCTGGAAGCCATTTGTCACAACAGCTTCATCGATTGATAATTTGGTAAAAGATAACAAGGGTTTGGTCACACAAGAGAAACAACGGATGCCAGAGCCCCAGAAAGATGGTACTGAAAGCAGTGAAGATGACAACTCAGAAAGGTCAAGTTCTCGATCAAAGTCTTCCAAAGGTGTCAAACGGAATAAATGGAAACCTGAGGAGGTGAAGAAACTCATCAAAATGCGTGGGGAATTGCATGGCAGATTTCAAGTTGTGAAGGGGAGAATGGCCCTCTGGAGACAGATATCAACACACCTAATGAATGAAGGGTTTAATCGAAGTCCAGGCCAGTGCAAATCACTATGGACATCTCTGCTTCAGAAATATGAGGTTTGTTCTTCCACTCTTGCTTGAGCAGAATTTCAGTTATAAATTGTGGTAAACCAAAATTTACCACCTTGTTTGTTTGAACTTGTCTTGAGATTTTGAACTTGTACAAATAAAATCAACTAACATACATGTATTGACAAAATTGTTTGTTCCAAACAGGAAAGCAAGAATGGGGAAAACCGAAAAAATTGGCCATACTTTGAAGAAATGAATGAAATTCTATCTGATTCTGACTCTGAGGTAATGGCATCAAAGTGATTGCAGAAGGTAAGAACCGTGTGGATTGAATTTCCTTGGAAGAGTGTCAAAAAACCTTTACTTAAAATTTTGGCTTGGCACCATTTCATCAAAGATTCCTCTCAAGGAAGCTCTGTCGTAAAGTGAGCAGAATGACAAACAGAAAAATGGGTCTGGTTTTCAAAACCAAAGGCCAAATCTGTGAATTCCGTCAATCTGATACGGTAAGAGATGGATTAAATCTTGTAGTTATGGTGCCCTTCTGCAAATTAGACACCAGGCTAGCTAGACATTGCAGGAGGGGGATTTTTCTTTTGATTATATTCTATTTTGCCTTGTATAACTTAAACACAATTCTGATTGATAATTCATACATAGCACGGCAACGCCATTGTCAAATTGGTGGTGGCTTCTGGCCAAGTTGACTAGTACCCTTTCAACCAAGCCTTCTTCTTTCGGGTAGACATTCTGAAACTCCGTCAAGTAGTTTGTTCCTGCATTAATTTGCCATTTCCCTAAAACTCTAGATGAATGCGATGGTCAAATGATATTTCATATTCTCTGCAATGTCACGTTGTGAATTGTGACTGACGGAAATTTTTAACTGGTAAACTTACCCTTTCACAGACAAATAAAAATAAAAAATTCTGACCCAAATGCTCACGTGGAATTGATTTCATCAAGGCGTGTTACAGGGCAATGTATAATTAATTAATGGTGTCATTCAGGCAGTTTTGACCGTTATTTCCAATAGACAACTGACCGTTGAACTTGCCCTTCGTGTTTTCTGGTTCTACCCACCTTTTTCATTGCCAAGCACGAGGATGTTCCTCGTCTTATCGTTTTCTTCATCTTGAAGTTGAACAATCCTTTGATTTTCTGAAAATTCACGGCAACTTCTTCCAAGGATCGCGGACAGTTGCCGACAGACCTCGTCTGGTTATCATGTATATATAAGTATGGTTTGCAGTGCAAACCATGTTCTTCAACAACTAAAGCTCCAGCTTATCTGGAAACAAAAGCCCTTTTTGTGTTTCCTTTCTTTCATTCGTGACTTTAATCTAGATCATCTTGTTAGCTACTTAGTTTTTCAGTTGCCGTTCCATTTGCACTGTATAGAAATGGTGAAGGGTAGAGAATACAAACGTGTTTTCCTCTACTTCGATGAGAACGGAGATGGGAAAATTTCACCATCTGAGTTGCATAATCGAATGGGTTTGATGGGTGGAGATGTGTTGCTGAAAGAAGTGGAAGTGGCGATTGAGTCTTTGGACAGAGATGGAGATGGGTTGTTGGATTTGGAAGATTTTGTTGGTTTGATTGAAGGAGGAAGCGAAGAAGAAAAGTTGAAGGATTTAAAAGAAGCTTTTGGACTGTATGATGTTGATAATTGTGGGTTCATCACGCCACAAGATCTCAGGAAAATGCTTGGCAGACTTGGGGAATCGAAATCCATTGATGAATGTGAGCTGATGATTAGTCAGTTTGATTTGAATGGAGATGGAGTGCTAAGCTTTGAGGAATTCAGAGTTATGATGCAGTGATTCATTCATGTTGATCATTTTGTACTAGTAATTGAGTTTGAAATGTAACTTTGATTCATGCATTCTTCCATGGCCTGGAAAATTATTTTCTGAAGTGTAATTAATAGTCTTGCAATTTGGTCCATATGCCACAACGATTTCATATACTGTATACTCTTCTCCCTTAAACTTCATGAATCCTGTGTCATCTCATGTGTTAAGAACACTTTTAGAAGTTTAAATTAATTTAAAATATGAATTTACATTCAATGTGATTCTCTTATTCTCAAGATTGTTTCTGTTTCTTATTGTTACATGCAAGTTGTTTTCTAAGTTTGGCAGAAGCAAAAAGAAGTTGCTGTTTGGTAAGGCTACGTAATGGCCATGAGTTGCATGCTTCAGTTACTGAGTTCCAAACTTTGGCGAGCTCTTTCATGCCATTATCCTTCGTGAATAATGCAGATAACCCAAAACCAGATGCCAATCTCAGCCTCAGCCTTGCATTAAACGGCAAGTGACAAAGTCCGCTGACTTGGGTTCACGTGATTTCATGCATGGTTTATTTATTTCCCGGGTCATTAAAATCTATTTTTCCTTTGAAATTTCCTAAAGTTATTCCGTCTTGTACACGAAAAATGAATGGCGTTCTATCCTAGTTTACAAGTTAATGACTTGCTCTTTTGCTTAATCGGTCATGTCAAGTCTTTCTACATATGAAGACATCAAACCCGGCTAGCTTCAGATTCTGAGGATGATTTTTGCAAGGGAAAGTTTCCAAACTAGCCCCTTTTAATTTTTAATTTATTAAATTAGTTAATTTTATAATTTTTTTATTAAATAAACTAAATAACAAACAATTAAATCAAAATAGTTCCATAACCAAAAATATAAACACACTCTCTTCTTTTTTTTTTTTTCTCTCATCTTCTCTTTCTTTACTTCATTTATCGTTTATTTTTTAACAAAATATTGTAATTTTATTTTAATTACATGTTATGTTATGAGATTTGTATTTTTTTTAATAATGTAATGTTGGTGGTGGTAATGATTTGGTTTTATTGTGTTTGTTGTTGGTGGTGAGATTTGCTTTGTCTTTAGTAGTGGCTCAAATAATAATAATAATAATAATAATAATAATAATAATGTTTGATACAAAATTCAAAAAATAGGAATAAAGAGTGATAAAAGTATTATAATTTTTATCACCGGGCATTTCAATTCGGTCACCATTGTGATTATCAAAATTCTAATTTTTAACTTTTATGACTCTGAGCTATTTTTGTTCATAAATATTATTTTTAACTTACTTAATTGGAGATTAATTTCGTAAAATTATTTTAAAAATTTTCTATTTTTACAGTGTCAATGGCAGTGAGAATGTGGAAAATGTTTTCTTCTTGCCGAGACAAAAAGCAGGAAACATACGAGATGATAGATAGTACGTAATCAAATATGTTTTGCAGATTGAATTGCACAGGTCAACAGGTTAAGAGGATATGTTTTAACCGACCATAAAGAAACAGTGTTTCTCCTCTTCGTTTTGCAGATTTTATCAGCCCTCCTCTCAAGATAATTCTTCTTCGTGCTGGTTCGAAGCTGCAATCTTCTCCGGGAGAGGATACAGTTGAACTTTTTCAGCTGTTGAAGCACCCCTTTGTGGGGTGACCAAGTTGTCAAACGCCGTCACCGTCAACCTCAGGTTCTAGACGTTCACAAGGAGACAGCTCGTGGATTTGTTAAGTCATTGCTGATCATAATAAACGTCTGCCTTGCACTCGAAATGTTATCAATTGCAAGTCCAAGTACACAAATAAAACACCTTGTGTGTACATAGAAAACAGGACAGGGAACAGCAAGAGAGCTCAGACTGATGATACTAATCCCACGTCTATTCATTGCTGAAATTTCTTTCCATTGACTCCAATTAGGAAGAGAAAAAGGATTAATCCTGCTCCTATTGAAAAATAACGAGGCCCATCTCTCTTTTTGTTCAATTACAAGTCAACCCAATTAATTGTGCTGTTTTATTACTGTGCACTTCACTTGTAAAGTTGAAGGAACAAAATTTTTGCCTCATTTTACAATATTAATTTCGTAATCATTGTCTGAGAAGACTTTAACAACTATCAAAAAGAAAAAAGGACTTCACAACGCAATCGACTTACAATGGGTATTCAACAGAATCCGAAATGAAACACTAAATCTACGATCCGCCTGGAGCCAAAACTCTCTTAGAAATTAATCACACTTTGCCGATCTGGAGGAGCAACGCATTGCCACAGGGAACGGTATGCTGGAATATCGGGTGCCTGAACGCCAAGGGCAGCTAGATTGCGCCCATACTCCTGGTAAAATTATGCAACTCGTTGACATCAGAACTAATTCACTATCATACATACACAAGGTCTTAAGTAAAGATGTACGGAGAGAGTTGATCCAAGCTATAAAACCATACAGATGGCCACAAAAATTTATGCTTACCTGAATATCAAGAAACAGTTGCATGCAAATCTTGTCAGTGTCAGATACATTGTGGTCCGAGACATCAGAGCTTGCTCCAGCTCGCCTTTGTGCACCCTGCCGTATTTTCAAGAGCGAAGATTCCGTTTTCCTAGCCTGGCATTGGATCAAAAAGTTAAATTCCATCAATATTTGTCAGAAGGGAATCCTCATGGCTTAGAGAATTTTACTTTAATACACTCACCACACTGATAAGATCAGCTGCTAATTCATGATAACGACCAGTGATTTCAGTTGCAGCACCAAGCAGTAGTTCATTCTTAGTCTCCTTTGTCAAATATGTCACAGCTCGCTCTCCTTCCAATAAATTCTGCAAGCATTCAAATAGTCTAATTAAAAATTTTGTGACTCACATTGCACTCATAATTGTATTTAAATATAATACTTAACAGAACTATAGTGAGGAAGTAGTAACATTGGGCAAAAGAACAACCCAGACATCCCATGGCCTTCAAATTAATTAGACCAATTTATCACCTATCTACACATCAACCCAAGTGCACGTCAAAAGAATTAATAGACAGATTTGTACTTCTATTTGTTTAGGTTTTCGCCAGTCAAAAACTTGAGATTTCATATATCCATAAGCAAAGAAAGTAAGAAACGTTTAGCCGAACCACCAAATTCCTACATAAATCCAATGACAAAAGAGAATGGGATAGAGACTATCTAATAGTTATACATTGCTTTCTGAGATCCCATCAACCGGGTTACAGACAAGAAGTTAACAAAATCTAGTCTGTTCACTGTACTATTACTTAAAGCATGTTTTCTCATAGATCAATTGTTAAAATAATCTGAAGATATCTCATGTTTATGAATGCATTATTTAAAATAATGTCATACACAACTTGTGTCAACCCTTGGACCAAAAGGACTTGTAAACATATATAAAGTAAACCGTGATGGAGTGTAGGGGTCATCCAAGCAATCCAGCAACAGCAAAAAGCAAGAATATGACACTTACTTAAGAGTGATATAAGCTATAATTACAATTAAAAAGACTGCATACCTTCAGGGGACGCAACACTCCAGACACGTAAGGGGAATGCCTGACAGGAAGAGGTTTATTAGTCATCCTGTAAGTTGCAGTTATTCCCTTCAGCTGTCTCAAGTCCTAAATTCACAAACAAAAAGTCTCTTGAAATGAATTAAGATTCATACATAGAGATCCAGTCGGTCATTAAAGAATCAACTAGCTCAATCACCCAGCACATTAATAAATATGTCACCGTGATTTCACTTTACAGAAATCAAAAGAACAGAGGCCCAAGCATCCCCTAAATCAATGCATAACAGACAAAATCCTAGATGACATAAACCTTACCTCAACAGCCTTCTCAACTAGCGCCTCTACGATTGTGTTGATAGCTGAAGGTAACAAAGCACTCAATGTCTTTCCTCCATCTAAAATGCTCTGTTTTACTAGATCAAGAACTTCACTGGAGCATGAAGCCAGAAGCTGAAGTATATGAGTCAGATAGTCACCAGAAACTTCTGTTGCCAGATAATTAATATCGTGAATAATCTGCAAATTAGAGAGACCCACATTAATATACAAGTTAACAACGACGGTATTCATGCCTCTAGCGTTGATAAGTTCTATTCTACATTATGACGTTGGAGCAGCTCATGGGCTAACATAGAAAAATAGACAGTCAAATCAAGGCATGAGGCTTACATAAATAAAATCATCAGGGACAGCTGAAATAGCCCATTCACATCCAGGATTGGAGCCCACATTACCGGACCTCCGAGCAGCCAGTCCAAATGTCAACCAATTTGAGTATCTATAAGAAATTTATCAGTGGGAAGTCGGATGATGATAAATATAAGCTGATTAGGAAGTCCAATACACAAACTGAACAAACTATTAATTTCAATCCAAGCTGACCTGGAAAGTAGCTGCAAGGACAGACGAAGAAATTTGTCAGAACAAGAAAAGAGAAAAACATCTTCTCTCCAGCAGGATCTCAAGCTCTCCAAAAGAGTAACACTTTGTTTTAATGTTAACACCTCAGAATTCCCTTGATCAGCATGTGAATTCTGAACAGGAGCTAGACTAGCTGCTGCAAGAGCAGAATCCAGAGCCCCTGCTATTTCCTGAAACCTGAAGGAATTGAAGTATAAGATCAACCACATATTAAAAAATAAAGAAGCCATCCTTAGTAGTGTGTCCATCAAAGAGTTGCACTGAGTACCTCAAAGAGAAATAAACCCCAACATTCCATTGCTTCATGAACTCGACATAGATGGCTTCTGATCGGAATTTAGCAACAGCAGATCTGGATGGACAATAGCCTTGCATGACAATTGGATGTTATAACTATAACGAACAACATTTGCAAAGCAATATAATCAGAAAATTCGCTTAAAAATCCTTTAATAAACACCATATTAGCTAAGTTGTTTTCAATCTTGGGGTTATCAAAATCAGTAGAGGACCAAGTGTCAGCAAAAAGCCTGGCCCATCACTTTTTTTCTTTCTTTCTTTTCTTGATAAACTGATATTTGCATAAGAATTTGAATAAAAATCTTTTCAAACATCCCCAGCCGCCTTATTTAAGCTCCCACCAAGAAAATGAAAATTTCTAGCTCTGTGATATTATTTTTCACCACCAGAAAAAGTTAAAACACCAATTAATACCTTCAAGATGAGCCAAGAAATCCAGGCTTGATTTGTAATTTCTCAAGAATTCTGTGGGTCTTCCTGGAGAAAAGGCCCCTGGTTTTCCCTTCTGAATCGCTAAGAGAACCTCCTTCAGTATTGAATTGGCTAAGAAGTCAAATACATGCAAACCTGAATTTTCTGAAAAAATTTACAGAAAAATTTGATGTCAAAAAATTCATAAATTTAAAACAACCAAATCATATTAAGAGATGATAGCATGACCAGCTTTACAATAATGGCTGAGACATAAAAGAATAGACAATAGAAAAGCAACCATTTAGGTACAGAACTATCACATATAATGCTGGTGAAAAACAGAATACAAACATCAAAGAACTGTAATAGCATCCCGAATATATAAAGCATTTCTGAGTAGCTAGGCATAAAACAGGTAGAAAATGGCAGATGGACATACCTGCAGAAGAAATATCCAACACGAATTTATAGTCTTTCTCAACACAATGTTTGATTTGTTTATAATCATTCTCAAGTTCATCCACAGATGCCCCAGCAACTTCCTCTGATTGCCCATGTGGGAAAATTTTCTGTATCAATGGTGCCACAACAGTAGTGCGAAAAATTTCTTCTGCACTCCTGGTGTTATCAATGGCAGCATAAGCACGTAAACAGTTGTAAATTACATTTGCATCCCGCTGTTCTAGACCATGTAAAAAGCAATGTCCCAAGCTAGCATCCAGTAATAGGCTAGCACTCTGAATCCTCTTCTCCATGTTCATAATGAAAGGCAGGTTCTGTACTGGCATAATGGAGAAAGGAGATGAGTACATAATGTAAGAGTTCCAATAATTATTCAAGCTCATTGATTCCTCATTAGTTTCCTTATGCATGCTTGTACTTTTATCTTAATTTACATAAATAAAAAGATATGGCAATTCAACGCATGAAAATTCCTTCTTCAGCAACAACAGAATATAATTCAAGAAACGTAACACAAATATAATTCAAGCGATAAAAGAGACCTGTGCATGAGCAATATAGAACTTTAACCGATTCATCTCACTGGCAATTCTCTCCAAAAGCATGCTTTGAGTCTCTCTGAAATTTGTTCCATTCTCACTAGGTTGTAAGGTCGAGCCATGGCTCATCAAATTCTTTTCTTCCAAATTCACATCAACATCTGACTCATCATCAGGCACACTAGGCAGCTCCTTTATAAGTTTTTCTACCTGCATCCATCAAACTCCATTAAAAATATAGCAACACTTATTGTACAAAAAAACCAACAGGACCTTGTACATACTAAAAGAAGACACATGCAGTTCTGCAAATGAGCAAATGAGTCAGTCTGTTAGCCTAGACAATACAAAGAGGAGAGAGGAAAAAAAATAGTTCACATTCAACAGATCCTCATACACAAATACATTTTTCAAGTACAAAGAAACTTCAACATTTCATTTGCAGTTAGATTTTTCCCTTTAACCACAGCCCTCAACCAGAGTTCTGCCCCACCCAAATGTAAACAACCAGAGTTGATAGTCAAAGGTTGGAATGTAGAATTGTTAGTGAGCATTTGTGACAAATAAAATTTCAACATTTCATCCCAATGAAGCCTCCAACCAGTAAATAAAGCAATAATACCACACTTTCCCAGAAACTGAACAAACCATACACCAAAAATCATCCTGACAAAAAAACTTCAGTGCCAAATGCACACAAGCCCAGCAAACTTTTGAACTTTATTAGCTCAATATTATCAATTACCATTAACTTATTTAACAGAATCATTCCATGATTTGAATACCAAATGCTATAACTTCTAGATCCAGCCTTCTTCTCTATTTCTACGCTCAAGCCAAGCAGAACAACACACACAATTTAAAATCAGCAACACGTCGACAACCCATAACAGCATCGAATTCAGATATAAACACTAATTGAGCAGAAATCCAATGATCTTGCTGACAAAAAGAGTGCATATAACATATAATTGATTCGAATCATTTGAGCTATACAATTATTGCTAACAACAGAGTAAATACCTTAGACACGACATGAAACGTATCGAGCAACAATTCAAGAACCTCCCTAGCCGAAGCGGCCTCCGATCTCTGCTTCAAACCGTTCTGCAGTGCCACGAGCGAACCTTCAACACCTCCTCTGAAACCTTCAATCTTCTCTCTGAGCTCCAACAGCGGGGCCCGCATCCGCACAACGGCGGCGTCAACATCAACGAGCTTAGTGCTCAAGTTGACGAAATCCGCATAGTCACGGTTGATCAAATCTATGAGTTCATGGTTAAGGGAGGATAAGTGAGCCTGGAGCTCGGATCGAAGCGTTTCAAAGGGGACAAATGTCCGGAGCTCAGAGACGTAGGATTCGGAGTCGAAGGTTGGGGAAAGGAAGAGATTGGATTTGAACCAGAGAGGATGGGTGTCGGCCGGGTCGGAGAAGAGTTCATTGGCAGATCTGTGGGGTGGTGCCGTCGGAATTGGATCCACCATTTTGGATTTCGTTTGGTTGGTTGATGGGGAAATTTGAGAATTAGCGAGAGGGAAGTGGAGAGGTCAGATTTAGGCAAAGCCAGGCAGTGAGTTACAGAGTTGGCTGTTAGGCAAGTCGTTTCTTTCTTTTTCAATTATACCGTCAGTGTTCGTGGACACGAAACGAAGCAGATGAATTTCCCTATTTAAAATAACAAAATTAATTAAGAAATGAGAATCAGAATTAATATTGAATCTGAATATTAAAATAAAAAGGGGTATAGCATATTCAGTCTCATTAGATAACCTTATAATACATTCGATGGTACAATTTTGTTACAAGTTTTAAGTTGTAATTTATATTTAAAAAAAAAATTAAAATTGTAACAAAAATTTAAAAATTACAATAAAAATTAAAAAAATATATAACAAAAAAATATAAAAATTTTACGATAATGTAACAACAGATAATTTTGTAATTAACATATTTATATTTAATTTAAAAGTATAATAATTAAAATATTTAAAAATTATTTTATAAAAATAATAATACAAAATTACGGTACATTTTAAAAAAAATTATAATTTATAAAATTTTAAATAATATTTGTAAAATTTAAAATAAAAAAATTAAAATATATAAAATTGATATTATATTATATTTAAAATATATAATAAAATAATATTTAAAATATAAATAAAAAATTTTAAAAAATCTTTAAAAAATGATCGTAGGAGCACATACTTACATTTATGTGCGGCAATCTAACCCAATATGACAACTTTCCTAATATTTCCACTGTAGTTTTATCACCATTAACCTATCACGACATTTTCGGCTTTCAAAAGGGGTTTGAAATCCGACATCGTATTTTGGGTTCCAATTAATCTATCTATATATCAACAATTAGCATGCATCAATGCATGGCTGTGATGAACAGGTTAAAACAGTTTATGGTTTGATTCTACAAGCCCCAAAAATAATTACAAAGAATGTATGTACGTATGAATCTACAGTGGGGTTTCTTCTCGGTAATGTTCGATAACTTACATATAAAAAAATATTCACTTCATGTTGGGTACAAAACAAAAGCAGTGCGGCCATCAGAACTTCGAGAGGCCTCACATCCTTTATACCAAACATTCCAAACTATCACAATTATACCGGATGTAACTTAAAAACCCTATGAATTCATTTTACACAAAATGGTTCGCCTGTAAGAATGGCGCAAAATTACCTGAGCACCGGCTCCTGGAGAACACCAGATAATTATAGAAGGGAAAAAAAAAAAAAAAAAGAGCCATTTGTACAGAGAACCATTACATGAAATAGCTCAGAGCCTTCTTTCTTCTGGAACCCCCTTCACCGTACAGTTCGTTCCATTGTAAAAGCTCACTCATGTTTACAGACTCAGATGAGACGCTAGCACATACCTATTTCCAATATGACGAGAACAACAGATTAAAAAGCAATCAAACAAAGAGGAAAAGTTGAAAAAGGTTTCAAATTTTATATTCACTTTACCCGCTCATGAGCATATTTAAAGTCGTCCATGTTTAAAGGCCGGATATCAGCACTCCCACTCAATGCTGGAGTAGGTTTACCTTCTGCCTGAGCAGCAGCACATTCCTGACATAAATTTAACATCTTAGATTTCAGATCATAGAGTTATATAGAAAAATGATCTAATTTGCAAATTATGATATCCAAAGAATATACATTGATTCCTGTCATTTCTGATTCTTTCTGACAAAAATGGTTGAAGTAAATATAAAGTACGTTCAAATACAGAGACATGAACAGAGAAAAAAAAATTGATTTTCAACACCTATTTAGTGTCATTAGGTATCTAATTTTAGTGAGATAAATCTATAATTAGGCCTCATCGTCACTGCATGGGTCCAATTAATTACTACAAAGGTATTCCTATCTGTTAGCAGATTAAACAGGAATGTCAACATATAAATATCTACCACAAATGACTGGGAAAACACAATTGTTGATGACAGTGATATGTCCAATTGTGTGGCCCTCAAAAATAAAACTCATTCATCACACACAAGAAACATACCTTTTTTTCTTTTTCCAATATCTCTTTAATTGGACGGTGTGCGGCAGTCACACATAGATTCTGCAATACAATCAAGTAAGCATGAAGCTTATCACTCCTCAAATCAACAATAAGAATAAGATCGCATATCAGAGAAAGAATAGCCAAAAATAACCTTAAGGTCACTCCCGGAATATCCATCTGTCATATTTGCAATGGAATCAAAATCAACATCAGGACACAAATCCTCTTTTGCCAGTATAACCTTTAGTATCTTCGCTCTATTTGGAGCATCTGGCAAATCTACCATCAGCCTGTGGAAGAAAACACATCATAAGAACACTCAAATCAAAGATAACTATGCGTCAAGCTCGTAGATATGTAACTGTGGTGTATGATCCAAAGTGATACGTTACCTCCGTGGAAGCCTTCTAATAACAGCTTCATCAAGGTCAAAAGGTCTATTTGTAGCTGCAAGCACAAGCACTCGTTCAGTATCCTTTGTCCGTAGTCCATCCCAGTTCACCATAAATTCATTTTTCATCTTGCGCATGGCCTCATGCTCCCCTGGATTTTCTCTTCGGCCCAACATGCTGTCAACCTATAAGATATATACAGAGAAGATAGGAAGGAGACAGGACAAGTGGGAAACAGTGGGCTTCTACATGATATATAAAATCCAAATTGAAAATATTAAAGAGCCTGATGAAGTTTACCTCATCAACAAATATAACACTAGGTGCAATTTTACTGGCTAGCGAGAAAACAGCTTTCACATACTTCTCGCCCTCACCAAACCACTGCAGTAAAATATACAAAATTGAAATAATCAAATAAATCAACGGGAAACAATTGATGGAAAATCAAATCAGTTTTAGAAGCTTTAAGAATCTTAACCTTAGATGTGATACTTGACATTGAAATGTTAATGAAATTTGCACCAGCTTCAGTTGCAACAGCTTTTGCAAGCATGGTCTTCCCAGTTCCAGGAGGTCCAAATAAAAGTATGCCCTTACAAGGCTGCACCAAGAAGATTGAAGTGAAAACTGTCCTCAATAGGCTCTTTAAAACACAAGCTCAATTACATATTTTGAGTGTTCTATTGCATTAGGTGCACATGGTTAGAAGCTGACACAAACAAGTACTATTTACGACAGCAGAATCTATAATTGCAACATAATAATGTTATCAAACAACAACATAGAATACAACTGTATTGAAAGGATAACATTATATGATATTGGATTGTACAGCCTTTTAGTTTTACAAGATCAAGTGTTGACATAATAAAATCTATTGGAGGAACACAAAAGATAGACAGAAATTTACATATAAAATCTATTGGAGGAACACAAAAGATAGACACAAAGACCCATATCACAACAATATAACAACAGACAGACAATGCTTCAATGGAGCTGCTTATCTTTTCAATATACAAGGAAAGGTGATAACCTTGGTCAATTGCCCCTTGCAGAATAGCTCAGGCCTCTGTAAAGGAAGCATCACCAACTCCTTCAGTGTATCCTTGACATTCTCAAGAGCTCCAATATCATCAAATGTAACTCCAATATCACTGGGAGGAATGACATCAGCCAAAAGCCTTTTCTCAAATTCATTCTCTGTGACAACATCCTGCATTGGCCAAAACATTATTCATTTCCAAAAAAGATATTAAGACAGCATAATTTTGTTTAAAGAATGGCTACAAGTATCAAGCCTGATAGATTATTATTTACTTCTGGAAAACACAATAATCACCTTAAGTGACTTCTTCAAGCTCTTTGATTCATTCTGGATCGCCTGTAAGATTCCAATCCCATAATGAATGCTGCCAGAATTGCAACATCGCATTACAACTGTGTAATTACCATCCCAAGGCCAATAATTCAGCTAACAGTTGTTGAAATAGATTTTGGAAAATGAGCTATCAGTTACCTCTCAGAAGATAAAACAAGTCTAGCATCAGGATGCACTTCAGGATTCTGCATCAGATGGTGGCTTAAACCCCATCCAACAACCTTTTCTGCACCTGTATTGCCACATTATAATTTCCCAGGTGAAATTAAGATAAAGGAAGTCAGAGTGGATCCTCTCAAGAAATGCCAAAATGCAACATACTTTCATTCGTAAGTGATTGGTCCTTGATGCACAATGTCTCAAGAGCCTCACATTCCAACCCACTCCGTCCCAAAACCTATGTATGGAAATTACCAATTATAACAAGAATTATCACTTCTCATGTTTAACAAATTTGACACACACAAGTAACAAAGTTCAAATACAATATTATAAAGCATGGCACTTATAAACTTTTAACACTGACAACTATAAACAAGGTCATAACGACCTTCATCCATGCTTTCCCATCTCTGAAGACAAGAAGAAACTGTGACTACCAAGTAGATTGCATAGAAGCCAAAGATGATATAACTTTATCACACAGAATACAAGAGCACCAACGTAATATATAACAAATAATCAATAATCACTGTGAAGAAAGGAAAGGAAAGGAAAGAAAAGAGATGGACTATATTCGAAGACAAATGAATCAGGATTCCGAGCACAAAAACAGGACATCAATATATTTTTCAAGAATATTGCCGATGTCAGATGCCACTAATGCGGTGGGGCCACCATTGAATCAGTAGCCAAGCCATCATGCGGCACATGTTACACAGACAGACAATATTCACCAGCTCGATGAGGTTTTAAGTTCCAACAATATGAGTGTCTTCACCACAAAACTCAAACCAAGGAGCAGATATAAGCAATATAAACCATTCTACATTATTGCTAAACCATTATTCAAGTACAGCAAAAGATGGCCCACCGTGCGCAGGTGATTCAAATTTCCTTTCATTTTCAGAGTTTCAGCATCTCGATCCAGTTGATGTTTCCAAGAAACAAGAAGTGCCTCATCCTACGATCGTTTATAAGCTTTCAATAACGTGCTGTGCTTAGAAATGAACAAAACAATAAATATTAAAGTCAGGAACCATGTACAAACCTGTGGCATGTGAATGGTTACTTTATTGGGGAAAAGCTTAGTCAGAAGTTTTGTTGCCCTTGGAACTTCCTTCCCTCGGTCATGCAGTCTTCCAAAACTATCCTGTAAAATATCAAAAGAAACCAACGTCATGCCTCCAGAAATCATGTCAACATTATGGTCTCACAGTTTACTTTCAGGACCTATGTAATATAATAGCCTCCAGAAGTATCATCATGCAAAAAATGACAGGTTTAATACAAATACTTGTATATATAGACAAAAGAAATAAGGAAAGACAAGGCGGCCTTCGGGTTGGTTGCCTTGCCCTGGCCAGCCTCACCATATTAAAGACAGGCCTCTCGGCTGTGCCAGTGTCCCAGCCTCGAGCAAACCCACAGCCTACCCCCACCCTGAGACAAGTCTGGATCCATACAAAAGTAAAAGGACATCCAGATAAAACGTGAATTTCACACCAAATAACAAAGACAACAGTAGCCATATCCCATGTCCTGTTGTTTTCAGATACTCAAGACCAAATTTGATAAGCATTGCATTGTATGTTGCACAATGAAATGCACAAATTGAAGAATAATAAAGCAACAAAGATACTACAGTACTTCCAGCGAAGAGCAAATATCATGATCAAAGCAACTAATAGTCGACCATTTAGTATTGTGTAGTTTTGTATAGAAGGACACAGGAAGAAAAAATCAAAGGGTGAATAAGGTGCAGAGATAATTACACATGCATCACAATAAATTCAAATTTGCTGAAATTCCACCAACAATGTTTCCACATGAAAAAGCTGGATATACAGCTGATAGTGTTTCCTCTTCTCAATGAGTATTATGATAGTGTTTCCTCTTCTGAACGAATATTATTCAAAAGCTAATCAAGCTTTAAGCTTTCACATACACAGGAAATAGCTACAACCCTTTTTTCCAGGTAAAGAACCATTCCCACTTATCAATACTTCAAACTTAAAAGACAAGCAACCATGCATCATCAACTAAAATTAAAACTAAACATATCATTGAAAAGTTTATAATCATTACCGGAAAAGCCAAGTCAAGCAGAGCAGTTTGATTGCTGCCAAACTTTGTGAAAAGCAGACCACCCGGATGTGACTGCAAGAGGAAAATACTACAGTATGAGGAACCTAAAAAACTTTTTGGTGGTAAGGAAGGCTGAAGCCATGAGTCTCCATATGAGGCTACAATATAAAGCTTTCATCACTATCATAAGGGAGCTCCATGTAAAGGGGAAAATCAGCAGATTAGAAATAAGAAAGTATTCCTGGTCAGGTTTACAAGCTGTCTGATTTCCTGGGAGGTTTTAGTTGTGGGGCCAGGAGTTTGTCTATGGCTAGTTTAGATAAGTAATCATCTTTTCACATAGTTTTTGCTTCCTACATAAAGTTGTTTTGCCTCTTCAGTTGAGACATCTTGCCACCATTGTAATTTTTTCCTTTATTTTTACAAAGTAGTGTTCTGTTTCATATCAAAAACCGCCCAAAAAAAAGGAGGATTTCAGGATCAAAACACTTGTTCGGCTGAAATGAAAGTACACTACATGTTGGATTAGCACTAGCTTTCCCCTCAATCAGGCAATGATCAGTCTAACCAAAGTAGCATCTTTAGAATATATAACTTATCCGATTTGGTCAAACATTTTGGCTTGTGCATTGTTTCAAGCCAGAACATAAAGAAACACAAAATTGGGTGACATGGTCATAAAATTTGATGTCTGAAGAGATCCTCACCGTGATAATCTGTGAAAAGAAAAAAAAAAAGGTATCCCTCCGACTTGCTTACAAGTTCACCAAGTTCTAAACAGAGATTGTTACATGGTTAAATCCACAATATCAGATTATGATTACCTTCTCTTTACGATTGTCAGTGTGAGTATGGGAACCAATTACAATCACTTTATCAGGTAGCTTTTCAAGTCTGCTTTTAAATGTGGAATATGAATCTGAATTTCCTGCAATAGACTTCTCAGCATCTTTCATAAACAAAATGAAAGGAGAACTTCGGCTCTCGTTGTATACAACCTAATAGAAAAGTTTCGAATGAAGCAGTGAGATACTAATGGTATATAAACAAAGATCTACACAGATATTTTCTAGTAAAAAAAGCTACCTCAAACAAGGTGTTAATGAGTAACTTGTCCACGTCTTCCATGCCTGTGTTCTCCAAACGAAGATCAGTAACTAGAGGGAGATAGAGAATTGTAGAAGTTTAGTAATTTGAGGCAAAGGGTAAAAAAAGGATAATTTACATGGTTTAATTCATGAAGTGTTAATAGCAAAGTTTGACATTTACCGTTGCAAAAGAATCCATGACCTACTTCACATTGACCACCAAGGTCAACACCATCAGGTATGGGTTTATCAAACCTTACACCAATTTTTGACAAAGGATTGTCCTCAAATAGCAATGCAATCTTCCCACGAGTGCCGCAAGATGGACCCCTATATATTGAGTTAAAAAAGAATAAATTACAGAATCATCCAACTTAAACATCAGGGTCCACCAAAAAGTATGAGCAAGAGAAATAAGCCTGAAAATTTTAATGGATGTCTAGTGTGCCCTATATGATATGACTAATCAATAGAAATACTCTCAACACTACAATGCAAAATGCTTTGCCCATTATGTTGATCTTCCATAGCAAGTGCCCACATGCATTGGTGGTCAACAACAAGATTCTTTACTCCAGCCCTTTCCATGCCACAGTTCTGATCATAGTAGAAGATACTCTGTTAGGGACTACATTCCAGAAGCAGTGCAGGATATTGGTGGAGTTAGACCTGGGCCTGAGGAGACTACAAAGACAAATCATGTTAGAGCAGCCCAAGTGTTCATGAGGCCTCCAGTTCAGCTAGTATACAATAGAAGAAAGAAGATGGGAACACGTGAAGGCAAAGGGATGCAATAGAAGAAAGGGAAGCTGACGTGGTGAGGTTTAGAGGGTAGTTTGTTAGAAAGAATATCATGGGAGGAGAGGAATTGTATGGAGGAATATATAATAGGGTGATGTGGGGAGTGAGGGGCATCTTTTGTTTTATCTGGGAATTGGGGGAAAAATTGTAAAGGGGGGGAAATCCCAGCAACTGTGGCTGGAGGCTTGGTTGCCTGAATGATTTTATTGTTTTCTGAACACCATTTCACAGCTTGACAGTAATCTATAACATAGATTCTTCATCTACTCCTTTTATTTGTTAATTCCTTTGAATCTTTTATTTTATTGTGGTTGAATGAGAAACATGTTGTATCATAATCTGTCTCTGCTTAAAAGTTGTTATAAAATCCTCTTCAATCTATTGCTCATATAATCATCTTTCAGCTCTGGCATTTGCATAATTTGCAAAATTAAAGCTCAACCTCACGCCCTATCTCTATCAGTACCAAAGTTATATCAATTCAAGTTATCCAACTTCTACCACTTTAGGCTATATTTGGCCACTTATGAAGTAAAAGAGATTTGTGTCAACAATTCCAAAAGCCTCAGGATCTCCTTGATGCTTCCAGTATGCTTTCCTATTCCAAAACTTGGAGTGTAGTCTTTGCCAAGGCAGACTGTTGTCTCAAGGAACAAAAGAATACATATCACTCCTATATATTACTAGCTACCCAGTCAAAAGAAAATGTTACATAAACGACCAAACTCTTTACCATTATGATCAATCCTTCCCCAACTCACATGCATAAAAGGAAATCCTCCTCAGGATGTCCAGCAGCATCCCAAAAATCATCTCGAAGATTCTCAAAATGGAATATAAGCTAGAAGTGAAACTATTCAATAAGAAAAAGACAATAGTATGCCTAGAAAGTGGGCATATATTTACCTTGTAGGAGATGCTGTTGGATATAAGCCACCAGAAGCTGAGCCCATGAATCTTACTCTGTCACCTGCACATTTCATTTTCAGAGAATTGTCACCAAGTTAAAGTCCAGGATAACTGAGGCATTTCAATATGCAAAGCCACACTAAAAAGCCAAGAATGAGAGGCCTCTCAAGCAAAAACTTAATGGGTGGACATACCATTTTGTTTTCTTTTCTATGTCCAAGGGCATACCTATTCTAAACATGTGATTCTTAGATGTCCCAGAAGAAGTGGGTACCACATCAGTCTCCATCTTTGGTGGAGATTCAGGGCCATATGAACGAGGGGGGTTTGAAGAGCTGGGTGCATCAGATTCATTAGCAGGCACATTTGCACTATTGGCCACATAAGTGGGACGTAGTTTAACGCAGCCACATGGTTTGTTTGCATTTGATCCATCCTTCAGCAGCTCAGCTTCCTTAGAAGATAAACCCTATAGTACATTGAAAATCCACAATTTACCCACTTTTCATAGTCATCTGTAATGGCTAAAGTTGTAATAGAAATAAAGTAGATATTAAATGATTATAAGCATACCAATATAACTATTTCAACAATCAAAATGTTGTTTTTTTGTAAATCAAATTATCAAGTTAACCATCAATCCTAGCAAAGCAGTAAGAGTATAAATGAGAGTTACTTCCACTTATCAGAGTCAAGTGATTTTTATCTTACTCCCAGAAGTGAATGACTATCAAATATGAGCAATTTTGCCCCAAAGTAATGGGCAAGTGCCTTGGCCAACATCTCCTGATAGATCTCAGACCCTGAAAAAGTATTCACCAGAAAAATACTTAATTGTTTCATTGATGTGTACTTGTACAACTTTGAACGTAGTATCTAGCATAATGATAATATAATCCCAACACACCTGCAGGACCAGAAAGCAACATCCGTGGATTTACAGTAGTTAGCTCTGTTGTGTACTTTGCATGCTCTTTGTGCTTCAAATGGATATATGAAGCTGCAATCAGCATATTTTTTGTGTTCTCGCTACAAAAGAAAAGAAGCTCAAAGTATTATTATTGTTCTTGTTTAAAATAAAACACACTGCAATATATAATCCTACAGTCAACAATGAACACTCTTACTTTTTATTTCTCTTTGGATGGGAAAGAGAAAGAGATTTCATAAAACCAGAAGCAAAGATGTTTCAATGAAGGTGAACAAGAAAGCAACCAATAAAACCAATGAGCAACTCATGAAACAACAAAATGGATCATAAAACAATGGCATCACGATTAGCTTGAATGGAGTAAAACAGCACATCTTTAATGCAACCAGTAAAACCAATCAGCAACTCACGAAACATCATAAAGAGGCAGAAAATCAATCTTTGTCCAACAATGACATGTCTGCTCCCCAAAAGCACAATGTCTTGATTAACAATATAAAGCATGAATAACCCATTTTGGCCTTGCTTCACAAAAAAGATTAAACCATAATGTCAAAGCAAAGGAGCACTTAAGAAAATAATAGTCAATATTTTCAGCCTCTCAGGCATGAGCACATCATACTCTTACTTTTCAGAAAAAAAAAATATACAATATGAAAACATACACTAATAAAGGCTCATTTAATTAGACAGAGAAGTGACATCTAAGTAACACAATTCTCATCAACATCCTACCAAACATTTAGATGTGGCAATCCCAAGTTCTTGCCGCTAATGCTAAAATAAATGCCCATCCAAAGCCAATACCATTTCATAAAGTTCAGTGTGCAAATCTCCATAATTAGGGGCTAGATCCCAATCCCTCAAATGCATTTTTTCCCATATCATTCCCAGGCCCTCATTACTCAGTTCTTATCCCTAGATTCTCCATCATTCTTTGCTTTTCTGGTTCCCTGACTATAAAGGTGTCCTAGCATGATTTGAATCCTTGTTCAACCTGTGGTTGAACATCCCTTAAATCTACATGTTGTAATTTGGAAAACAATAAATCCAAATTCCCTTCCTCCATGAGAAGAGAGACCATTTTCCATTGTAATTTTAGTTCAAAATCTTATATTTCAAGGCTGTCCTGCTACAATCGGAACCAGGCTTTTCCCCTCCATTCCACTCCAACAGACGATGTACACAATCACAATCCTTGTTCTGGCGAAAAAGAAAAATTAAAAGAAAGATATAACTAAGTAAATAAAAACCAGTATATACAAGAAAAGGAGAGTTGGGAAAAAAAATGGCATCAAAGAGTGGATACTTGTTATTGCTGCTTGTTGGAGAATCTTGGATTCTTTGACTTTCTAGAAGATTTTATATGGCTGTAAATAGCTAATTGGCAGCTGTGATTCTAATTTAGGCTGATTGTAATCCTCCTGATTTATTTAGTTGATGACTGATTAGTAGGAATTAGTTCATTTCCTAAGATACAGCAGTAACCTTGTAATACATTAGTGTATTCAGTTTATGATCAGAGAAGAAGAAGAAGAAGAAGAAGAAGAAGAATTTCAGTTTTCTGTTCACTACTTTCTCCAAATGTTTAATCTAGTACCACAAAAAAGATTTGCGAGTTCTAGCCCACAGCAAAATCAAATTAAAACAGTTGATCCTCCTGAAAAATATTACTGCCAGCAACTAGAAGAAAAGTACTGAAATTAATGACATGTTATGCCCCTAGACTAGCTCAAACCATATTGGGCATGATAACAAGAAAACAGAACCAACCATCAAAAGCGTTAAACTATGGAAGAGAATTCTGATATGTCTGTAGGGGATTGAAGATGCAAAAGATTGAAGGAACTATAAGATAAGATAATTGAAAACATCAAATAATGAATATATCATATGGAAGAAGCAAAAATCATACCTTAGATAATATGGAAAGTTTTCAAATGACACCTGTAAGTTTGTACCATCAAGAATTCCAGCAAGGATGTCTTCTCTGAATACTGCACACCGGAGGGACATGCCCAATGTCGATGCTGGCTGTGAATCTCTTCTCCACTCATTTCTTCCTTCCAATACCTGTTTACAGATACTTTTGCTCAATTTAAGATTACAACTAGTTGATGGAGCAAACATCCTCAAGAAAGGCCTTAGCAAATCATTCACCCCAGAGAGTTTTACATTGCCTGCCTCTATGCCAGCATCCTGGTTGCATTCTAGAGGAGTATTCTTGCCGACTGCTCCAACATCTGCAGCTTTATCACTGTCTGCTGTTGCAGTTGAATTGCCTTCCAAACCATCAATATCAACCTCTGTAGCCTCGTTATTGACAGATGGAGTAGGCAACTCACTCTCTTGCTGGATTTTACTGGTACTGTGAGCTGGAGATTTCCAACGTGACAAATCTTGCTTCGGGCTGGAAAGAGATGCCAAAATTGAAGCCCCAGCCACAGCTGAAGGATCCCCCGACCTCCTCTCAAGCTGCAGAAATTTTCCTGTCCCACTTTGAACCTCTGCGCCTTTGATTGAAACCTCAGACATGAGTTGCTGAAATATCTATGTTGACAAAATTAAGGAAATCGTTTGCATAATAGATAGAAAGCATAGAATACTCAAGAGGAATGAAAGGGAAGAACCAAAAAGGCACTAAAAGGTATCAAACAAAAAAGAAAGAACGAGGCATGTACATAGACTTCATATAACAGTAAAGGACAAAAAGAACTAGGTACATGTATAGCCTTCATACAACAGTCCAGGATACATAAGCATGGATTCCCAGTGAGCCAAAGACAATCTCATCACCAGACTTAAGCTCGCAACTTGTATTCTTCTTTACAATTGTTCCATTTACTTGCACCGAACCCTTGCTTCCTGTGCTTTCTAGCACAGCCACAGCACTGCCTTCGCTCTGATCATGTCCACAAATAATGAGTACTCATACTGCATGTACATATTTAAGGAGTTTATCCCCACAAATAAAATAAAAACCACAATTACTAATAACAACGACAAAAAAGACAGATAGTAAATCCAATGACATCCTAATAGACCACTCGAAAGTACATCCAAGCAACCAGGAACAGAAGACTACATTGTAGTAAAAGCTCACTTGTCATAGCACAAATTTCTTAGCTCTATGTCTATCCAACAAAATCTGAAAACAGATACTGGCATAAACTAAGACAATACCTGCGCGTGCTTGATCTTGCATAGAATTGCACTAATGGCCGGGTCTTTTAATGGAAAACTGCAGTGTCTGCTTGATCCAATCGTGAAATTCGAGGTGCAAATAAGTACATTTGTATTCTGCGTCAGATTAAACTCGCTAATCAGAAAAAAGTTAAATAGAATTCAATTTAAGCTCAAAAACACTAGCATCATCTATGCCATACCGCAAAATTTGATGTGCGAATCGCTACTACAAAGTTGTATTAAAATTAACTTAAAAAAAAAAAATTAAATACAGTAAAAATTTGACCCGAAAAATTGGAATTACCTGCGCAGACTGTGATAAAAGCCGGCACCAAGGTGCAGAAGTCTCAAAACTCGGGTTTTGTTTCTGATATAGACTCCAGGAAGAAAAGGAACTCCTCGGCTTCTCCGTCACAATCGGCGTAGACCCTTCCAAAGCAACAAAACAATCAAGCAAACAAACAACCATCTCCAAAAAATTCAAATTCAAATACAAAATTGACTGAAAAAGCACTGGGAAGACAGAAAGTGAAGACTGCTTAATCTTTATCTATAGGAGCTGAAAACAACTACCTTCAGCGATCGGGGCAGCCACAACCACGGCTGGCGTCGTCTCCGTCTTCCCGCCATTGATGCCCTCTCCAGCGATCGGAGTATCACCTGTCCCGCATTCTCCGGGATCCGGCGCCGCCGGAGTACATACTTCCTTGGAATTCTCCGTCGGCTGCATCGGATTGTCCGCCACGCCACCATTTTCGACCTAAAACTCCATAAATTGAAAACTTAAAACCCGCAATTTCATAGAAAACAAACTTCTTGACGCACCAAAACAATAAATCAAAGAACACAAAGAATCTACAACCTTCTGACGCTTCGGCGACGGAGGCTTGTCCTCGGAAGAAGAAGATCTCTTGCTATTGTTACCAGAGAGAGATCCACTTCGTCTCGTTGAAACCATGACTCCCTGCTTTTGGCTAGTCTTGGTTCTTGCTTGTTTCGCTCTGTTCAGTGCTGGGGAGTGAGAGAAAATGAAGCTAAAACGATTTAACTCTTTATTGGTATGAGGAATTAATAATTGGTGTTATTTTTATTTTTATTTTTATTTATCTGTGTCCGTTGGTGCACGTAAGTTTGATGCATCCGTGTTGCTATTACAATAAAAACGGGTGTGGCCTAAAGCGAACGGTACAAGATAGCGTAAACGGCAACTAGGTTGCGAAATTGTCACAGGTTGGTTGGTATATGTTAGCAAAACGCTGCTTGATTTTCTTAGCATACGCCACTGCAACGAAGGACTAACTGGTGGGTTATTTTGTTAGTCTTCAACAGCTGGGGAAGGGAAAACTTGAATGCACGTTTTAATTATAATTTATTTTCTTAAATAATTTCATATTAATAATAATAATAATATTGATAATTAAATATATTTCGTTAATTATATAATATTTAAATAATAAATAAAAAATGCATTTAAATTTGTTAAACTATAAATATTATTGGACACTTCTACAGTAAGTATTAATGATGAGAAGCGGGAGTGGAATTATTTATGGTCATTGTGAATTGTCGTTTGCATGAAATTAATTAACACGGACAAATTTAGAAAGAATAGTTGCATTTTCACCTACCTCTCATAGGTTACCATAAAATATCATAAATAATTATAAATTTTTTATAATTAATAAATAATATCTTTTAATAATATTATTATTATATTTTACTATTAATTAATTAACAAAAAAATTATTTTACATGCCTTACTTAAGGGTTGAAAAACTAATAGATAGTATTTTTTTTACAGTAATATTATTATATTTGATTATTAATTAACTGATTAAAATAATAAAATAATTACAATAATTTTTTATGTAAAATTTATATATTAATAGTATTTTTCACATATATTTTTTGAAATTTAAAAAATTAATAAAAAAAATATTGTTAAAAGTTATTTTATAGATTTTGATATTTAATCTAATTTAATATATATATAAATAAATAATAATTTCTTATCAAAATTAATTCAATTTAATTTGAATAGTTGGCAATATTAAACATTAAGATAATTCTTTATTTGACTTCTAAAAATCTAACATATTAATTTTGTGCAACAAATTAAATAAGTGAAATAAATGGCATTTAATTTATTTATATTTATTAAATTAAATATTAAAATATAAAAAATAATATTTAAAGAGTATTTTATATTAATTTTATAAATCTCGAAAAAAATATTTGAAAAATATTACTAATGTATAAAATTTATATACACAAAATTATTGTAATTATTTTATTATTTTAATTAATTAACTAACAGTCAAATATAAAATATTACTATTAAAGGTTACTTTATATTAGTTTTAAAAAACTATATATTTATATATAATTTTGTTAAATTTCAAAAAAAAGTAAATAAAAATACATTAAACTAAAATAATAAAATAACTAATTATAAATATATAAAAAAAAATTGATATTACAAGATAATAAATTATATATTTGTGTAAAATTATAAACTATTTAATTTAATAAATATTTATTAATTTATTATAGATAACACAGATGAACCTTTATAATATCAAATTATGAATATACATATCGAATATTTATTTATATTTATATATAATAAGGTCATATATATTTACCAAATTAAAACAATTTGAATGTTAACAATTTTAAAAATGACTTTCAAGGTATTTTTTATTATTTTTTAAAATTTTATGGGAGGTATATAAAAAATATTTTTAATATAAAAAAATTATATGTACAAGATTATTTTAGTTATATTATTATTTTAGTTAATTAATTAACGATTAAATTAATTTTATTATTTTTAAGGGGTATTATATGTTAAATTAAAAAATTTATATTTATTTATAATTTTCTTAAACTTTAAGGGAGCTATGCGAAAATACGCCACCTTCTCTTTGTGCGGCTGCAGGCGTGTGCCAAGTTGCATTTCCCAAAGTATAGATGGGCCACTTTTTGGAGCGTTGGTTATAATGAGGTTCGTGGTCAAGTCAAACAGCTGAATAATAAAATTATTTATTTTTATTTTTTTGTATTTTTGTCAAGAGTATATTAGACCAATCATTAAATTATTTCAAATTCAAATATTTATATTGAATAATTTTTATATTAAATTATTTTAAATGTGGCATAAACTAAAATAATTTTATATATTTTATTTATTCTTACCATTTTTGTTAATTTTATATGGCATTAATTTGTATTTAATATTTTTTTAAGAACACTAATATTATTTGACTAAAATAATTATCTTAAAATTTTTATTTAAAGTAATGTAAGACATAACACATAAAATAATTATTCGAGAATAGTAGTATTATTGTTTTATAAATATAATATAAGTGATAGTTTTCTTTCGATAAATAGTATATTTGTAATTATTGTAATTTGATTTCTCTTTAAAAATATAAAATATTCTAATATTTAATGAATAATTATATTTATTTTAAAGTTAATATTTATCAACTATTTATTCACTTTTATTGTGATTTTAATTTTTTTTGTAAGTTTTAAATTATAATATTTTAATTTAGAAAAAATTTTAAGTAAGACAATTTTACCACATCGATATTACTAATGTAATAAAACAATTTAATTAATGAGTTGAAAAAAATATATTCATTAATGACGTGTGAAAAAAGTTAATATAAAATTTCATAAAATTTTCTCACCATGTTAATTAAATAGTAGACCATTGTATTAACTTTTTTTTTTAACCTATCATCAATAAATATGTTTCTTTAATTTCATTGATCGGATAATCTTACTACATTAATATTATTGATATAATATAACTATCTTAACTAATTTTTTTTCAATTTAATATATTAAATATTTTAAAAACAACTAATTATTATTGTACTATGCATTATTTGCACAAAATTAACAACAAATTATACCCTATTATGATCAACTTTGTATGAAAACCAATGGAAGATAACATGAAATGGAGAGTGAAATTATATTCACAAATTATTAATTTAGTAAATTAAAATTACATTGACTAATATTGGGTGTGATTTTTAAATTATAATTATTGTAAAATAAAATCATTAGCTACTAAGTTTAAATTTGTGATCGATCGTATACATTAGCTATAAACAAATGGCGATATTTATTAAACACTTTAATCATTGTGTTCGCTAAAAGTATATCATATTCTTAAATTAAGTCTTAAAATATTTTTAATATCGATTTATTATTTTAAATAAAATAAGATTATAATTATTTTTTATTTATTTTTGAGAATTTGTTAGAGTAACATTCTTACTGCTCATGAAAATTGAGTGCGTAAAAAATTTTATATGAATATTGTGATGTAATAATTTTTTTAAAAAATATTATCAAAATATTGACATCTATCACAAAATTTATAAGAATTGTAACAATATACAAATTATATATATATATATATATACATACATATATATACATACACGTAGGTATATATATACTCGTTGATTAGTAACGCACGGTGGTGTTGGACTATGGAAACTCGTGTTGTCAATCATTTAGGCATTTATTTTTAATTAAATTAAAATAAAATTGAATTAATTAATAGTAATTAAATATAACATCATATATTGACAAATTCTTATGTCATCAAACATAGTATAATAATTAATGATTCAATCCATGTATTAATATCGTAGCAAAAATACTCTCGGGTTAGAAATAAGGCACGTGTCAACAAAATTACCTCGGAAAAATTAAGAAAAATAAACTACTCCTCTCGATTTAAACAAGGACACATAATATCATGCGGTTAGTAGTGACTATACGTATTTACTACGTCGCAATTTCAACCTGCACGGGTCCCACAGTACCAGATTCGACGAATATCCACATGCACGACTTCATAGACCGCGAGGCACCCTATCATTTACGCTCCTATAAATTGTAGTTTCTCACGCGACTACCTCGCAAACCCTACTAGACCTCGCTACACTCACTCTGAGCAAAGCTCCTCATTTCTCTCTAGCCGGTAAGTTCAAGATCTGTTTGTTGTTCTTCATCGTTATTACAATGTTTCACCTTCACAATATCGCGCGCGCGCGCGTACTCGCATTCGTGCACCTAGTTTTGTGTAATACGATTCAATTGTAACTGAGATTTGTTGATGTTTTCTCATAAAACTGATTATAGTTTTATGTTATGTTGTTGTTAGGCTTTATTACATAGTTGTCACTTGGAATCGTATAATTGTTGCTCAAAAGTTTTTATTTGTGTAGCTTTGGAAATCACTTTTTCCGTGTTTCAACATGGCTGAATCTTGTTCAGTGTTGGTTGGAAATATAATTTTCATCAGATACTATAATTTTCTGATATTTGACTGTTTTTCTTTTGGGTCGTTTGAATTCGTTGGTTGCTTTTGTTATTTAATAGATGGGAAGCAGCCAATGATTTGCTGTGTTTGGGAAATTTTGTTGGACAATTGTTTCACAAGATGTGCTGTCGATCTATGCATCCGTGCTGAAATTGGGAATTTGCTAGATACATGTTTGATTGTAGTAGAATTTGATCTAATAAAGATAATGAACACTTACGTTTTTTTTGAATTATTCTTCAGATATATACCAAATTCATTGTTATCAATGGCAGTCACATTCCATGATGTCAACTCAGCTGCTGGTTTGAAGAAACTTAATGAGTACCTTCTTACTCGCAGTTATATCACTGGGTACATTCCATTTATGTGCATATTTGCTCATATACTGCTCAGAATAGGAATTATTTGAAATGTTGTTGGTGATTATTTCACTTAACTAATTACACTCTTTTCCTCGCTGTTTGTCTAATCAGGTACCAACCTTCAAAAGATGACATTACTGTTCATTCCGCACTTTCAAAGTTCCCATCATCTGAATATGTGAATGTGTTTCGGTGGTACAACCATATTGACGCACTTTTAAGGATTTCGTAAGTTATTGTCTTATTTGATGGTTTTCTTGGTATAAATATGTTATCATTGTGTTGAGCTCTGCTGAAGAAGTCAGTAGTTTTTTAAGTTTATCTTACATGGCCGTGCCAATTTTTCTAATGATTTTCATTATTCAAAGATTTGTTTCCCTAATTATATGATTTTGCCTTTTCAGTGGGGTTTCTGCTGAAGGGTCTGGTGTTATCATAGAGGGGGATGCTCCTATCACAGAGGCAGCTGTTGCCACTCCTCCAGTTGGTGACACAAAGGCAAGTAGTGTTCTGTACTTGCATGCTCTTGACTGATCCTATTTGATATTTTATTTTATTTTGCAACTGTAGTTTTCTTTTTTTTGCTGTTTTTGATGCTCTGTCGATTTTTGAACTTTGTCAGTGGCTCATAAGCAGTTAATTGTGACATGATATTTAGGCTGCAGCAGCTGATGACGACGACGACGACGACGTGGATCTATTTGGCGAAGAGACAGAAGAGGAAAAGAAGGCTGCTGAAGAACGTGCAGCTGCCGCTAAGGCATCTGCAAAAAAGAAAGAATGTAAGCTTCTTATCTTCTTGATATATTAGCTTAGCTTATTTTGTTATCAAGAGACCTCGCTATTTGATGTCATTCTTTGTTTTACAATTTTCTTGTATTTCATTCTCAGCTGGCAAGTCTTCGGTTCTGATGGATGTGAAGCCATGGGATGATGAAACTGACATGAAAAAGCTTGAGGAAGCAGTAAGAAGTGTTCAAATGGAAGGGTTACTCTGGGGAGCCTGTAAGTTCCTCATTTCTTTAACTTAAATTTAGTTCTCTTAATTCGGATGTGGATGAAAAGGCATTTGTGGCATTGGTAGCATCCAAAACTATCTTTCTTGAGAATTCACCTTTTCAGACCAAAATGAAATAGTAACAAGCAGTGGACAAGCTGTTATTTGTCTTACCTTATAGGAAATAGTAGTCACCAAATTTCTTTCCCAGAAAAAAATTGACAAAATGTCATTAGTTTTGCTGTTTTTATGAGAATAAATCCTTAAGTTGTCTTTGGTCATCTGATATTCAAGTTTATTTTTATTTAATATTTTAAAATTTGAGATATAAAATTGTTGATGTCACAGCCAAACTGGTACCTGTTGGATATGGTATTAAGAAAATGACAATAATGCTTACCATTGTGGATGACTTGGTGTCTGTTGACACTCTCATTGACGAACATCTGATGGCAGAACCGATTAACGAGTATGTCCAGAGCTGTGATATTGTAGCCTTCAACAAGATATGTGAGTATATGTGTTTCCTAGTTTTTCTTTCTTGCTAGTCTTTTACTTTGTCATAACAGCCTTTTAGGACTTGTTCAGTTATCAAATTTTCACCGCTTAACTCCCTTTTTTTAGAAAAGGATTCTTACATTAAAATTCTTGAAAATATTTAGTATCACTATCTTGATTATGTGGATTCTGTTCTTGTTTCAGAAATCGATGAAACTTTGACAAAGTTGGTGCTGGAGAGGTTTCTGGGGGAGGTCTACTTGGATTATGGCTACCGGCATGTGATAGTTATATTCATGTTCTTGCTTAACGAGTGTGTGTTTGTTTCTTCGTGGATTTTGTTTATTTAGTGGATGGTGTCTTTTTTGTAGCTTAACCATGACTAATCTTGGTTTGCCATATTTGCAATGAAGAACTACTTAGAGCCGTTATAGGTCGCGTGACTTCGTTTATTTTGCGATGTCAATAAGCTTGACAATGTCTATTATGACTAGATGATATCTCTGAAAAGGCTCATCGTAAGCAAATCTAGAACCTTGTTCATAACACAACCAATGGCCAATTTCCAATTGTGTTGGGGCAGTGGTCATTGGAGAAGTAAAACAAATAATTTCAACTGGGTATCTGATTAATGTCCCTGCCCATAGTTCTTCCAATACTTAGTAATGGAAAGGAGTGATCTCCTCAGAATGACTCGGGATTAAAACTATCTGCATGGAGAGAAATTGCTGGATAATTGATCTAAAATTTTACAAGCATGCACCAGAAATTCTACCTTTTTAATGCAAGAATTAAAAGTTAAACAAGTGTATATAATTTGTTATTTGTAACGAAAAAGCTTCCCAGCCTTTTTCATGCGGACCTATTTGTTACTTTTTCAAACTATAGAGGTGAATTCGATAATTACCCTGCAACGAAAAATATGACGGCAGCAGGTGAAATGTAGCTTGCAACAGATTGGCACCGGAGCGGCGGGTACTACCTGAGGAAAACTAGGGAGATACAGATGCAAAGACGAGACTGAACTTGCAGGAGTCGCAGATAGGAACAAATGCCGAAGAGAATGACGCACACATACTCGAACGAGGACGCAGTTCCCGATGGTCAGGACTCTGATCTGTTCGTCTACTATTGCCAGCACTGTGGATGCCACATTCTCATTACTGGTTCTCCCTCCCTCTCTTAAAATTCTAATAGGCAAATGGCTGTTTAAATTGGAAATAGACGTGGGATTTATATTTTAGTTAGTTGATGCATTTTTCCGCACTGAAATATATTTGTTATAAGATACCCAATTGCAGAAAATGCCCAAAAGAGAGACTGACAAAGCATAGATAAGACCAAGCATCTTGCAAGATTGAATATCCACGAGGCCGGCAAAGTTCCCTTGAAACGGTACTTTAAATTGTCTTTAATTCGATTTATTGATGTCCGTGTGTGTGTTTGTGGTTTTTTTTTTTTTTTAAATTTCGTTATGTCCAAATATGTTTGATAACTTAATGAAATGGTAACAAACTACCGCCGAAGAGAATTACATACAAGAATAAAGGATGTAGTGGGTAGAAATCTTTCTTTCATGTGTTAAGATTCGACTTTGGATTTTCAGACTTCTTGTTCCATTGACTAGGAATTGATATTAAAAAACTTGGAAATGTCTATTTTCCCGGATGTGTATATTAGGTCTACTTGTAGCCTGCAAAACTCCTGTGGTTGAAGCATACAGGTCTGCATAGAGTTGTAGAAACTTGGGATTTAGTGAATTATCATATTAAGTTTGATGATTTGGAACAATCATAATAATAACTATTGAAACCTCCAAGTGAGAATCTATCTTCATAAAATTGTAGAGTTTGTGTCCTGTTTGATAAAGGTGCTGCTCAAAAGTTTTTGACCACTTCCAAAACTGATTTGTTGAAGTAGAATAGTGATGTGCCCTTCTCTTTTTGGTCCTTTATCTTCTCTGTTTTATCTTTAGGATGAATACATTCTTCCAAGGCTGTGCTCCAGCCGTTTTGCTTTGGGGTCTTAGAGACCTTTGGTAGGAGTTAATGCGTGTACAAGTTGGCGTGAAAATTCATCCAAAGAGGTAGAGAAAATAGAAATGAGAGAAGCATTTTTTGCCTCATCACCAGTTTGAAAAGCAACTTTTTGGCAAGATGGCTTGTTACACTTGACAGAGGAGAACTTCAGCTGCGGCTATTTTGAAAATATACTTTCAGTTGCAAGTCTTATTTTGGTGGATTACCGGAGTTTTTCTTTTCTGTGTTAGTTTTACAGATCCTCTTTCTTTTGTCTATGCATCTTTCTTTTCACGAACTTCTGTTTGATGCTAGTCATCTGTATTTGCGGGATGCCTCTCATTATCCTTAGTAAGATTCCCAATTTGGTTACAATCTATCGAGTATTTCAGCATGTGGATGTGCTGACTTTTGCATGGTGAAATATTTAAACTCCATTTTGGAAGTAGTTATACTTCTACAAGTCTGATAGGTATATACACTTAGAATCACCATGATTAAAAGGAGTTCTAATGCAGTATTTTTGTTTTACACCATGCCGCAGTGTCTGCATCTAGTTTTGGAAATTTGCTGAGGAAATTCTGAGTTTATTTGTTTTTGGGTGGCATTGTTTCTATCTTTGGTTCTCAAGTACAAAATGGGCATATAAGTTACACGTTCAGGACACCAATATGATTTAACTGTAGCTGGCTAACAATTGATTTCATGTCAGGTGGAAGATTTGTCGGCAAGGCAAAACTGCTCGAGGCTGTCCAGCCTTGACGCTGTTTTCGGATTGTATCATGGTTTTCTCTTCTATTCGGAATACATCCTTTACTATTTTGTATCAGCACGGATTTATGGTGCTCCATTGCAAGATGGATCGGGGGTACAAACTGTATAATTTCAGTTTTTAAGTTTTGATTCAGCTGTAGTTGTTGGTTTATGCTACTAGATCTATTGTAACCATACTATTTTCTGAGACACTAGCAGGTCTCTTAACTGAAATTTATCTTGAACTGGGCTCATGCATTGCAATGAATTTTAGTCCTTCAATGCTAGATGGGATTACAAGCTGAAACATTTCACTATTAAGTTCGGGAAGATTTACAGTTAGAAATCCCATGATAATACTGCCACAAGATAACATTAACTTTAGAAATAAGGCTGAATAAGTGTTCAATAATATTAACTTTTAATAAAATTTATTTACTAAAATTCGACAATACTTTTATCTTACAAGTCACTACATTTCAAACATGCCCAGAGGCAGCTCCATCATCATCTTCCCCCGTGATGACTCAATTTGTAAATAAAATTTATGTAGTCTAACACCTAGTAAGCCCATACAGCAGTTGGGACTTGAGGTCAAGGGTGTATTCGCAATTTTGAAAAGGCTAAGAATTTCTTTAAAATCTAAGTGTTGCAACTTTTAATACAAATTATTATATTATGAAATCACTGACCATTAAAAATAGGTGAAGAATGGTAAAGTTTAGTCGCTGAGAAAACAATGAACTAATGTGATTTCAAAATTACTAAGTATAACAATTGCAACCATACCCTATGCACCCAACAGATTCTGTGGAGAGATGAGAACGACTGATGACTCCAATCACATTCATTTAAAGATACCCAACAGAGACATTCCAACAGCGACTATAAGCATTACACAGGAAACACATCAAGGCAATTGAGTAACTTAAAACACAGCTGGAATAACCAAAAAATAATGCGATAAGACAATAAACAATTCAATCTCAATAACATTAGCACCGTCAAAAATCCATGGGAGCTATCATGGCAGCTGCCCAGCCAAGGCATGACCACAAAAAACTAAATGCTGGAACAAATAGAAGCTTCCAGAAACAAGTATCTTATAAACCTCAAAGTTTTACAAGACACTACGAAAGTAGAAAACCTTATGTGTTATCATGGTACTACAGATAGGGAAAAAAGGAAACTCAAGCTTCAGACATTCAATTCAGAAGAAACGCTATGCAGTTGTCTTTGGTTTCCTGGAAGCCAACTGAGTCTCAGGCTACGAAACAAACAAAACCACAATAAGATACAATGGCATAGCAGTAGGAATAGAATGTTCAACAGATTAAACATTAACAGATGTAATGCAAGGAATAGAAACAATAACCATATCAAAAGTTCCAACAGTTTAAAAGCAATCATATTTACACCACAAACACAGAAAAAAGTCACACTTGAATAATTTACTCACTCATCCAAATTCAACCGAAAACCTACCTCTTTCACCACAGGTTCCTCCTTTTCTGAGAGAGTTAACTCAATATGGCACGGGGAAGACATATATGCTGCCAAAAGCAATTGTATGTCACACACATGATCAAAGGTGGGAACAGAAAATTTCACTCAAACAATTGAAAAGAGAAGCACTCACGGTTGATTCTTCCATGAGCACGATAGGTACGCCGCCTCTGCCTCTGGGCTTGATTCACTTGGATGTGAGAAATGAAAAGTGCATCCACATCTAAGCCTTTCACCTTCAGAGTACAATGAAGAAAAAGATGGTTGGAACAATGAAAAATATTGATGAGATAAGAAAAAAAGATTTACAACAACAACAACAACAATAATAATCATAATCCTGATTAAAGGATGCATACTTCTGCATTACTCTCAGCGTTCTTGAGTAAATCCAGAATGAACTTTGCAGATTTAACTGGCCAGCGTCCTTGACCATTTGGATGACGATTCTTTGCCTGTGCTGTTCGCCCAACTCCACCACAGAAGCGAGTGAAAGGTATGGCTTGCTTGTGAGCCATAACGTCCTCCAGGTACCTTTTAGCCTTGGCCAAAGACATCTTTCGAAGAGCATGGGCTGTCTCTCTTGTGTTCTGTGAAAAAAACATAAAACAGACTGACAGATTATTCAAGCACATGAGTGAACATTACCACTGACACATTTATATATCACGGAAAACCACTTTGTAAGAATTCTGAAAATCTCAAGATTTTGTTAAAACTCAGAACAGCAACTCATTAAACAGGGAGTTAATAGCTGAAAGACAACTTGCCAACTCAAATGGATTGATTTTATAACTCTTCATACAGAGAGTTAAGCAAATTTTTGTATGCTTCTTATTCAACTATTAAAATATACACAACATGTCTACAAGAGAAAATGACTATCTATACGTAAATGAGACATGCAAAAATCAGTTGTCATTTTTTTAACCCAAATTTAATCTAAATTTATTTCCGCCTAGAAACAAAGCAAGCCATGCCAATTGTTGAATCCTCCATAATTTACCCCGTTGGCTATGCCATCCTAAGGTTCTGTTCATTCTCAAAATATCAAGCAGAATGGTGAAAAATCTGTATTAATAGTGACACGCCAGTGTTTCATAACACATCTTAGGAGTTACAAGGCACAAGATCAATCAAGTCATGTTCAATAATAAAATCAGCAGAATACAGTTTCTAATACTAAGGATATAAGAATCTAGGCTAAATCCGTTGGCAAAGTGTTGCCACTTTGAAGAAAAGAAAAGGGCATAGGCTAATCTCGGTGATAGACTAAATTCTATATAAAAAAATTATCAGCAAAGTAAAATTCATGACAGAAGGTGTACCAAGAAAATACATAGCATTGGTGGCATAAAACCAAACAATTAAGTAAGCAGCACCATCAGTTATGAGAGAACAAAATCAAAGCCGACAATTAAGAATCATCAAATTTATATCAGCATACCTTGAAGTGAACACGGAGATCAGAACCCCTGGCTTTGCAGGCTGCAAAGAGGCAAAAAAACAAGAAAAAATAAATCATATTTTAAGATTTTAAAGACCCCAAACGATACACTCTTATCTTAGTACTCAAAATTTCAATTACATCACATCTAAAAAACATATTTTCTGTCTTGAAATGATACAAAATTCAATCTACAGTATTAAAAAAAATCTGTTTTCTTACACCTTCTCATCTGCCAAACAGAGTTTTTAGAACGATCTCATGAAACTATGAAACCAAACAAAATTGAAGAAAGAAAAAATGGAAAAAATTTATGCTTACACTTGGTTGGATTGTCTGGCTCTTTCGAATACTTCACCTGATATATCAAAACGAAGACATACAATTAAAAATCAGAAATACAAATCCAAAGATCGAAACTAAGGCATCTTCGGGTTAACATAAGTGAAAGCAAGTCTATTGCCCCTGAAAACAAAATTCAAATGAAGAAAAAAGAAAAAAAATACAGAGCCAAAATAATTCCAAAATGAGGTCAAGGAACTCACCATGGCTGCTGTCTGCTGCTGCCGCTGCTCCTCTTCCTCGTCAGTGTTTACGTTTTCAGCTAAAACAAAAGCGCGGGTTATACGAGTGTAACACTAGGGTTTGTCTTCTTCATTGAGCCGGCCCTTCAAATTTGGCCCAATATTAAAACCTTGTTGGGTTTTATTTGGTCATGGCTTAACTCGATTGGGTTCCATCGGATCGCGTGCTTTCATCCACTAAGGTGATGCCACGTTCAGAGCTTTGAATTACTTAAAAAGGAAGGGGAGGGTAATGTTGTAACTTTACCATGTGATAAATAAACCGAGAGAGAAAACAGCGACAAACATAACCAATTTGCCTCCATAATCGATCCGAGAACAGAGTGAAAGAAAGCCGAAGGAAAATAGACTTCTGCAAGGCTACGCTTTTCTTGTAAGGGCATTGTTTTCTCTTCTATTTGTTCATTATAGATGTGCATGTTTGTTTATATTCATATATATATAGATATAGAGAGAGAAGTTTTGAATTAGATATTATTCGTTTTCTGTTATGCGCTTTGAATTGCATGTCTTGGTTCTATGGAACCCAGTTTTGATTCGTGATTTTGTTTTGACACCAGGGTCCACATTTCATGGTAAAAAATTTTGACTTGTAAAGATTCTTGTTGAAAGTTGATAATTTCAGCTCGAATGAGTGTGAATCGTAAGGAGAGCAAGGCTATGTGTAGATTACAGTTTGGTGCTTTTGTATGTTAAATTTAGGGTTTTAAAAGCTTTACGAGGAGTGTTGGCGTTTGATGGAATAGTATAGTTTTGAGAGCTAAAGAAAGATTGTGGTAATGATGAATAATAATAATAATCCAATGAAAAACGTAGTGACACCGGCGACAAGTGGAAATTCCGGGGCTGTGCCACAAAAAATGACTTTGAATAATCAACCCCATCTGCTATCTCAGTCGCAAGGACAAGCACAGGGTGGATCACCCTTTCCAGGTCATTTTCACTTGTCTGAACCCCATGCTCACACACTTGCCCAGGCACAATATGTGCATGCTCATACCCAGTCACAGACTAATGCTTCACATGTCCAGTTTCAAGCTCCTGTACCATCACAAGGCCAATCCCATTCCCAGTTGCAAATCCCTAATGTTGGCAGTAATGTTGGGGTGTCATCCCCTTCTGTTTCAACCCCCGGAACTGGTGCCAGTACCAAGCGGACTACACAGAAACCGCCTTCTAGGCCCCTTGGTTCTTCATCCAATACTAATACGGGTTCGCTGTTTAAAACCATGGAGTTAACACCGGCTGCTTGTAGAAAGAAGAGAAAGCTTCCTGAGAAGCAAATACCAGATAAAGTTGCTGCGATTTTGCCAGAATGCACTCTTTATACACAGTTGCTTGAATTTGAGGCAAGAGTAGATTCTGCTTTGGCAAGAAAAAAGATTGACATTCAAGAGTCAGTTAAAAATCCTCCTCGTGTTCAAAAAACACTTCGGATATATGTTTTCAATACATTTGCAAATCAGGTTGAGACAAATCCTGGGAAGGAAACTGGAGAAGCACCCTCTTGGTCGCTGAAGATTATTGGGAGGATATTGGAAGATGGGCAAGATCCAATGCTGGCAGGAATTATGAAGAAGCCAGGCTCTTCATATCCTAAATTTTCATCTTTCTTCAAGAAGATTACAATATACTTGGACCAGAACCTTTATCCTGATAACCATGTAATCTTATGGGAGAGTGCTCGATCACCTGCACTTCATGAGGGCTTTGAGGTGAAGAGAAAGGGGGACAAGGAATTCATGGCAATTATCAGAATTGAAATGAATTATGTGCCTGAAAAATTTAAACTTTCACCTGCTTTGGTGGAAGTTCTTGGAATTGAGGTTGATACTCGCCCAAGAGTTATTGCAGCAATTTGGCACTATGTGAAAAGTAAGAAGTTACAGAGTTCAAATGACCCTTCCTTCTTCGTGTGTGATCCCCCTCTACAGAAAGTATTTGGGGAAGAGAAGATGAAATTTGCTATGGTGTCCCAGAAGATATCACAGCATTTAATTCCTCCACCGCCTATACATTTGGAGCACAGGGTAAGGCTTTCAGGGAATTGTCCTGATGGAACTACTTGTTATGACATGCTTGTTGATGTGCCTTTTGCATTAGAAAAAGAAATGTCTGCCTTTTTGGCAAACACAGAAAGGAACAAAGAAATTGATGCTTGTGATGAACTAATATGTGCTGCTATAAAGAAGATACATGAGCATCGTCGGAGGCGGGCTTTCTTTCTTGGTTTTAGTCAATCTCCAGGGGAATTTATTAATGCTTTAATTACTTCTCAGAGTAAGGATCTAAAGCTTATTGCTGGAGACGCCAGCCGTAATGTAGAAAAAGAGCGTCGTTCTGACTTCTTTAATCAACCGTGGTAAGTGTTATCTAGTTTACTTCATTTTTATCTACTTTTTTTTTTTCCCCATTTATGTTTCCACGCACATGTTTAATTTGAATTATGTCATGAAGTACGACTTTTCATTACACTGGAGCAGTCAATAGAATACTCTTTGATCTTGGAGAAAATGAATAAAAAATCTTAAACGTACTTACACTGATGGACAATTATTTGAATTTGAATTTAAATTTTATCAATGATTTATTCTGGTAAGAATGTGTTCTGTAGACATGTAGCATACATTGTGGCTTCTCTCAGATAAATATATTTGCTTGGTTTGCTTTTGATATTTGTAGAAATTCTAATTTTGGCATCAAAACGTATTATATGATTCACAACCTCTTGGATCCTATTCTGTTATTGAGTTACTGTAAAATTTTTGTTTAACATCATTGTTGAAATAAACATGATAAGATGGTGATTCCCACCATTTTGATTTTGGTTGTCAGCAGGCAGGTGAAAGAAACCACCAGTTCTTTTTGTATATTAGCAAAATTACCATTGTCTTTTTGCTTCAGTCTTTGAATAAGGCTTGAAATATTCATGTTATTTTGTATTGTGAGAGCTTCCTTGCATTTTAGTTTTCCCTGCTGAAAATAGCAATGGGCTGATTTATGTGTCTTAATGAATGAGAATATATCATAAATTCTTCCAATAAGATGCAAATTGTAACGGTCTTTGCTTTCTATTTTTTTGGTTGAAATTTTAGGGTTGAAGATGCTGTTATCCGTTACATGAATCGCAAATCTGCTGGAAGTGATGCTGCTGGAAGCACTTAAGTAGGAATATTGTGAATTGTTGTTAACAGGTGGTAGATAAACATCATCCCCTGAACGCAAATCTGCTGGAAACAGTGCTGGCCGGAGTACTGAGTAGGGATATCTTGAATTGTTAACCGGTGATAGATAAACTTCATCCCTTATCATGTTTTTTTGTTTCTGCGGTGATTTGTTGGGTAGAGGAGAACTGGATGCCTTAGGCCCAAACACATTCGGTAAATATCCAGCTCCCATTTTTATTAACTTGTTTAGGTTTAAGATTGATATTTTTTCCGTCGAGAAAAGACACATCTTCACTGTATTATATTTTATTTCAGTGCTAATTGATGTAGGCTTATTTCATCTTAGTGATTTATTGGCATCTGGGAACACAGTTATTGTTGATATCTGGATGCCAATCTCTTTTGCTATCTGATTAGTAAAATACCCTAGAAAGTCTGTTTCAACTAGAGGCTTTTTTAAGTCAATGTGATTTTAATTGCTGATGGTGATATAAATTATATTCTTATATGTTTCATGGAACCTGAAGGAAGGAAATTTATACCTTTTCATTTCCGAAAAATCTGCTCAGCATAGCAAATCCTATTGCTAGTTGTTCTTTTGGCTGCCAATTTATTTGCAACTACGGCCTTGAAACAATCAGAAGAAGCATGGTTGCAGTCACTGGTATCATAGTTAGATGTCAAGGACACATGAAACCCTAAGCTGAGCAGGTATTGCATGGGTTGCATAATCTTCTTTGCCAATGTTGGTAAATTGAAGCAAATATCTAGCAATAATGTTGCAGCTCTGTAGAGTATAGTTGTCCACATGGGCATGCTGCCTTCTAATCCATTGTCTGCTCAAAATTGGAGCTTATTTGTAGCTATTGTACTTCAGCTTAATTCGACCGGCTACCCATCTACTCATACTTGATAACTAGTATGATTTGGTTTTTGATTCAAAATACATCTTAATTTTGGAACTATGGGCTAGACTGTTTGTTTTCATGTATTTCAGAGGGAAATTCCTGTTTTGCTTTTATTGATGTGGGACATAACTGTATTATCCATAGATTTGTTATTCGAGTCTTGATAAACAATGAGGTTTTTCTGACCTTGTCTCTTGCCTGGATGACTTGTTCAAATTTCAACTAAGCAAAAAAGTAGTGTTGGTTAAAGGATGACAAGCATGAAGACTGAAGAATGTTAAACAGCTCTCTTCCGTGGTTTTTCAAACAACTCCGGTTGTCTAGTTCGAACAGTTCTTCTTCTCTGCTGGTGCTGGTAAAACAGTTAATTTCAGATCATGCAGAGAGTTTTCAGGAGAACTTTTGTTTAGATTCAGCATTTAAAGTCAAAATCATCCATCTACACTCTTGTCAACGTGTGGTACATAATAATTCAATCAAACCCAGCATGATCACCCTCTAAAATCTTTACTATTACCAATCAAAATGAATAATATTGAGTAAAATTTTGTGGGTATTAGTTGATTTACTCAAATTTTGAAGAGGAATTTAGTCCATTAACTATAATAGATTTTTGAAAAAATGACCACATGTACTAAACTCTCTGTTGAAAAGCAAATATTTTACATTTGACTATTTATTTATATAGCCACATAGTATATTTATTTGTCTAGTCTATATTTTCCCAACTCGTGATGGGTTGAAGACAAAACATTGTAATAATTTGCATGTGGAACGTCTCTGAAAATGAACCAAATCCACCCATCCATGAAAAAGGATATTTCTCGTTGTTTTTGGGTACTTTCATTGTTTACAAAATTTGGGGCACATTCCACATGCAAGTTATTATAAATGTTTTTGCCTTGGTTACAGAGATTTTCCATGTCATAATCCCGTCATGAGAGGGGAAATATTGACTACCCACAACTTTTATCCATAAAATTTTCATGTAAAATAACAACTAATTAATTTTATAGCAACCATTGTAATAAAAAAAAAAATTACAAGATGTGGCATAAGGGTTTAAAAAAAATTTTAAAAATAACCACTTTTTAATTTTGTGGTTATTAAATTTTTATATTTAGTCAAAGTAAAAACCCTCTGTAGCCACAACTTTACGAGTAAATTGCGGTTCCAAGGTAGCTCAAAATCCGATCACGGGCTCACCACTTTAAGTCCTTTTGCGGACCGTCACCTTTAACCCGCCGGCCATATGAGCCGTCAAGAGAGGAACAAAAACCGGAAGGTTCTCACAAACCGGTTTAATCTCGAAACGTTTGAGTATTGAAGCGACAACATACTTCATTTGAATGAAAGCCATCTCCTTCCCGAGGCAGACTCTCGGACCGGCCTGAAAGACCGGGAATTTGTATGGGCTTACGGATTTCAAAACCACCTGGTTTTTTGCTCCCACTACATCAATCCACCGGTTCGGTTGGAACTCCAGCCGGTCTTTACCCCATAATGCCTCCATTCTTCCCATTCCATATGGAATATATGTCACCCTATCTCCCTTCCCTACTGGGGTTCCGTCCGGCAACACGTCGTTGGCGGCGGCATGCTTTGAGTCCCATGCAACCGGGGGATAAAGCCGCATGGATTCACATAAGCATGCTTTCAAGTAATTCATCTCCTTTAAAGATTCATAATCTAATGGCCTTTCACCTTTGCTAAGCACGGATTCTACTTCGTCCACAATCAGCTTTTCTGTGCTTTCATTTTCCGAAAGCAACCAGAAGAGCCATGTCATTGCCGCGGAAGTTGTGTCTCTTCCCGCCATTATGAAGTTAATCACGATGTCTCTCACGACTTCCTCACCATGTCCAGCTAGTAACAATCTGGACAAAAGATCGTCGCCTTCACATTTTCTATCTGAGTCATCCTCGAGAACTTTCTTCTTCTTGTGGATGATTTGCAAAACCGAGCTGTGAACGAGGTTGATTTCTTCTCTGAGTTTCTTCTCAGAGCCCACATTGAAGAATCGTTTTAGTTTCCAAATCAGGAATACTGGCGCCATTCCTCGCATTGCACTTATCTCTGAAGCAGCATCAAAAGCATTGACAAGCTGCGGCACTGGTTTCGAAAGATCCAAGCAAAATGGATCAGTGCCCAGAGAAACTTTACACACGATATCAAATGCAAATCTCCTTAATATATCTTGCAAGTCCAATACCTTTTCACTCTCCATTGCCTCTTCAAGCAACGGTATCAGTCGATTTTCCAACTCATCTTGAAGCGTTTTGACAATGAATTCTCTCAATGACTTGGTAATAAACTCATGGCTAACTAGCTTCCGCTGTGTACTCCATAACTCGCCATCAACGTTAAATATACCGCAGCCAAGAAGATCACCAAGAATTTCAGTGAACGGCTTGCCTTTCGGGAAGTTATTGAAATTGGTCCTGAGCATGTACTCAACGTTGGCCGGATTTGCAGTGACAACAGTGCGGCGTGCCCCAAGTCGTTTCACCACAATGGTTTGGTTTGGTGATTGTGATAAGAGATTTGTGTACCAATTCAAAAGACTACCGCGATGTTTATAGAAAGAGACCAAGCAGCCTATGAACGGATAAGAAGGAGGGCCATAAGTAGACGAACAAGAAGTACCTTCGCAAAACAAAAATAACAAGGAGAGAAGAAAAAACCCTAGAGAAAACCACACGAAGAGAAAGATAAACATGGCTGCTTAGTCAAAATTTGCTTGTATTGTTGATTTCCAGAGATGGGTACGTGAAAGAATGCAAGCCACGCGAGCGCGCACACACGCACACACGAAAATGGAAACAATTAATAATGTTGTGTGCACAAGCACAGGAGAGGAAGAAAGAAAGACCGACCTACCATAAATGAATTAGATTTTGAAAGGCAGAGACAAGCCACATGATGGGCTTTGTCACGTGGGTTTCAAGCTTAAAAACGAAACGACAAGTTTGTGGGGTTTGATTTTTGTCCCTTCTTCTAGCAAATTAAACCAATTTTCAATGTGGGTTTCCTTTGATTCAAGTAATCTCATGTGATTCGAGAAAACTCATTGAGCCGATTGACTGATAATTTGGAAACAATTTTGTGCACAGAGATTTGGGAACTTAAAAGAAAAAGGGTATATGCAAAATGAAGGAAAATCAATAATTAAATTTAATGTAGCAATTTTTGGAACCGCAGGTGCATTTATGTACATTGCAATCCTACAAGCAAAGACACAAGACATCAAGAGAGAATGGACTGAGACAGCGTATTGCCTCTATTCCTCTACTAGTACAAAGCATCATAAGCCTCTGCCACTACAGCAGTCAATACGGTAGAATGTCCAGTATATAATTAAAGGTTCTCTTATTCAAATCCAGAGAGTAACTACCTTTGTTTGATTTACTAGTACTACTCATAAGTAGAAGTCAATCGCCGCAATTTTTAAAAAATAAAACAAAAAGCACGTGAAAGATTAAAAGCACGTTTGAATTTGGACTATCACTAGACATGCATACATGAATTTTATTATTTCTAATAAATTAATTTGTTGGAGCACACAACCCTTTGAAAATTCATTTGAAACCCATGTTAGAAAAATTAAGAATAATTATTTTATTATTTAAAAAAGTGGTTAAGCTTGTAATCAATCAGTAATGTTGCTTTCTATACCTACCGATCAAGCTAATAACAATAATTAATTAATAAGGTGGTGTTTAACTAAAATTATAGCACAAATGTCTCAACCTACCCACCGTCCAGTACCCATATTTATCGTATTGTTAATGTAAAACTACAGGCTCCACATGGTTATTGATTCTTCATTTAACCTTTAAAAAATATAATCAATTAAGTTGGTGGGGTGGGGGAGAGTTTGAAAACCCTAAAGAGAACTACAAGGAGAGAAAGATAAACATGAACATGGTTACTTAATTTGCTCGTATTTGTTCATCTTTAGAGATGAATACGTGAAAGAATGCAAGCCATGCTGCAGGGAAAATATAGAAATGTACTGTGTACAAACGAGTATAAGAGAAGATGAAGAAGAAGAAGAAAGAAAGAAAGATCAACCATGGCGAATTAGGGTTAATTTGAAAGGAAGAGACAAGAGAGATGATGTGTGTTTGTCATGTGGGCTTGGTGCTTAAAATTTAAACCACAAGCTTCGAGGGTTTGAATTTGGTTTGTCCTTCTTCAAAGAAGTTTAATTAAAGTACACTTTGCGATTTCATTGAGCTATTATACTCAACAAAAAGATCAAACTTTGGCCTAATAATTTGGAAATTTAGTGTAACAGATTGTTTGATGTCAAAAAGGTACACCCGTGCCTACTAGGATTAGGTATATTTATGATTTAAAAAGAATCTTAAGTACAACTATTTCATTACATTAATTATAATAATATAATAAGACTATTCAATTAATAAAGAGAAAAAAATATTTTTATTATTGAAAATTTAATAAAGTTAAATTAGTTTGTATTATTTTTTTTTAAGTAAAATCTGTTATAATTTTTTTTTAATATTTACCAATAAAAGTACTTTTCTCATCCTATCACATTATCATAGTTGATTTAGTGGGACAGTCTTATTTAAGACTTTCTCCTATAATTTATTATACTAAATAAAGGTAAATCAATTATTAAATTTAAGCTAGTAATTTTTGGAACCCACTTGTATTTATATCTATTGTACAATGTACATATTACAAAGAAATAAAGATGATTATAGGAGGAACATAATTTTATCACATGTATATTTAATTTAAAATTAATTAATTATATAACAATAAAAGAAATTAAATATAATGCAAATATTGTAAGCTTTTTATTTAATAAAAAAACTTATAGATCAATATTGTACTCAACAATCATAACTACTAAAAACAATGACAAATAAATTTTTGGACATTAGAAAAATCTCCTTTTATCTTATCTAAATTTATTTTTGAAACACCAATAAGTGAAAATTACTTTATACTTAAAATAATTACTTAAAATATGTAATATTATATTTTTTAAAATATATAATAAATTAATAATATATGTTAAAATTAATTAATTAATAAATTAGTAAATATTTTAGAAAGTTAAACAATGAGATAAAGTAAGAATAATAATTTAAATTATCGTATTATATTCGTATCAGAATTGTAATTATGTTATGTCAAATATAAGTTAACCGAATATGACCAATTTAATAATCATATCAATTATTAAAAATTTTAACTCGATATGATTAATAAACGGTTAATTAGATTATAATCGTATTATCTATTTAATAGATAAATATTTTATAATACTTATGATATTATATACATAAATATAATTAATTTTATTTTAAATATAATAAATATTTTTTAAAATATAATAAATATAACTAAATTATTTAAAAAATATAAAATAAAATTATTAAATCATAAATAAATTAATATATTATAATTATTTAAATAATTAGTAGTATTATAAACAAATTTACATGTCAAAAGTTCTAAATTTAAATTCGACACTATTATTAATTATGTATTATTATGTTGTATTTTTATTTAATAATTATATTATTTTATATTAATTTAAAATTTAAAATTTATATTAATTAAATAAATTGTGTCAAATTTTATTACATTTTAAAAAAAATAAGAGAGATAACAGTAAAAAGATTTCTTCATCGTTGTTAGTGAGTCCGTGGGGTATACCACCAGTCTGTCAAAAAGAATATAAGTATTCCCTCTTTACTTATTTGCACTTTCTTAACCAATATTAAAACACGTGCTTTTACTTACTTCACGTGCCTGTCTTTCGGTTTGTACTCTAAGCATGGCGATTGGCATTTAACTAGAGTAGATTTCTTTTTGACAGATTGGAAATTTGCAGTCACAATTACAAATCAACACGTCCAATATTTTAATAAAGACTTCACCTTCATGTGAATGCATTGAGAAACAAAAGACAGCCGGCTCCAACTCACACAAATTGCTACACGACACCACTCGTTGTTTTCCTTTTCAATGTTTGGTAATAAAACGGCGTGGAATGTTCACTAAAACTCAAATTTCTCAAAGAAATTTGGTTGGTTTAAATAAAAGGCACCCAATATTATAATTTTGGACTTTGTTGTAGTACATACGTATACATCTATTGTTGTTGTAGTTAAAAAATTTTGTGTATTAAAAATTTAAAATAAAAAAATTATAAAAATATATATAATAAATAATAAATAATAAAAATTTAAAATATATAATTAATAGTATTTAAATATTATTTTCGACATCACATAAATCTATTCTATATATGATTTTCAACGTGCATAAATGCAATGCAGGGCAGGGCAGGGCATTCTAAGGACTGACAAAGTAATAATTTGATTGTGAATGATTAAGCATTCTCGTACTGTTACTGATATTTATGGTAAAAAGATTTTTGTTTTTTTTAAAAAGGACAAAGTAGGTGACTAGTGGCCGAGGCAATTATGATATTGGTAGTTAGGTGTTGAGGGAGGGAGGGAGGGCGGGAGCGCACACACATGTTTCAAAGTATCCCGACAGCTGAGTTTACGTCGAGTTATTTTCTAGGGTCACCGAGGGGGGTGGGGTGTGTGCGGGGAGGGGGTTGTTCCAGTTGCACTCATTCGCGGCAGAGAAAGTTTTGAGGTGACTAAATGCTGAAAAAACTTTTTGGTAAAAATATTTTGTTTAAGTAGTATAATTAATATAATAAAATTTAAAAAATAATTTATTAATAATAATAAATAAATAAAAATATTATTATTTAATTATTATAATAAAAAAAATTTATAAATTTTTTATTTTTTATTTATTATAAATAAATAATTTTTTTATTTTATTAATTAATCAGTTCAATTATATTAATTATATTGACATAATAAAATTATTTTAATTAATTTTTTTTATCATAAACTTTTAATATTTAAATTTTTTTTTGTAAGCTTTTAAAACAATAATACTTATTTTTTTTTATTGTAAACTTTTAACACTTAAACATTTTTTTGTAAGCTTTTAAAACAAAAATATGCAGATGAACATGATAAATTTAGTTGTAAATCCATAAATTCGTTGGTATTCGATACCATTAGTCCTCCTAGCAAGTTTGGAAGGAATTTGAAAAAAAAAGTTAAGAATCTATTACAAATCTAATATGAATTCAATAGGCTTAAATATTTATTAGTATTGAAATAAATATTCATAAATATTTTAGTTTTATGTAATTTTTAACAAAATCATTAAAACAATATCATTCTAGCAAGTTTGGAAGGAATTTGAAAAAAAAAGTTAAGAATCCATTACAAATCTAATATGAATTCAATAGGCTTAGATATTTATTAGTATTGAAATAAATATTCATAAATATTTTATTTTTATGTAATTTTTAACAAAATCATCAAAACAATATCATTTTATACTTGATAATTTTTTTTTTATTAATTTACCATAACCTATGAGGTTGAAATGAATTTCTTATATTTTATAGTTAAATGGATACGTACTAATTTATAAAGTCTTAATGAATGTAGGATATTTTATGTTTTAATGTGTAAAATAGTTCTATTTTATAACTTCAATTAGGATCAATTTTTTCTTAAAAAATTATTTTACTAGACAAACATATATATATATATATATATAATGTCAAATTCGCAATAAATTTGAGAAAAATGTCTAATATAGGAAAAACAGAAACATATACAAAGTATTTGCTAATTACATTTTCTTAAGAATGAAGATTCAATGTTACTCACTTTCCTGGACAGTTGAATGGTGTTCATCCTCCACTCCTCCGAATTATCTGTTTATCACCCCTCCCCACCCACACACCCATAAAAGAGGAGAAGAAGGTAAGGAACGAACACAGATAGGTTTGTACTCTAGCACAATCACAGAAATTGTAGGTTTGGGAAACTTAAGTTTCTCATCATCTCATTACAAGTCACTACTATTTCCAAAAACACTATCGCTAAGTTGCATTTGTCTCTTTATCCTACCTTACAACAAAAATAAAAGAACATCATCAGCTACTTTCCTCATCGCAAGATTAGTGAAAGGCAGGGAGCAAAATTGACTCCTTCACTTTTCAACTATACTTAACCATTTGCACTTTTCAAGCGTGCAATCAGCTCCTCCTGCACATGGAACCATGCATTAGCAAGGCATATGCAGAAAGAAATGATTAACATTTCACAATTAAAGAATAAATAAACTGGTTCCAATTTATCTAACCATAATTTATAGGAAAAGATTAACACCAAGATTGAATTCAAATAATTTCTAATTCATGCCTTCTTTCCCCTGGTAGAAAGACCTTTTTCCTTGAGAAGTGCACGGAGCCTTTCTACTGTCAAACTGTGGAAGTCCCTCTCAGGTGCACGGCTGTTTGATCCCTCTGCATTATCAAAAAGCCGTCAGACACTCATTACTACAAAAACATAATGCAAAAGTTCTGAAAAAAGTGAAAGTGAAATGAGGCAATACTATGAATTTATACATACAATATTGCAACTTATATATACAAGCTCATCATTTAAAATGAGGCAATTAAAATAATTGGAGCAAGCTATTGGCCATCCAAAAGCATAGACATATAAACTAATATGAAGTGATCAATCCGCCCAATAATCAACGGATGGGTGGCAAACTGTTTCCAGTCAATTAATCATTGCATCAACACAATACATGTGTATCGCTGTGACAACCAATGTAGGTTATTAACCATCTCAAAGCCATTTGAAGGTCTAAGCATGACATTGAGCATAAGTTCATAGTTTTATCCTAAGAACAAAGTCAGAGCAATGACCAACTGCATCAACAAAAAACTAGGGAAGAAGATAATTATATCAGAAAAATAATTGGATGCATCAGATAGCAGCTAATATTGGTATTTATTAAGTTAAACCCCACACAGTGACCACAATAACAATATTCTAGTTTTTCAAAGATCACAATCACAATACTGAAGCAAAGACAGAGCTAGTGCACTAAAAACTATTCGAGGTTACCTTGTCGAGAATTAGTTTGAGAATTTGCTCTCTTGGATGGTGTCCTAGACTCCACAACTCTTTCAGAGGCCCTGAAAATTTAAGATGGCTCATATAAGAAAACAATTCACACAGGCAAACAAGCTCCTTGTTAGCATGGATGTTTACAGGAAATAATTCACCAGAGAATACTACATGATATGCTACAAGCAGCAGATTTATTAGTAAACCAGAAAGTGGCAACACCTAAACCATCAGAATGACAAAGTGAACAAAATATAAGACAATTATTGAAATGTGAGTAGATACATGTCAAATGTAAACATTCAAGAAAAATGGAGTCAGTACCTCTTTTTATCAGCTGCAGTTGCACCTTTTGCATTCTTTAAAATGGATTCATACTTTTGTTTCTTAAGAGTGAGCGATCTAATCAGTATGTTCTGTTGGTTTGTTTTTATGAGCTGATCCGCTGAATATACAAATAAGAGTCAGATATTCCAGTTTGGAAATAAACTATGATCTTAAAACAAAGATCTATCAGCCAAATTTCACATAAGCTTCTCCTTCGGAAAGTCCAAAAGTTAAACAAATAAAACAATAAATAACTGACACCGAAGTACAAACTAAGAGAATTCTATCATAGTAAATTACTACTTTCCATAGATCTACCTTATGATAAATGATTATCTAATTTAGTGGTGTAGAAAATATAAATATGAGATTGGAAGTTAGAGTTCTTCCAAAACAAAGGAACAGACAGTGGAATTTGAAGCAGTTATAATACAGAATAGATGCTTGGCAAGCTTTCATGAAGTTGAAAACACATAAAAGGTTAAACGTATGTGAATACCTGGAGGTGATGTGTCATGCTCACAAATATAAGTTCGCAACCCACCCTGCACAGATATTTGAGCATGTAAACAAAAGTTCCATGTTACTAAAACTGTTCCTAAAACAGGAATATAAAATTTTAATAAGTAACTAAATGAAAAGAAGAGAACCAAACTATGTAGGATTAAAGCAACAACTATGTGAGAAAAAAAAAAAATTAAAGTAAGAGAACAAAAGAAGCAAGACTCTAAATACATTTGTAACCAACTTAATCAACGCATTCCTAGAAGTAGAAATATGAAGACTCAAGCTTGAACCATTAACAAGGCGCATTTACAAAGAAATCTCTATTTGCAAGTCAAGGGCTTGAAAATACTAGTAAAAAAGGATATCTGTCAATCGTTACATGATAAATTCATTACCATAAACACATTTCTGAATCCTCAGAAAAGTTGCTACTAGTAGAAAAGGATATCTGTCAACCACTACATGATAAATTCGATGAAACACAATGCTAGTATGCTTAAATTTCCAATCAACTTCTCTTAATGCATACTGTGGCAATGGTGGTCGCTAGTCCGAGATGTACAGTCTACATGCTAAAACGAATGGATGTAGAGCATCTGTTTGAGTTTGCATCACCACGTTACTGTGCACACAAACACTGAGCATAATTGCGACTTCAATTATATAGATACGTCATAAGGAAGTAGAAATAAAATCTAAACCAAACAACTTTTTTAACCAGCGAACTGATTGGATTGTTACAAGCGGAACGAATGGGGTGCGCTTGGGAAGATTCCCATAAATCGACTAAGAAGACAATTTTTTTTAACTAGTCAATTGCTACTTCCTATTCTTATACTCAATTATCGAATACAGATAAAAAAAATGGAAAAAACCACCTAGACGATGTCAGCACTGGTATTGACATCAGTTAACTTTCATACGTCGCTAATTTTATGAAAAGCCTAGCTTAACAACTTCAAATTTATTTTCTTTTCCCACATTTTCTCGGGAACCAAACAGAGTACAGAATAAAACTAATAGAGAATTCAACGAGAAATTATAGTGAAGAGAGTGAGAGATCACCGGATTAGAAGACAAAGCGGTGGATGAGAAGAGACCGCGAGAGGGAAGATTAACGAGAAAACTGGAAGCGCCAGACGCCGTTGGATTTGAATCAGGCGAATGAGAAGAGGAGGCCGCCATGGGTTTGGCGCCCGACTAACCCTCGCGAAAATACAGTGTCAAGTCAGAAAAGGCGAAAATCAGTCAAATTGGTTTATGATTTTGGCCGTCCACTAGTTTTAACACTTTGACAACAGTCTATATGCGCGGCATCCATGCATTCGTAAGTAAAGGATCTTTAAATAAATCGCTGAGGGTAAATTTCGGATTCCCTATAATTTGTGTTTCGGTTAATCTCGGTTTCCCCATAATTTGTATTTCGGTTAATTTCGGAGTACTCAAACAGCATGAGTGGGCCAGATCCGATGGCATCGAAATGGGCTGGGCTTTGAATTGGACCAAGCTCGTTAGTTCAGAAACGGGTCGGGTCACATTAATCCATTCCACATCGTATTAGGCGGATCATAATCTGGTTTAATTTGTTTAAATAAAAATATAAAATTAAATTCCATTTCCGGTAAAGCCGAAGCCAAAACAAACAACAAAACCAGGGGGCTCGGGCAGCCTCCACGTCACGATGTTAGAGTGCGCAAGGCGCGGTCCAGCGCATGTTAGAGTGCCACGCCACTGGCCTTCATTAAGTATCGGGACACAAGAAAGAATGTTCGTGTTTAAACAAATACAGCGGAACCGGATAAGCATGGCCAATACCACGTCAAACACTTCGGCCACCTTACTTTTTGACCGCCCGGCTCCATCACCAATCATGCAATGCCCACATTACGAATATCCACGTGGCTTAAGCCGACCGGTTAACCTTTAAAGCGTGCCGCTTTAACGTGCGGATAGACGTGAGAGAGTAATATATTGCCATAGATGCACGGTAGTTAAGAGCAAGTATTATTCTAGTTTTCTTTCACGACAGAATCTGTTGAGGAAATTTCTAAGCTTGTCAACTTTGGAAATTGGAATTATATGGATAGGTAGGTACAGAAGAGAGAGCGAAAGAGAAATAGAAGTGTCGATGGCGAGTGTGATACTACAGAGACAAGAAAGTAGTCCGAAGCAACAGGATAGTCCTCGGAGTCCAGAGGCTCAGCTGGGAATGAAAGTGGAGGATTTGTGGGACGTTTTAGAACCGCAGCTGAGTCCAATGGAGAAGCTCAACGCTTGCTTTGAGAGCATTCCTGTTGAAGCCTTCCCTCCTGCCCCTTCTTCTCAAGGTATATATTTATCATCTTCATACGTGTGCGCGTTTTTCTCATAATTAGTTGATCATATTGATGTTCTGAGTTTGTTATGTGATTGCGGATTAAATTTAATGTAAAACATGGGATTGGAAGAGAGTTGATTCAATCTAATCAAGTTATATAGTCTTGATGGTAGTTGGGGTTGACTTTGATTTTTATATTCTCCTCCTTGGCTGAAGAAAATTCAATCTTCTGCATTTTGTTGCTCGAAGAAACACTCAATTTTACTGTATTGGGATTATCCGAGAGCATGTGATTATGAGAAGCTACTGCATGATTGTTTTCTTGTTTACATCTGCATTATTTGTGGGAATTGCGATCAGGAAGCTTTTGCATATGATCTTTGTGATTGAAATAGCACTTTAATTCTTCAAGCGTTTGTTACAGTATTGTGTTTTATTTTATTGGCCTGATATTTAAGATTACTGTGTCCAGTGATCGAGATAAAATCAGATACGAGTCTAGCGGATGCTGTTCGGATACTGGCCGATCACAAACTCCTTGGTGCTCCTGTTGTGGATGTTGATGCACCTGAGGATGCAAGTTGGATTGACAGATACATTGGCATTGTTGAGTATGCGGGAATTGTTGTATGGATTTTGCATCAGGTCAGCACTGCAATCAATACCTCATCAACAACAATAATAATAAAGAAATATTTTGAGGAAATTTTGCGTTGTTTATAAATAACGATGTTGCTGGGTGGCTTCATTTATGTCTTAAATAAAGGGAGTTTTGATATTTAAAGAGATTGTGATTCTTTGGCTCTGTGATTTTCTGATTTGGTGAGGAAACTGAAAACGAAGCCATTTTCTCTTATTGACAGTCAGAACCTCCTTCACCAAGGAGTCCAAGCTCTGGTTCTGCTTTTACTGCAGCACTTAATGGCTGGAGCAAAGCGGCTGGACTTGAGAATTTAGGCCCTGAATCTGCTTCAATTACTGCTGGAGACTTTTTTGAAGCTTTTACCACTTCTGACTTCTACAAGAACACTAAGGTGCCATTCAGACTTCAATAACTTTATAACTTTGTCTCGTCTTGATATCTTCCACTATTTTGCATTCTTACTTTTCCACAATAATTTGTTCACATTTTCATCTCTGAGCATACAGGTAGGGGATATATCGGGGTCATTTCGCTGGGCTCCTTTCCTTGCTTTGCAAAAATCCAACTCCTTCTTGACCATGCTCTTGCTGCTTTCGAAGTACAAAATGAAGAGCATACCTATAGTTGACATGGGTGATGGAAAGATTGATAACATCATCACCCAGTCTTCTGTTATTCATATGTTAGCAGAATGCACTGGTCTTCAATGGTTTGAAAGTTGGGGAACCAAGAAACTCTCTGAAATTGGTCTTCCTGTGATGTCACCAACTCAAATTGTCAAGGTGTGCAGCTAATCTTTGTTATCTTTTAGATTTCTTATAAACAATTTCATATGTAAGATTAAATTTCCAAAGATATTATTGTAAGCTTAAACTTTTTGTGATATTGAAAACTCAACCTGATGCTCATGATATTCTATGATCCTCTCGCATCCTCATCAGGTCTACTTATGAGCCCTTACGTTAATGAAGGTTTCCTTAGCTCTCTTTTATCTGCTAGAAATTGACTGTCTATAACAACGCCCGCTAGAAAGTCTTGATTTTGACAATCTGTATCTCAGCCATTATCTACTTCCAGCCTCAACCAATTTTTACCAGAGAAATTATATTGCAGGCAAAATAGAATCTATTTTACCAGGTTAACATGTTAGGTTCTCTCTTAAATGCTTGTTTTATTTGTTTCAGGTGTATGAAAATGAACCTGTGCTCCAGGCATTTAAGTTGATGAGGAGAAAGAAAATTGGAGGCATACCGGTGATTGAAAAAGGTGGCAGTAAGGCAATGGGTAATATAAGCCTGAGAGACATTCAATTCCTTTTAACTGCACCAGAGATCTATCGTGAATATAGGTTTGTGGATGAATCGCTTTCCAGTATTGCATGTATTCAATTGAGATGTTTCATTTTCTGATTGTTGAAAGTATTAATACAAATTTATGTCAATGCATAGATCTATCACTGCAAAGAACTTCCTGACAGCAGTTAAAAACTACATGGAGAAACATCACAGAGATTCACCAGCTATGGGCGGCATGGTTACCTGCACAAAAGACAACACAATGAAGGAATTGATTCTGCTACTTGATTCCAAACAAATCCATCGAGTTTATGTTGTGGATGACGATGGGAATTTGGAAGGGGTGATAACATTGAGAGACATCATCTCAAGGCTAGTGCATGAACCCCGAGGCTACTTTGGTGATTTCTTTGACGGAGTCTTACCATTGCCTGTAAACTGCAGGGTTTAAATGAAGGTAACAAAAACTTTCCTCATATTTTCACGTGATACCTGCTTTTGTTTGGTGGTGTTTTGGAGACCGGGTGGATATATTGATTGTAACATAGGTGATGTGATGTGATGGCCATGTAATTAGGATTCTTCCAGTTTGGCAGAGTAGAGTTAGATTTCCTGTGTCCACCAACCGACTCCATATGAGCCCCTGTTTCTGTAGGTTAGCCTAATAATCGGCACAGTTAGTTTTGCCGGAAAATAAGTAAAATCCTTGTCTGGTCTTTTGTGTATCCCATGTATGTATTATATCATTTGGGAGACAAATGCAAAGTTGTCAATCCATATCGACTTGTTAACAGTTCAGCTATGCGTATTGCCACCTGTATTTCCCAAATTGTTCGAAAATAAAACTGATATACACTAGAAGATACAAGACAAACATAATTGGAGGGTACTTTTTGGAGTCATTGGAGACGTCTTGGCATTGCAATCTAAATGAAAATAAGGGTATTTTTAGGATTGAGATGCTGTTTGAAGCCCCCGCTGCTTAATGATGGAGTTATTAGATGTCAAACCTTAGTAGAAAATGAATGGTATTCACCAAATATTGGTGTTACACAAACTCTTTCTCACCATTGCTTTTAAAGTAAAATAGAAGCAAGCAGTACCATATATACTCTTAAATTCTCCCGTCAAAAGCAAAGCCAAAAGTCCAACCTTCCATAATAACGAATTTGCTTTAAATGCTGCTTATTAGGTGACAATCTAGCTAGCGGCTATGTTAAACAAGCTTTGCTTCGTGCCCACAGTAAGTTATCTACCCTGCCAGCCATTTCAAATTTGAAGTTACACGGTTCCGATGAAACCAGTAAACCCAAATTTTGAGTTGGCTTAAAAAGAAAATGGACTTGAGCAAATTTTGGAGGCTAGCGATCGGACAGCTCTTCGCTAAAGAACATTCTTATGGTACAAAGATGGTGTTTTAACCGTGTGCAGCTCAGCAAATGCTAACCACGTTGACATTATTTGGTAAGCAATCTGCAATTTGTCTATATTGACTGAAGGCAGGCTAGCTGGCTGGCTAGCCAACCGAAAAATGCAACCTGTGAGAATTGCCCACTGTATCAAATGGTCATCATTGCAAACTTTTATAGTCGGCCAGCTTAGAATGCAAAATTCACCAGCATTCAACGTCTGTGAGGACCAAATTTTGCCTTTTTCTGTTTCTCTCTCATATAGGGCTAAATAAAGTCATTGCCGGAGCTGCACCAAGAGCTCCTATCACAATGGACCACGTTATCCCCCATGGTGACTCTATTTCATGGGCCCTAGAAAAAGAAATAGCTCACTACAAACCAGACAACTTGGTCCGATTGAGAGGCTATTTAAAAGCCCGTCTTTGGGTGAACCTCGAAAAAGAGATCCTATGGTTTTAAACCACCAAACATTGCCACATTTCTTGGTTGAAACTTGAAACAAATTGTCCCACATGTACAATTTATGTAAGAGACAAATTCACAATATAGATTATGATATTACATCTAATTAATTATTAGTATTACAATTATTTTTCAATAATATGTCCAAAGGGCAAACCTCATCTCTCTTTAGGATGCTTGTCATTAAACATAAATTCACCATCCTGACTTCTCCAGGAACCAAAGAACAAAACAATAATTGCCTTTCAGTCCACACATCGGGCTTCCTCGTTTTATGTACATTATTCGTGCCCGAAAGTAATTCCAATTCAGGTAGCAAACACCAAAACCAAACCCTAATTACATGCTTGTGTAAGGGAATGTCAGCATGAAACAGAGGAGGGGGAGTCATATTACAAGAGTTTAGAAATGTTTGAGATTCAAAAACCACAGCCACCACGGCATAGAATCATATTATGGTAAATATTAATGGAGAAAGTGAACCAACCCTGCAAGTGTAATCAACAAAGTTAAGTGAATGTGAAAGCCAGCAATATCATACATAGCCCTAGACCGTGTTCCTTGCTGCCCGCACCACATAGGTCAAACATAAAGCAAGTGTACAACGCCAGTGTACTGAAGTGATTACAGTTTTAGCAAATTAGAGAAAATGAATGCAGACTAATAATGACCTTATTTCAAATACAAACACTTTCTAACTCAATGCTAAAAGTTTTCGATATACCCTCTGGCCTCTAGTTTGTGAATAGATATCACCCTCCATATTTCAGTTCTGCACCAGTTAAGTCTTATGTGCTTCCTCATTCATTGCCTTCTATACGATTTTCTCAAACTTGAGAAAATATTCTTGGTGCATTGCAACCTGCTTCAACTATTAATATCAACGAATAAAATTTAAACAAGTAAAATTACTGCAAATACTGAATAAACTTCTGCTGTTAATTTCAGCTATGCACAGGGTGTTGGAAGTTGCAACTTCCTAAGATCATGATAAAGGAGTTCAAACACTAAAATGGAAATTCATCTCTAATTAGTTTTTCTGCAAGTTTAATATGCAACAGCTGCAATAAAATATATTGATTACTCAATTTAAATTATTTAAAAAGGTTCCAAACGTATAGTCAATTATTTCCGACACAAGCAGTTGCAAATAAACTTAGACACAAGTGTCATGCATGCCAAATATAGATAAAGAAAAATGCCTAATCTATTAAATTCATCTTAATTACAAGAGTATTCTACTCTTCATTTCCACAAATGAACCTAGGGTAGACTAGAAATTAGATCCAATCAATCCAGTCAATTATCCAAATAGCAAAAGATGGGACCGCTTATCAGTGGCCAACCATGAACGCATGATGAAAAGGTATTTTTCAAGTTCGACATCTTATCTATCTGACAATTGTGAACCAAACTATGAGTTTAGATGAAGAACTGAAATTTAATTACAGCACATCACTGCCAGTTGTGGGCAGCTGCACTAAGCAAACTGACATGCTTAGCCTTTCTCACATTGTTATAATATAGCGGATATGATTGTGATTCAGCATGGCTACATCATTCACTAAATCATAATGCTCATTCATGAAAATAGAATACATGGACAATCGCAAATCTACATATTACAAAAACTACAGCCTATAACACCTGTACAAAACTTCATATAGTATATATAGAGTGAGCAATATTAATTTTCACAAAAAAAAAAAAAAAAACCTTTGTTTTTGACATTAATACCAACATAGAAAGCATATCATTAAGATACATTAAACAGGTACACTGCCGTAACTGGTCCTTGGTGAGAGCACAACGCTTACCTGTTACAAAAGCCTGAATGCTATGTACTCTTTCTTCTCGGATGATGAAGAACACTGGGAGATCCTTCAAAAAGATCCAATAAATATCTCTCTAAATCCTCTGGTGTATACTTTATGTATTTTCCAGCATGCCTTCCACTCTCTAGCTGACTCCCAAACCTTCCCATAAATGAGCGGTAAGCCGGAATCACTTTCTCCGATATTGAAATCCGAAGCTCCTCTCGAAGTTGAGGATCTGGGACCCTCCAGGCAGTCTGAACCCTATATATCTCTTCAAAACACAAATTGAAGCTCTTAAATCTCTCCTTCAAGGCCACCTTGCAGGCATTACTGGAGCCCCCACCAATTCCTTCATCCTTCAAACAAGACAAGGCCCTACTCCAAGAAGCCCTAAGATAACTTGTTGCATACTGGCGCACCTGGCCACGCCTCTTACGGACCCAATTATCTCCCAAAAGCTTTCCCAGCTCAGAACCCTTCACTTTCTGCACTATGTACAGAATATTATTCATCAAAAATATATACTGAATTGCACTATCATCATAGAGTCTAGATTTCTCCTCAATATTTGATTCCAAAGATGTTAACAACAACAACAATCTCTGTCCAATTGGAGACATACTCCCCAAACTATCTGCATCAATCTGCAAACCATTAGTTTCAATTTCATCATTTTCTAACAGCTTATTCAGAGTTTCACTATAATCCACAAGCAATTTCACATAATTCATCACATAACGAGTAAGTGGGTGAATCTCTCCACCCTGCATAGGCTTCCTCGAAGTCTCACTCTGCACAGCATTCTCAAACTCAGCAAAAGTTCCCTTTGCAGCCTCCCCTAATCCTTTCACCACTCCCTTAGCCTCACTACAAACAAACTCATCAGCAACCATCACCTCCAAATCCGGCAAAACATCAGCCAATGCATCATACATGTCCAAAATCCTAAACAACTTCTCCGACGACCTTTTCCCAATAGCCACAGCCTCAGCGAAAATCAACAACTGCATCACACAGCCTTTAACAGTCTCATTAAAACAAACCTCTTTCATTGTCTCAGACTCACTGAATATGTGATCACAAAGTCTCTTTTCACCACTCAGAAGAACCCTAACGGCAATTTTAACAGCTTGAATCCATTTTTTCATCTTCTCATCCAAACAACTCCACTCAATTCTTTGCACTTCTTCAATACTCAACTTCTCAACACCAACAATAGCCAGACACTCATCCAAAGTCCCACGCCTAACATTACTATAAACCTGAACACACTCTTTTTCATAACCTGACCTAATCATTCTATCAGCAATCTCTTTCAATTCAATCACAGAATCAGAATTAATCAAATCCACGCACACATCATCACCTAAACTGGCACCTCTCTCATGAAATCTCACGCTCCCATCGCTAACCTCTCCAAAGCTCTCAAACTCCTCATCAATCTCCCCATCGTTTGCCGCGAACGACAGCGAAACACGCCGGATCGAACCGTATAGCCGATCAGCGTCAAGTGGAATCGTGTTGCCAATCAGAATATGTCGAAACTCGTCTTCCAAGCGAGACATAGCAAGCTGGATCGCGCTCTCAGCTCGGTCCATGATCTCGTTGTCACTTCTAATAGACAAGTCGTCGATCAGTTGAAGGATTTCGTCGACAGCGCCCAGGAATTCAGCGGCCTCATCGGGAGAATCTTCCCAGCTAGAGTTGGAGTCGTGACGAAATATGATTTTCTCAGCCGATTCGAAACGGTGGGGACCACTGGAGTCGCCGTTGATTAAATCGCCGATATTTGACAACCGGTTATCGAAACTAGAGAAAATTAAAAGCATGTCCTCCCGCACTTCTTTAGGAGTATTAAGGCTCTTGACGATCTGTTGCGCCGTCGCCAGAACCCGGTCTTCGCCGCCGGTGTTGATGCTAGTAGTTGTGGTTGTTGCCATGTCTTAAGGTTTGCAAGCCAAAATAAAAATTTGAAATAAAGATAGAGATAGGGATAGAGATGAAGAGTTTGTTAATGGAAATTGAAGAAATAATTAGGAATTTGGTTACGGAAACATTATAATAATAATAAATTATTGATACCACTGTTACAGTGATTGGAGAGGTTTATGAAGACTGCAAACAGAAAAGAAAAGAAAACAAATGAGAAGAAATGAAGAAACTGTTTGGCCGGCTGGTGAACGAAACGAAAAGGAAAAAGAGAGTAACCAATGGCGGTCTCGTCTTGATCTTATTATCCCGGGGCTGACTGCTGGAAAATGAAGTGACGGGTTTAGGCTTCGGGTGTTGTTCAGGGAGGGTCCTTTTTTTTTTTTTGGCAGTATTTAAATATTGGGCTTTCGTCTTGTAATAAAACAGGCCCAGTAGTTGTTGTAGCTGTGACGGAGGGACAGACTTTGCTAATAAACAGACGCCCACTTGGTGTTTGTTAAATGGTCGCTGAGATTAAAATAACGTCATATGTGTTACGTGTTTGCACGAATGTCAACAGAAAAATCCACATTCACTGAGCATTTCGTATGCGTAGCCAAAAACTAAAATATGTAAGGTGGTTGGTCCGGCTGACTAGTTGATCTTACAGCTGGAAGACCAGAACGAGGAGGAAGATTATGGTGATTCATTTTTCTTGTCAAAATCATTGGCCTTAGCTAACTAACTGGTTTGATTTGTTTACATTTTTTGTTTTTGTCAAACTCCTTTTAATTTTGATAACAATGTGAAAGGGTTCAAATTTCAAATACCATTTGCGGTTTCATACGTCTCTGATTGATTAACAAAATGATGACAAAAAAAACATCTCACCAAGTCTTCTTTGCAAGAAATTTAGGAACTACGGAGCTTACCTCTTAATCTTAATCCTGTTATGTGCACATATCATGCCGCAAACTATGACAAAACGGCCAACTTTGTTGCCTTCTGTGAACACAATGTTTACACTGTGAAAGGAGCTAACCAACAACTTGGTTTCCTGTTTCGGCAAGGCCTGACTTCAAGGGGGATGGAATTATTCTTCTATGCAAGAAAGTGGGCCGTCCTTGATTAGGATAGTCCCAAAAGAAAGTAAAAAAAAAAAAATATCTTGCTTAATTTAAGGATTGTATTTAAAAGTTTGAACGCTTCAGATTTGACTAGTTTTTCAATGGTTCATATGCTATCTAATAGCCATCTAATAGAAAAACTAGAAACTTAGAAGAGTCAAACCAGCATCAGTAACTACCGGAGAGGAATGTCTCATTCCCTTCCTATTCAACACTTTTACGTGAGCATGAAAGAAGCCATTAACTTCCTCATGCTTGGTTACATAAATCTGAAATCAAGAATTATGTTTTCCATATATATTTTTTTTCAAGAGAAAAATGAGAAAATAAATTTACATGAAGCAAAGCATTTCATGTTTATTGTCCTGAATCAATAGTCTTTTTCGGTCATCATATAACTTGAGTTACATCAAGGCGCACCTGTTACTAATCAAAATTGATTGGACAGAGATTTCTTGAGCAGCTCGAATGAAGGTTCTTAAGCAGGATTGTGACTCTTCCATCTGTAATATGAAAATGTGTTATTCATCGTATTTAAGTTAAAAATGCCAACCCCTTCTGCATATGGAAAGAACAGCAAGTCTAATGTAGGAAATCCTCCTGGGGTGAAGCAATAGAGTAGTGAATTCAATGATGAATGACTACAGCCAAATCTGACCTAATATAACCCAATAAAAAAAAAAAAAAAAAAGAGAGAGAAAACAAGTGAATCTACAAGTGAAATGGATTCTGAGTCCAAGCTGTACCTTCCTACTTGAATCATTTCGCTAGACTACACTGTGTTGGTTTATTGAGATAAATGTTGGTTTGATGTCTCCTCCTGGTAATAACAGAACTTATTTAGATATAAATCAGCAGGAAAGAGAAAATATCTGCAGTTAGTAATGCATATTGGAACGAAATGCAGACTCAATTATAACATATTACCATGTTAAACAACTGGTCTCTTATACAGTACATGGACCTCAGCATGGTTTCTAGAGTATCTTTGGCCAATTGGAACTTCACTTCCAACTCTCCTGGCTGAGTCTTAGCATCATTTTGAAGCTGCACAATACATTGCCACCTTTTTGCAAGTTATTTACTTCATACTTACATAACTTCTAAGAGTTCAAATTGATAGTCACATACCTTCAAATTGATGACAGCCACCGGGTCTGCCACTTCTGCAGATTCCTGATTCGCCATGTCCCATGTCATTGCCTTTAGCCGAGGCAAAACAATCTGAATATCATCCATCCAAAAATAGAAAGCTTGATCTCTTATGCCCTATGTAGTAGAGATAATCATGGGTCTCATGAAGCATGATTGAAAGTCTGACCTGGTCCTTGAGCACTTCTTCACGCCATTCTCTTTGAAACTTTTGCAACAAAAGTGTCAATAGCCTTTGTAATTCAGGCAGAACCTCATTAGGAAACAGCTTCTGAATCTCATCCTTGCCGATATTCTCATACACACACCTTCGAATCAATGTTCGGAGGCAAACCAAAAGCTGCACGTCAAAATAAGCTATGCTACTTGAAGATACTTCAAATTTCATAAGCACGATCTATGCATATACACTTCAAATCAATATAAAAGCTTTTACAACTAACAATCCTTAGAATCTATACAATAACCCTACAAAAATTTCAAATTTATTCGCGAAATTAAACAAGCATGAGTTGAAACAAACTTGTGCATTCTCAAAAGAAAAGGGTCACCAAGAGTAAGAACTAAGAAATTCATTAAAGAATACGCAAGGTACTTACAGCAAGCGATTTGGATAAACTTTAACACGTGAGACGAAAGTAAGAACACATACAGGGTCGAGGTCGGAATCGTTTTGGAGCTGAAGGATGTCACAGATGATGTGGCGGTCGGCGGCGTCGAGACCAGTCTTACGGGTTCTCCAGAGGGTTTGAAGAATGTACTCCACCGAGTCCTTGGAGTTAGCCCTAACCAGTAGCGGCAAATGACCCCAAAGCGTTTGCTCCATCTGATGATTGTGGACAAAAGACTGCTAACAAAACCTCTTTGGCTTTGCTGCTCCCGTTAATACCGCCGCTTGATATTTATAAAATATTTGTTGAGAACGATATTTATGCCCCTCACGAAGTAATAAAAATTTTTATTAAAATATTTTAAATATAAAATATTATATTTCATCAAGTTTTAAAATTTAAATATTATAAAATTTGATTAAAATTTTCTATTGTCAATTATAAATTTATAATAATGAACTTGGAAGCCTCATTAGTATTAAATAATGGTTTAAAATTTCTAGAATATGTTTTGAGATTTAAGATGTTCGAAACGTTTAATTTACTTAATTTATGATTATTGTAAAATAAAATTATTATTTAATTAATAAAAAATTAATTTATTAATAATAATAAAATAATTAATAAACTTATTTTATTATAATTAATTAAATAATAAAATTTTATTTTAATTTTTTTTATTTATTATTAATAATTTTCATTTTTTTTAACAAGAAGACATCCCATCGTTGAAATGGTGGAATCTGCTAGCGGCTCTCACAACAATTTCTCGTTCAGTAGCCATAGCTATCGGCTTGATTGCATTATGGCAGTCACAACAAATCCGATGGCTTGCACAATTTGCAGCGGCGTCCAATCTGGAGTGTTGATCAGCCCGAAAGCTATTGCCAGTTTTTCACTGTGATATGTCGTTACACGCTGTTTCTGTTCATCCACGTCAGGAAGCAAAGTTGTCTCCTTGGGAACATAACCATGCCTCGAGATTTCTAACATCAAGCCATCCACTTTCTGGTACATCTCCTTTGTTTGAGCAAGGCTTTTATCCCCAGAAAGGAAAACATGTGGTTGTTTCTTGACTTCAATCCAACTGCATGCGGGAAGCATACTCAAACTCTTTCTTCTTAAGGTCTGTATGACCTCAGCAGCTTCCTTTAACTTGCCAGAACTGTTTATATATATATATATACAAAAGCACAATATAATTACAAAGCTTTTCAGGTTCCATTCCATAAAACTTCTCTGCTGCAAATTTCCCAAGCTCTAAGTTCCCACGTACCCGACAAGCTGTTAGCAAGGCAGCCCACATATTAGTGGTAGGTTTGAAGGAAGCACCTCTGATTAAGGCAAAGGCTTCATCTAAAAGCCCTCTTGACCCAATAACTCTATCATACAAGCACAATGCATCCCTACTCATGGACTGAAAAATTTCCCACCCACATTCTGATAATCCTGACTGGCTACAAGCAGATAACATGGCAAGAAATGTAACATCGTTGGGTCTCATTCGAAGCATCTGCTCAAATAACTCTATGGCCTCTTCTCCACAACCATGGTTACCATATCCGGCAATCAAGGAATTCCAAGATATGACATTCTTGCAGGGCTTCTTGTCAAAAACATGTTGAGCATCTTCTATTCTTCCCCATTTGCAATAAAAGTCCACAAGTGCTGTGTTTGCTACTATATCTAATCCAAAACCATGACGAACTAGCCCGCAGGAGGTTGCTACCAAAATCAGGAAGCTAGTTGGGAGAAGGAGATGACCTTTGACAATTCCGCAAGCGTATAAGTAAGAAAAGTTGATGATGGTGTTAAGGACTTCAGTGGGAGGATGTAACAAAACAAGGACCAATAGATCAAAAACCAAGCAAAAAGGGTAAATGGACTGCCCAAAACAAGCCTAATACACGGTCCAACAATAAACCTTAATTACCAATGCAAGCCTAAGTTTTAGAAAACATTGTTTCCAGAAATTTCAAGGCCACTTGCAGGAGATATTTCAGCCACTTTCATGGAGAAATCTAGAGATAAATTCATGGTTATACAAAGTGCACTTTACAAAGTAAATCCTAGCCATTCATTCCAGCAAACGAAAATTATAAATAGACTCTTTTCCATTAGTTTAGTCATTCATGAACTAATTACACAAGCATACATAACCCAAACATTGCTGTATAGTTGAGTCTTGTAAAATCTTTCCTAGTTTACGCTTGCGCTCTTAGGCTAAGCAAGCCTCCGTTGATGTGTGGAAGTCTATTGTTGGCGCACTAAGGTACAAATAACCTGGCAGCAAGGATCAAGAAGAGATGTCGGAAGAAACTTGAAGAAAATGCACATGGAACAATCCTTGGACGGGTTATTCTTCGCGTCAAGACCCTTTCCGTGACCATGATCTTCCTACAGCACTTTGGTGACGGTTGCTTGATTCGATCTCCTTGCTTGACATGACGATGGGTGGGCTTGACGCAGCTCCGAATCGTCCACACACTTCGCTCTAATACTACGAATCACAGGATACTAAGTTTTTGCAGGACTCGTGCACGCCGCTCAGTTAATTTACACTTGCATTAGTCAATTGATATGCAAAAGTCTGCTATTGGCACGCTAAAACACAAGGAACCTGACAGCAAGGATCAAGAAGAGATTCCGGAAGAAACTTGAAGAAAATGCTTAATTAAACAAGGAAAAATTTTACAAGACTCGTCTTTATGTGTAATTATGTGATTGGCTAGTGAATGACTAAGCCAATGGAAATGTGCCTATTTATAATTGTGGTTCGTAGAAATGAATGGTTAAGATTTAATCTGCATAGTATACTTTGAAATACCATAATTTTATCTCTAAATTTTTCCATACAAGTAGCTAAAATATATCCTACAAGTAGCCTTGAATTTATGAAAACAAGGCCTTCTAAAAGCTGAACTTGCTTTGGTAACCAAAGCCTATTGTTAGGTCATGTATTAGACTTGTTTTGGACATCACACTTACTCTTTTTACTTGGTTTTTGATCTGTTAGGCCTTGTTCTGTTACAAGACACTTGAATCGTTGCGGCAAACGTCCGTGATACGCACAATCAGAATACTCTTCCCACATATCTAGAAACAGCCGAAAAGCCACTAAATAATCTCCAGAGTCAATAAGCCCTGCAATCATAGTATTCCACGTAACCAAGCTCCTCTCCGGCATTTCCCCAAACAGGTTACGCGCATCAATCATCATCCTGCATTTTACATACATGAACAACGCCCTGTTTCTAATGTACAGATCTGGTTCCAATCCAGTACTTATCATGTAATTAAAAACTGTTTTCACTTCCCTGATAGACTTCAAACCGATACATACACTGACAACGCATCACAAGTGCTAGTATCCGCATCAAAACCACCTTCAAACTCCAAAATATCAAACAACTCAAGCGCCTCTCTATACCTTTTGCTCAACAATAACTTCTCTATCTGACTACAAATCCTTGCACTGGGTTTCTTGATCTGGGTCTCTTGCAAATCACTCTCTTTTAATTCCTCCATATTGATTTTATTCGGTTTAGGTCGTGGCTTTAGCCCTTGCTCCATTAACAAACACTTGGTTCTATGAAATGGATTCATCCATTTTCTTTTATTTAACGAAAAATAACACCCAGGGAAAAAGTATTTCTCCTGGAAAACTTTATTATTCGCAAAGGGGGAAGGGAAGCTATAACTAATTTGTATCTTATCCAATGATATACACAAAAGTGGAAGCTCCATGTTCAAAAACCAAAAACACTTATGGGTGTTGAGAAACTGTAATTCAGAACAAAACTAGCAAACACCAGTAAGTGCTGAGAAACTGTGCCGTTGAATGGCGGTGATTGTAGCTTTGCAAAGAGACGTCCGGCAAGAGATGACGTCGTCGTTGTCGATTGTTGGTTCTTTCTCTTCATGCTTAGAGAGACGAAAGAAGTTTTCAAAAGGTTACCACGAGTTAGTTGCCAGTAGTTGCAACGATCTCGAAAGTAAATACATAAACGGTGCGTTTTGTCTCTTAAAATCTGTCTGTACGGTGTCGTATCATTGAACCGTGGTACTTCCTGAAGAAGCGGAGGTCCCCTTCAAAACCACCGCCATATAGTACGATGAGCCATCATTGAGCCGACGTCGTATGAACCGATTTTTAATATAATAAATTGAACCGTTGTACTTCTGGAGAAGTGGTGGTAAAATACAGAAGTTGAGTTTTTCAATGGCGCCCCACGATCTCCGCCGTCCGTTCAAACGACCAGCAATCTCCGATCAACAGAGGCGCAGGGAGCTGTCGCTGCAGCGCCAAGCACAGAACCGCCGCAATGCTCAACACCAGGCCCGCTGCTTAGCTTCCTCTGTCCTTTCCTTTCAATCTCAAACTCCCGAACCCGAAATCGAACTCGTACCTGAATCCGAATTCCAACCCGAGCAAACATCTGGAGCTTTGACGAAAGACATTGATATTCGTCATGCTTCGAAGCTTAAAGGAGTCGAAGCTCGCAAGTGGTTCGCGAGTCAGTTGATGCTTCCTGAGTGGATGATCGACGTTCCTGATCGCTTGAGCTATGACTGGTACATATTGTAATTTTATTCTTTTTTCAATAATGATTTTACGTTATTTAAATAAGTTTGTCAAGCTCTGATAAGACTTAAGGAAGCGGGTTAAGTGGTTATTGCTGCTAAAATTTTTTTCCTTCTAAGTCGAAATAATGAAATTTTGGCTTTGATTTGTAGGTATGTATTTGCAAGGCCTGCTGGAAAGCGGTGTATAGTTGTTTCGTGTAATGGAACAACAGTTAGTAGGGTTCGAAATGGCTCCATTTTGCATCATTTCCCTTCTGCTTTACCTGGCGGGGCAAGGACAAAAGACCAATCCGGGTCTGCTCAATCGTATTGTATACTCGACTGCATATTTCATGAGGTACATTAATCCAAATTTGTTGTATTTTTCCTTATGGTCTTAATGTTGTTGAAAATCTCACAGTGGTTGTTGCTTTCAGTTGGATCAAACTTATCATGTGATTGACATGGTTTGCTGGCGGGGATACTCTCTCTATGATTGCACTGCTGAGTTCAGGTTTTTTTGGTTGAACTCCAAGCTTGCAGAAACTGGGGCATGCGATTCTCCTTCACGTTTCCATAAATTCAGATTCAATACAGTTCCTGTATACGACTGCAACCCGAGTGGTCTATATTCAGCTTATACAGGAGCTGTGCCTTATGTCAAGGATGGGCTATTGTTTTATAACAAGTATGTTCTTTTGCCCAAAGCTGCAAATTGAAGCTGTGAAGTGTCATAAACTTTATTTTTTTTAATCTTGCCAGTAGTTGGAACAGAGAAAAAAAGGTCTATTGTTTTACACAAGTAATGTGGACGCGGAGGAAACTTTATTTTCAAAGTTGAAAAGGGGTTTGGAGGGATATTCTTGTGTATGGACTAGGAGGGACTTGCTCTGGCTTTATTAACAGTAGGAAATGTATCGGTTGTGTATAAGGATTAATTTAGAACTTCTAGGACATGATATGCTGGGTTTCCAGGGAAATTATTCATGAGGGTTGCATTTATTTAATGGTATTCTTGTGCTGTTTCCCTACGGCATGGTGCATATGATTGTTATAAGTATGGAATCTTGTTAGGTTTTGTAGTTTTCATATGATCAGAACCTTCTTGTTTATGAGTTTGGACTCACTCGTCTTCTGTTCTGTTGGCCTCAATTTTCTTCTATTTTTTTTTAGCTCTAATCATGTTTGCATTGTTTCTTTTTAAGGCATGCACACTATCAAACTGGAAATACGCCTCTAGCATTAGTCTGGAAGGACAAAAACTGTAGTCAATATGTTATTGACACGGATAGTAAAGGAGAGGTTCTGAGCCAACAACAGGTATCTTGAAATTGCAAGCCTATACCTGCACTCCCTTATGTTTTCCTCCCCTTTAGTTTAGTGATTTCATAAGTTGATTATTTTGTAAGTTTCTAGAAATCATGAAGCTGCACATGGAATCTTTTGTGTTGACTTTGGATGATGTGGGTGAAACCTGATCTCCAGTAATAGTATGGATGTTTAACAAACTTGTTTATGCATCAGGAGCCACATTTCAGTTGCTTATGGGCCCAGGACTACTCTTTGGCACCTTCCCCTTCTTATCGTTAGCATTTTTTTGTCATTCAACTTTTTGATCATACATACACAATTTTGGAGCAGCAACACTACAATTTTATCTTTTTTTAATTTTAAGATATTGTACTCTATAATATCAATGTTGTTGGTTGGCTGCAGAGAAATATGCAGTTGGCTTAAGCATTGTCATAGCTGTTTTGATGATTTGATAGGTACTGTCAAAGTTAATATACTTGAAAATTTGTGATTTACGTTGACAAATCAAACCCTCAGCCTATGATTCATATGTGGGTGAGAGGGTACTAGTGAGATGAGCTGGGTGGGGTTTGCTCAATCGTTATTTTCATACATTACCACTCTTGCTTCATTAATTTTCACTGGAAGCCACATAAATCATGCTATTAACTTACCAATGAGTTATATTTTTGGGATATGTGAGATCCGTTGTTTGCCAATTTATGCTCAACATGTAATGGAAGTATGATTTGCACGAGTTTCTTGAATATATACTGACCTTCAAAATTCATTGTTCATTTGCAACATTAGAAATACATTTTTCTAAATTTGTGCAATAATGGTTTTGCTTGTGTGAAATGTTGTCTGATTTGGGTGAGGGGAGGAAGATCATGGAGGTCAATGGAACTTTTCATTTTAAGAATAATTGTATCAATTCACACAAAACATGCTAAGTGGGAAATTATGTTTACATTCTGGCCTGCTGACTGCATTCCTTTCTTATTTTCTTTGTATCAGGTAGTTTTGGAACTGCAAGATGATGGGAAACTATCTACGTCTGATGATCCTCCTGTCGTCTTTGGCTGCTTAGACAGGCAACTCATAGAAAAGGTGTTATTCATTGTAGATTCCACAAAAATCACTTGATTCTAGCCTGGTTATCTATGCTCTCAACTAATTGATTGACTGTCTGCATCTACTTGGCTCTTATCATGTGTTACTTTAGGAAGTTTTATGACCCCTATCTAGACCTGTCATTTGTGCTACCATTCTTTGTAGTGCAATAGTGTAAAAGTTGTTTTGGTCAATAACCTGGAAAGAGGGTAGGCTCTGTATAAAACTTATTCTCAAAGAACAAGGAAGAAAAAGATGAGTGGCAGCTGTGAGTGCTATAGTGGTAGCCTGAGTAAATATTTGTGACATTTCGTAGAATAGTTTCCTATCTTTTATCTACTGGCACTTTTTCCTTTGTGGCCAGAATTGAGTATGGGGTTAGATCTCCTGCATATTCATGATCCCCCCATTCTAATGGGGGGATAGATCGCAGGGATGGGTTGGATAGACTTATGAGTTTTGTCTCCTGTGTTCATGTAGTCATTAGTCAGCAATTTTACACATTTTTATTTTTATTTTTTTTTCTTAAGAAAAAGTCTTATGTTCATGTGCTACACTTTTTGACATCTTTTATTTATTTTTCAATTTTCAGTCAGAACTGCAATCTGGCAGTCTTTTGAAGTTCGCTATAACTGATGGAGGATTGAGTTTTGTGGACGGAAAACTTGAGAAAGCTGATTTACATTATCATGGCAAGACCAATCGAGCACGTATATTTGCCGACAGTTACTCTAAGGTTGGTAGAAAGATGTATATTTTGCTGTTCTGTGTTTGCATTTACTGGTCTTAATATTCAATCAGATTGAAATAGATACTATTTGCCCTCCAAAAGTGCAAAAACAATCCCCCAAAAATTAAGCCTCCACTTTCACTAAAATTAGAGTAAACAAATTCTTTTGACAGACTTATTGTACCAGTGACCATATGAGATATTAGATAGGTTTTGGGTGTATGAGCCCTGCTAAAATGCCACCGGAATTCTTAGAATCTTTTTACATTATAACGTTCCTGGAATTTACACTGCAGGTTTTGTTTCAATATATGGTTCGACACACTCCTTTAAAGTTTGATGATCTGCTAGGATCTATTGGCTCAACAGATGATGGAGAATACAAACCTTGTGATGTGGAGATGATTGGTTGACAGTCAGTGACAGTGACTGGCGGCTTCTTTCGTTATTGTGCAAAACTATTCACTCTCATTAGTGTTCCTCTTGGATGCTTGTTTGAGTCACAAAGGGGGCTTCGCCTAACTATGAAGTTTTGGTATGAATCTGGTAAAGCATTAGTTTATTTGTATGTTGCCGAATTTTTCATTAGAGACATCTTTCTATTGCACATGTTGTATACTTGGCAGGATATATATATATATAGCGATAATTTGTTTTCTATACAATTCTGAATCATGTAATGTAAATTCTCGACTTTTCTAAGAGTCTAAAATTTCATAAATTTTATTGTTCCGAAAATATTTTATTACTTGCAGCACTGACATCAACGGAAAAACGTTTCTGGCAGTAACATCTACAATATGATTCAAGATGCCAAAGTGGTTGCTTCACAACTATCATGGACACAAGCCAAGACGTCTTTGTAGTCCCTGGAAATGGTGAAGGAATCATAAACCTTGCCGTCACGGCTTTTCTTGTACTCAAAGAGAAGAGATGAATGGTTAAATGCCGTCAGTTTGACAAATCCCCAATCATAGTCTCTGTATAGACTCCAATTGGGGGTCTCTTCGCTGAACTTCGACAGGTGACTCCCTCCTCCGCCAACAACTATATTGATTGTTCCGTTCACGGTGCCAGAATAATGATGTCTTTCTGTATTCACACATTGATTCTGCACCACCAGCAAAAACAAGCATTGATAAGAGAAATATTATGGTATCTGAAACTAGGTGATATCAGTTGCGAAATTCAAAGGAGTAATGTATGGATATATGTGTGGTTCATAGAGCTATGCCCTGATGGAAATTGGAATGGAAAAGGATATTAATATTGAATTTTCCATACCTGGTAGATTGGGCATGTCCTTTCATAGTTATGGACGTGGCCATAAAATGCAATGTCAACCTTGTACTTCTGCCAGAGCCTCTGCAAACTGTCCCTTCCCATGGGCTCTTCGTATGAGCCTTCCTTGGCATACCAATAGTCAGAGGAATACCCGAGTACACGATGAGCAGAAAAGATGAGCCAAGGCTGCTTCCGTCTGTCTACTGAAGCAAGGCATTGCTCAATGAACCTATATTGTTCAGATCCCTCCCTCCAATCATGCTCGCTGTCAGCTATGCAGAAGTGAAACATCCCATAATCGGTTGAATACCTGCCCATTTATACATTTCAATTACTTACCAATACACAGGTTAAAAATAAAGATAGCAATTTGCTTATAAAATAACTACCGTCTCCCAAGAAAATGAACTGTTAAATGGCAGAAAGTTTGCAATAAAATATGTTATCTGACACTACAGTTACCTCTTAGCTGCTGGAAAGCTTAGCTTGTGGTTTAAGGGCAACATCTTAGTTGTTTGTGGGGGAGTAATAATTTCATTATCCATCTTTATGCTGCTTTTCTTCCTTTCTAAATTTTACTAGTTTCAAAGAAGTCTTCCGTATACCTGCTACTAGGATTGCTTTGTTGCATGATGGGGTGGAAGGAGAAAAATCTACAAATGAGCAACATTCTTAGAAGTATATCGGGATTTTGTTCTATTTTCCTTCTGAATTTTCCAACCTATTTATGCTGAACTCACAAACTTGATGGCCAATAGTAAATTGTTCCTATTGAGATTCTTAACCTATAAATTATTTGAGCTAAAATTAGTTGAGCAGACAATATATGGGAGTTACCAAAACTTTGCTCTGTTCTCAGCAGGGACATAAAACATGTTCTCCGCTGGCACACCGCATTCCCCACCCGAATCTGTTGTGTCATAAAAGGATCCAGTATTTGGCCAATCGCGCTCATGATTGCCACTGCGGAAGAAAAGGAACGATATGCTTCAACAAGGGCCATCAATTAAAGCTTGAAATCTATTGTTAGAAAATCATGGCAAGAATTCAACAGCCAAATAGACAAACCTTCCGATCATGTATGGCACAGCTGAGGCAATAGGCTCCACCTGGGCTGTGAATTGATCCCATTGGGAGATGTATCCATTTGCATATGTTATATCTCCTATATGGAAAACTATGTCAATATTGCTCAAGTCACTAATTAGCTGATCTGTTGTGTTTAGCGAGCCTGGCTGATAATTACTGTACTCGTTTGAACCATCACGCTCAGCCTGAAAGTATTGGAAGAAAAGAAAATGGTTAAATAACTCAGTTAACCTGTATCTTTATTATAACAATACATGATGCCAATAAAAGTAACAACACAAGGAACCTAGAGAAGGGCTTGCATCACATTGAATACTTAACAGGGGATCCCATGCATCATAGTTGGGGGGAAAAGCTATTTTATTTCACTAACAAATTACGGTTCAAAATTATGTTGTTAACAAATATTTAAAATTTAAAATGTAGTATTAATACCAATTGCTGATTGGAGGAGGATTCTTAGAAAACAGGAAAATTGGAAAACCCACAATCTAATTTAAAAGTAACTTCCCAAAGAAAGCAAAAGAAATAAACTGCACATGCAGGGTTTTTTTTTCCTCCTCCCACTTGTATAAACAAATAACATCAGGATACGCTGATATAAAGAAAGCCATCATAAATTCCTTAATATGACCTTTGTAATTATACTCCCTTTGCTATCTGCATACAGGAAAAACTTCAGCATGGTTTGTCAATACTACCTTCCCCATGTCACCAAAAATTATGACACGCTGTAAAGAGTCTTGTCCAGGATATGGAGATGATCGGAATGAATATATCTTGCTCCAGATATAGGAACCATTCAGTAAGAGATGACCCATCCTGTATGTATACCTGAAAAACCATCACTGAAACATTACAAACAAATATAATTTCTAATCTACAACAATTGTACAACTAAGGTGATTAATCTTCAAGATGCATACTCAGAGTTAGGCCACAAATTTTTCAGGAAACTTGTGTGTATGAAACCAGGATCACGCCAGCCAACTGTTCTTGCAGGTGAACCTGCAGAATAGCAAGTTAGTCTTCTTATACTACAGGCCAACTTAATACAATACTGCAAATAATGTGTGAAATTGTTGTGCTCCTCAGTATAATTAGAGCTAGTTCTAGGAGATGTTGGCTAGTTTTGACAAGAAAGAGTTAGCAATATGACACAAGAGCAAACGTATCTTACCACACATATCATTCTGAAAAAATGTCAGTGTCCCAGCTGGGGAACGCATTTGTAAATCCCCTTTCAAACCCCATTTAACAAATGGAACAGCTTCATTAATGTTATAGCCACTTGTCCAGGTTACAGTCATCTACGAAACATATGAAATGCCACTCACCAAAAAAGTTTAAATTCCGAAGGGCAAACAACACATAAGAACATAATTGGCCATAAAACCGATTAACAATCACACGATATTAGCTAATAGAACTACATTCCAGTAGCCACAGATCTTAAATTAATCAACAATGTTTGAAAATGAGTCACAGAACTCCCAAGAAAACTGATGTCTTTAAAAAGACCATCATCTGGAACTAAAAGAAGAGATTATGTATACATCCTCTGGGTTCTCCAACTTTATCAACTTTCATGTCCTCACAGAGGACATACTTCCTGAATAAATAAATCTAAAACTCTGTAAAACTTAGAATAATTGCTCTCCATTTCAGAGATATTATAGAAGTTTTTGCTAGCTAGTTACATAATACAAAATAAACACTTAAGTGCAATTGGCAATTTATAAAACTTCATCAAACAACTATACGACCCATCATCAGTTAAAAGCCAACTTACTTCATTCCAAGATTTCCCTTGAGCAAGGCGTGGATACAGAGGTGCTTTAGGATTGGAAAATGATATGAAATTTGAAACTGCCACAAGTTTGGGCTGCAAAACAAAAGAGCAGAATCAGTCCCATGAAATGTGGTAAAAACTCCTCAATGTATTAGGATCTGTCAACCATGATGGAGGAAGTACGATGCCTCAAAATGATGAATTTACATGTTTAAGAAAATCTACGGGAAAGATACATGAACTCACATTTGACAATCCGCCTGAAAATAATGCAAAGGAGAAATCTGCCCGCTGATTTATAAGCTGAAACTTCAAAGAAGCGTTGCCTGTCTTTGTATAATCTGAATTGGATTCGTTTGCGTACTTGTACTGGAGCAGAAAATTCCAAAATCACAAAAATTTTTCATAATTAACTTTGATCTGAAATCACAATCTACATTGCAAACACCTTTATTGGGGCTGAGCAGATATATGGTGCCTGTTCTTCTGAGTCATTTACCGGCGGACAGGTTGTTGAGCTGCCATAACAAAATTAAAATTTTCCAACATATGAAACATCAATGATAAAAATTCCTAAATTTTACTATTCCCAAAGGGCACAAATTTAGTGGTGGACATTACTTGAATTTTGCAGGAGAGAATACTCCAACCCAATCATCCACTGAGGGATCAGGGGACACAAGATTCACAGTTACCCATTGAGTATCTTCCCCCTGCAATCATATAAATCCGAACAAAATCAACTTTGTACCTTAAAAGTCAGTTAAAATATATAACTTTTAAGTAAAGACTTTAATATTTACAAGTTCATGACTCTTATCATGGAAAAGGCATAATCCTTAGGGAAACACATCAAGGAAGTATAGCTGATAACATACTCAGGGGACTGTTAGCCATACCATGACTTTTAATTCTAATCGATGCAACGAAAAAGATTATAAACTGTACATCATCTCTCAAGTAAGTAGTAATCTACAACATTAAGAAGTGATTTCCTTTTAAGAACTTTCATACAATAACAAACAGAATTCGGCGCGATTGTCAGTATAAAAAGCAGGAAAAAGATAATATTATTCAAATGGTCAGCCAACTACAGAGTCCCATAGTAGATGATGTTAAATTTTAAATTCAATTTTTTCGCTTGTCACTTCGCTTATCTCATAGAACAATCACCCAGAAAATCAATCAATAATGGAACGAAGCAAAAGCAGCCTATGAAAAAAGTAGCTAAAAAGCAAAATTCAAAAGCAAATTGAAACAGTTACAATAATAATAATAATAATAATAATAATAATAAAACTGATTAAAACTTGAGCATAATTTGCAAAAATTGTTACCTTTAACCCCAGAACGACAGGGTATGCTTTAACAGAAGCAGAGTTACGAAGTGCAACAACAGTTTTATGAATAGCAATCCGGGATAGAGGCTGGTCTCCAAATCCACTAACATGCGCCAAAACCAAGCTTATATTTGCAGTAATAGTAAACAAAAACACCAACAGAAACACATAAACTTTGAAGCTCCAATACTCCATTATTGGATTGCTTGCAGCAAAAAACCTCCAGTACTCAAAACACTAAATTTAACAAGATTGGCTGACGTTTGAGATTCCCAGCATAATTCTTGTTTGAATTCTTTTTGTTTGGGTTTCCTTCCTAGGAGTAAGTAAGTCTAACTTGGAGACTGGAGCTTGACTTTTGAAGAAACCACGAACTACTACCCTTCTTACCTGTGTGCCGCAGCCACTTTATATAGAGTCGCAATGAGCAACGGACTAACTGTTGATCTTTAGGAGGGAATATTGCCGATGAAATTGCAAGAATATGCCTACTAATCACATCAACAGCGTGATTATAGTGATCATTTGAATTGTAACAAAACTATGTCACATCACATTTCAAATTACTTAAATACCCTTGAAATCAACAACAAAAAGTAGTGTCTCCATCTCTCCACCTATCCTCCGAGGGATTGAGAAGTTGAGAAATTCTTTTAATACACATTAAATCTCTACTTAAATTTTATAATATTTTAATTATAAATAGCACTTAATTTAAAATTTTTAAAATGTAATAATTTATTTAGAGTCTTGTGAGTAGTTTAAAGAACATATTAACTACATTTTAATATTATAATTTTTTATTTTAAATTAATATAATAATATTTGTATTGTAATAAAATAAGTTATTCTAATATTTATATTTAGTTAAAATTTATCTTAATTTTGTTTAAATATTATTATAAAATTTTTAATGTTAAGTTATCATAACACTTTGAAAAGATGAGATTGATTGATTCATAGTTTTATTGAGGTAAAAAAATAAAGATTAACAATGAAAAATTATTGAATTAAAATTTAAGGGTATTTATGACTTTTGAGTTTGAAATGGGCATAAATATCTAAATTTTTTTTATTTTTGAGGGTAATTATTGAGATTAGGCTGTCGGTGAGGCTGCTTTGGCATCCAATCTTATAACTTGTCACATGCACGTGAAACATACAAATAAATGCGCATGAAACATACAAATAATTCATACAGCATGAATTTAGATAGGCATTGTGAATTGACCTTGTGGACTCCTAGTGACTCTAGTAGCAAAAACTGCATGTATGGTATGTATGCATGTATGCATGTATCCCAACACTTGATTCTTCATACATAGGAATTGTACACCTGAAAATTCAAAAGCTCCTACATATTGCAGGGCTATTCATTAAAAGCTTCTTTATTCTGCCATGTATTTAGGGTATGTATAGTCCATTTATAATGGAAATGGAGGGGGGCCAATTTCTGATCAAGAAAATAGGGCACTGCAGTCAGAAATTATGCAGCCAAAGTGACCGGTTCACAGCCGTCGTGTACACAGGCCAGCACATCTCTGTAGTCTCTTGAAATGGTGAAAGAATCATAAACTTTTCCATCACTGCTCTTCTTGTACTCAAATAGAAGTGATGAGTGGTTGAATGCTGTTAATTTGACAAATCCATAGTCTACATCTTTGTAAATACTCCAGCTTGTCTGCACGGGGCCAAAATCTGCTAAGTGGCTTCCTCCTCCACCGACGACAATGTGAATTGTTCCGTTCACGGTACCTGAATAATGAGATTTTTCTGTATTGACACATTGACCCTGCATTACATGTATAAAAATTAGCAGGATTAGAAAGAAGACCAACAAGTATTCAGGTTTTGGTGTGACAGATAACAGATTCATTTATAAAGAGCATGCAACCAAACAGCGTCAAAAGATGGTGTAAACCGTGAGGAGTATGATGTGTAGCATCCATTCAAGTTATGTTTATATGGACCGGAATGAAGATATGAGACAAGTCCATAAATGTTGAGCCATACCTGGTAAACAGGGCATGTTCGTTCATAGTTATGGACGTGTCCATAAAACGCTATGTCCACTTTGTACTTTTGCCAAAGCTTCTGCAAGCTATCCCTTCCCATGGGCTCCCCAAATGTTCCTTGCTGCCAGTATGAAGAGGAATAACCAAGAACACGATGAGCGATGAAGATCAACCAAGGCTGTTTTTGTCTGTCCGCTGATGCAAGACATTTCTCAATGAACTTATACTGTTCAGAACCCTCTCTCCAGTCGTGTTCACTGTCAGCTATACAGAAGTGAAACATGCCATAGTCTGTTGAATACCTGTAGAGGAAAAATGCTATGATGTTAGGAATCTTCGATTACAAGCATTAATCTTTCTAGTGAGTGAACTTGTGAATTCTGGTTCCAACATATTGGGCAGGCTACTACTGTCTTTTCCTTTGCTGTGAAATAATATAAAACTCAAAAACTGTCGAAGCCACAATGATAAAATCAGAGAAAAATCTAATCTGCCTTCTTATGCCTTCCATTAAAAATTAGCGGATTATGGAATAAATATTAAAGGGTCAAAAACTAAAGATTAGATGTTGGAAGATACACAAACAAACACCATGCAGCGTCCTGTCTGTGGAAAACTCTTAACGCAAAATAAAGAAGTTCTGGTGTTAAATTATCCGCCTTGATAACCAACATCCATCATTTCAGATGCATGAATTGGCAAGAACAATAATTTGAAACAAGGTAACTTCCTGTCTCAACATAATTTGCTACATTTATGGACAAGATTGGTAGCAGTAAATGTATTCGTCCTGATCAATTCAATACCAAATTGTGTTTGTCGTTATCTTGAGTTCTAGACTAAGTCGCTTCAAGCAAAACTCACCCACTTATTGTTAATAATTTGAAACAAGGTAACTTCCCATCTCAACATAATTTGCTACATTTATGGACAAGATTGGTAGCAGTAACTGTATTTGTCCTGATCAATTCAATACTGCATTGTGTTTGTCATTATCTTGAGTTCTAGACTAAGACGCTTCAAGCAAAACTCACCCACTTAAATGTTAACACCAAATGTTTTATGTTTCTGACATCAATTTCCTAATAAAACTTGCTCAAGAACTCAGAAAATAATATGTTCTTACCAAAACTTAGCTCTGTTCTCAGCAGGTACATAAAACATGGTCTCGGCTAGCACACCACATTCACCACCTGAGTCATCACCATCATAGAAGGATCCAGTGCCCGGAGAATCACGTTCATGATTGCCACTATAGAATCAACGAATTGGTGTAAGTTCCAAATTGCCTAGCATCAACTTATAACCAAAGGCAATAAATTGATCATAAATGCGTGGCAGCAAATGCTTATTCAACATCCAAACCTTGCAATCATATATGGCATAATTGATGCAATGGGTTCCACCTGTGATGTGAACTGGTCCCACTGTGAGATGTATCCATTTGCATATGTAATATCTCCTATATGAAAAACTATGTCAATGTTATTTAAGTCTTCAATGAGTTGATCTGTGGTATTAAGTGAGCCTGGCTGATAATTGCTGTACTCGTTTGAACCATCGCGCTCTGCCTGAAGCACGAAGGAAGAATGTTATTCTCTTCACATATTCTTGTGCAGAATTTACCGGAAAGAATACAATATTTTACCCGGCTATATGTAGAAATTTAATGCCATACAACCGCATTCAAAATAAGTTGCTCATTTTTGTCCATTTGAAAATCTGTCTCTGGTTGATAGTGAAGAATACAAGAGGGGAAAGTACTTTATGACATAAAAAGTAGAAAGATGCATGATTTCATTTTTCTTCTTATAAATTAGTAGCAGCAGCTGCATGAGAGTTCACCTGTACAAAGGAATTCAGAAGAGCAACCATAACTCTAGATTTAAGATAGTGGTAACTATAGTTCTGTCATGATAATGAGAACTATTACAAAGGGGAAAAGGAAAAACCAAAAAACAAAAGGGTAAAACAAAAGTTGCCAGGTGCATTCAAGAATCAGGAAAAGGTTTCTTTGAGATAAAGGGAAAAAATAATTTTAAGGATTAAAGCAAAAGTTTTATGCTAAACAAACCATTACTAAGAGAAGGAAACCACAATTGTTATCCCATTCTGTCAACTAGTTCTATTGAAATTACCTTTCCCAAATCACCAAATATCACCACACGCTGCAATGAGTCTTGCCCTGGGAATGGTGATGACTTGAAAGAATAGGCCTTGCTCCAGATATAGGAACCATTATGTAACTTATGACCAATCTTGTAAGTGTACCTGGAAACAAACAATCATCACCCCACCATCAATTAAGATTATCACTCATGCTCCCATGCATTTGCTATGAAGTTAAATTTGCCAGTAAAGATATTGCATACACTGAATTTGGCCACAAATCTTTCAAAAAACTTGTGTGGATGAAACCAGGATCACGCCAGCCAACTGTTCGTGCTGGTGGAGCTGCACATTATGACAAAAAAAATTGTTACAGCAATTGCCTTCAATCCGTAAACATTTGGGCAACTGATTTCCCAGTTAAGAGGGCCAAGTGGACTGCATAAGCTTCTATTTTAATAGTTCGTCCTGAATTCCTAACTATGCAAACAGTCATTTCGACAAGGAAAATTATATACAGCAATTACACCACAGAGGACATGGACCATACCACACATGCTGTTTCGATGAAATGTCAATGTTCCAGCTGGTGAACGAGTTTGAGATTCTCCTTTGAGACCCCACTCAACAAAAGGTACAGCTTCAATGATGTTATAACCACTTGTCCAGGTTACAGTCATCTGTGAGAAGATAAAAAACAAAATGCTAACAATCTCATCCAATATCATATGTACTGAAACATAAAATAAGCATCAACTTCATTATATCCATTGGTTGTAATAACATAAAATTACCTCATTCCAATATTTCCCCTGAGAAAGACGAGGATAGAGGGGTGCCTTTGGATTTGCAAAACTTATAGCATTTGACACAGCCACCAGTTTTGGCTGCAATATACATGGCATCATTAGTCTAAATTTCAAGTTTCAAAAGACAAAGGTATGACAATGCAAAACTGTATGATGATTGCATCAGGAAAATACAAATACCAAAAGGTGTGAGAGGGCAATATAAAAGCCACATATGATGGTTAGAAATATGCAAATTCTGATTTATGCAAAGCAATGAAACAGTAGAAAATAGAAGTGGATGAGACTTACTTCTGAGAAGCCGCCAGAAAATAATGCAAATGAGAAATCTGCCCGCTGATTAATCAGCAGAAATTTCAAAGCCCCTTTGCCTGTCTTTGTGTATTCGGTATTGGATTCATTGGCAAATTTGTACTGCAAAAGAAAAATATTTTATACAGTGGCATTAATAATAAAAGTTGATATCAAACAAAATTTCATATTGCAAGAATACATACCTTTATTGGAGCTGAGCATATATATGGAAACTGCAGGTAATAACCATCATCTGGTGGACAGGTAGATGAGCTGTAACAACAGAATGACTAACTCAATCCACAAGCTAGAAGATACAATAAAAGAGAAAAATATATTTATATATGTAACAATGTGCCACTGCGCTCATAAAAAATGACAGACAATATTTGTTAGAAGTGCAAGAAACCTAACGTAGTTGGGTAGATAGACGTGAATGTTGCTGTTCTGAAACGACACTGTGCAAAGGAAAAAAGCAAGGAAAAAGAAAAAGACAATTCATGAAAGAAAGGTGGCAAAGCAGTCTTTACTTGAAGTTTGCAGGAGAGAATACCGCAACCCAATCATCCGCAGAAGGGTCAGAGCTATCAAGTTCCACAGTTACCCATTGAGAATCCTCCCCCTACATGCACATGAAACCGAATTAGACCTCACCAGCTCCAATATTGGTTGTCCAAATATAGAAATCCATTCCCTTTCTTAATGTGCATCCAACATTTAAATCCAGAGAAAAGGACTGCCAAGTAGAAAGGACATCTCTGATTTCAAAGACTTATGGGCTGGTCGAGAGCTTGAGTAAATGGTGACTCTTTTTAGTATCTCTGCTAATGATGGAGAAGTGAAACTTTTTCGCGAGGATATTTTTTACTTTCCGCATCAACTAGGAATATTATTGTAACTTTTACAAAATCGTGATGGTTTTGCAAGTAATTTTCGTTTTGGGATATAAACATTAACAACCAACCCCGATTTATCTGCCTTTTGTTCTACTATAGATCAAGTTAATTATCTTACAACAGTTCCTCGGATATCAGGATCCAAACAGTAATTTTAGTGAACATCTAAGTACCAACGACAAACATTGGAGCTACACTGAAACGACGGATAGCACAAAGGTTTGACTCTAGAGATCCTCTTTTCAGCTAACTTTCATTCCAGGATTGAGAGATTAATGTAGAAGATGACATTATTAAAGTTATAAGAGGAGAAGTGATTTAACAATAATACCTTGGTGCCAAGAAGAAGCGGATAGGCTTTGACAGAAGCATTTTCATGAAGAGCATAAACGGCCCTGTGAATGGCAATCTTCGACAGCGGCTGAACCCCAGCATTAATATGAGTATGAGCTGCTGCTGCTGCAACTACTACCAAGTTTACGTGATAAATTTGCAATACTAAACACAAAAGTGTTAGTGTTAATATCAGAGAAAACAAACTCAACCCCTTCATTCTTTGTTGAACTCTACACACTCTGCACCCCCACTGCTCAAAACCCAAATAAAACAATCAAGTATGAAAGCTGGTACAAAAGCCGGCTGCCTGCCTCCACGAGTTTCAGAATCATATCCTAAGTCAACTGACCATAGCTGTATTATTATTATTATTATTATTATTATTATTACTATATTCTCGTTACAGTTGTCGTTTAGAATTTTAGTATGTTATTCTGCTTAAGAGTTGACAATTTCCACAGTAGCTTTGCCCCAAATCTCTCCTCGCTGTTTGTAATTTTTCATTCAACTTAGATTTTGCTTTTTATTCTTTTTAATCATTATGAAAACAAAGTGTTCTTAATTGAGGTATCTTTGATCAAATATGGCTACTAATCTCCCTAAACATTATGACAAAATTATAAAATTTGGATTTCTTTCCCGATTTATGCCCAGTCGTCCCTGCAGCTTTCCGGCGTCGCTCCCATTTGGGTTGGGAAGTAGAATATCAAAACTCTTGAATAAAGATAGTAAATTTTCATCCAAATTCATACAACCATGTACGGATGCCAATCTCATGTGGTATAATTCAGGCATGCACAATGAAATAGTTTCCTCAACAAGTTAAGAAACATTAAATTCACTTATTGCATGTGCAAACTTCATGCTCCCTTCCATTGAGTCAGAGCCAACATAATTAGAGACTCCTGAGGCCACTGTCTAGAATCTACGTCCTTGCTACAGATGGCGGGTATAGTACGGCTAAGCGGAGGAATAAATACCGATTAACAGAAGAGGATGACACCAGATCCGTCCTGACTCCTGATTATATTAAGAGATTGAGTTGATGGATGCTTGATGGATAAATTTCTTGAAAGAGTATCCCCCCATAAGTTAAAAAAAGTGGAAGAAAAATAATTCAGAAGTTAAAAGGTGAACTGATAAGAAAAATAAAATAACCCTCGGCTAGTCATTTACAGAAGATACATGACCCGCAAAAACGTATTAGCACCAGCTCCAGCTAGTTGTGCATAATATCTGATTTGGCAGGCAGTTGCTGTTGCATAATTACTTTACTTGGGTTCGCCTTGCCGATTTGAGAAAATTGGGGAAAGCTTCTTTTCCAATTCTACTAAGCTGAAAATTCAACAAAATTATCAGTCAGCAATTAGCCAGATTAGAAATTTGTTCAACAGTATGCACTTAAACAACAATATACATAATCACTTACATCTCAAATTTGCGAAGAGCCTCATTTTGTTTTGCCACATAGAGGTCACTATCCTTGGGTAAAAGATTCAAAGGATTGCCTGGTATGTGTATTAAAATAGAAATTGCAGTAAGTAAAACAGACATAGACACCAGCTTTTGACCACAGTCACAAGAACTAATGACTGAAATTTACTGAAAACAAAAAGCTCCAAGCCCCACGGAATCAGTAACTGGAGTACAGTTATTTAAATCTACAAAACAGCTTGGCCAGACAATTGAAACAAAACATAAGAAAAAGATTCACTTAAGTTGTGAAACATTAACCATTTAATGATCATGGTCATCCAATTTAACTAATACCAAATAACATAAAGAGAACAGTACATTAATTCAACCCATCCAAGGGATCTCTCTTTCTCTATATGAAAAGGCCTACTTCCCATGGTGAATTTTCTCAAACAACAATGGCAAAATTTAATTCCAAAAGAAAAGCAACAGCAAATGAAATTTAAGTCAAAATCTGTGTCCCAGAGAAAGGGGTTTTTTTGACATATAATTCACCATCTACATGACATTCTAACAAATGTGTTTGCTTAGCTTCTTAACATATTGAATTGTCTTCAAAAATTCATTCTTTAGACTTCAAAAAAGATCACTCTAGTTTTTATATCCCACAATTTTTGGCAATTGCTTCCTTTTGTGGCTTTGGAAAGGACCCAAATCAATACATCTCAATTGAGCATTCAAACATTCCCCAAACAAAACCAAAAACTCACTATAAATGATCCATAAACCATACTTGGAGGAGCTGCTGGTTGTTTCGGCACAATACTCTTTTGAACTGTTAGAGAAGTTTCTTTGTTGGGAAGAGCAGCTTCTTTGCTGAACTGCAGCAAACCCTGCTCGTGTAAAGTAACACCATCATTATATACTGAAGAAACAAAACTTAAATTTGTAATGAAAACATAAGAAATCGATAAAAGGCATCAATCTTAAAGGTCAACATTAAGGCAAACATATAATTCACTCCTCCAACAACACGAATACAATACCTTCTTTTCCCTCCTCTTTAGTATCTTTAAATGACACTTCTTGATGTAGTGCATTAAATGGTATCTGGAATGTCTAGAACATAACTGATCTTTAACCTGCGGGTTGTCATTTAACCAATCAGAAATATCTTTCGATTTGACAACTTCATCTTGATCCAAATTTTCTAACCACGAATAAACCGGTATCCATTGATCAGTCCGTTGAAATCTTGCGGGTGGATCAGCCGAATTCGCTTCTTTTTCCTTCTATAAGTAATTACAGAGAGAAGGGAAAAACTGTTACAAATCACTCTGATCCCGATAAGGACTAAGGATAACATTAATTCAGTTCTCCGCGAGCAAACTCAAATTTGACGGAGACAGAGAGATAGTGTAACTATGGTACCTGATTAGGGAGTTTCATGTAATTTTGGATAGAGAGTAGCCGATCAATGAGCTCTGAACGAGGCATGGATTGAAGGTCGGTCGGTAAGGAGCTGTAGTTCGAATCAATCCAAGCTTCAACTTGGCTCTCACTCACGCCTTTGGCTTCGGGAAACGCGCTGAGCCAAGCTCGAGCCATTGTCTCCCATTCTTGCGATTGATCACGCTGTTGTTGCAACTGCTGATTAGTAACATTATTATGACTGGGGTTTTGATTGGACGGTGTCCTACGTTCATCTAGGGTTTGCTCGGTTGAGTTCAACATTTTTCGTCCCCACGAAATTCTTTCCTTGGCATTGTAGCAGTTCTAAGCGACTTTTGCGTTCTCATGAAATCATGAAATATATTAAAACACGCAACGACGACGTTTCATATAAACACAGCTGAACGAGCACTAATTGTTTGGAACAACAGAACTTACCTGCCAACAAATTAATCTCCTTATATGGCAATATGAACATAACTGATATTATTGCAAGAATAAAAAACAATGTGTTACGTTCGGAATAGAGAAAAAATAAGAAATAAATAAATAAATAAATAGAGACAGCATTAGAGGTATAAAAATTGTTGCCTTCCCTTGAATATTTATAAAGAATGGGAGCAGCTGCAAAATTGTATTTTCTGAATGTCTACCTAGTCTTGTGGGCTTTGGCCAATTTCTTCTTCCTATTCTTCACAGCCTTGGGGACTTTATTCTTACGAGCCTCCCTCTTTTCTTCTTTGACTTTCTTTTTATTCTCTTTTCTGGTGGCTTTCTTATCAATAGGAGTCTTTGTATCGGTTTTAGATGAAGAATCCCTCCCTTCACTATAGTTTTCTTCGTCTTGGTCAGTTTCAGTCTCAGCAGAATTAGAATTACCAACCGGATTGACAGATGACTCTTCTATAGAATTTGCATCCTGCTGTAGCTCTTTACTGGCTAGGGAAGGTTGAACTTTGGAGAGAGCTTCCTTTAGTCCGGTAATAGTCTGCTAGTACAAGTCTCTTGTATCCTTGCCACTTGTTATCCGTTGTACGTCCGCCTCAGCATTTTTGACTTGTTCTAGGGTCTTTGGAATATATGACTAGGGCAACACACCCAAAAAAAGGTTAAGATTTGTCCCTCACATTCAAGTTTTATCAACAAACGTCACTTGATATATCTACTAATGGGCATAAAATTAATGAGTCTTCCCATCCGTTTCAATTACAAGCCCCGTAAAAACCAACACTAAATTATGTATTTCGCGCATGCATTATGCATTGTAGAGCTGTAAAAAGCAAGTGGTTTGCTTTTTAAGATCTTGTATACTTGTGACTAAAATGATGGCTGGGGATATAAATTTATTGGCTATGAAACTAATCTGAAACTAGAAAATTTTCCAGAATAAGGTTGGACATCTTACTGATAACTAAAAGTTCTATCCATCACAGTAAACCAGGTTCTAGTCAGGGTTTTTATGATCTTATAGCAGTTGAATATTCAAATTGCAAATGAGAGAAAGAGGCGAGGGAATGAAAAAATCCAGCCACGAGATGAAAGTTTAACATTGTTATGCAACTAACCTGCACAAATACAGAGTCTGCAATTTCATCTTCAACAGATATATCTCCTCTTGCCAAAATTTTTTGTTGAACCTGAAATTAAATACAATAGGTCACGATGGAGATTCCCCCATGCTTCAAGAAAATCTAAGCTCAAGTACGGTCCACGAACCTCATCCAAATAACTGTCCACGGAATCATCAGCAATAGTTGGGTCAACTATGAAGTCAAATAGCTCCCTAATTGTCATAACAGCTACACCATGTTTCCTAAAAAAAGTCCTGCAAAGGAAAAAAATTTCACATTATCAGTTAAAATCGCCTCTAAATGCCCAAGATAAATATTTAGCTTACCAAACAATCACCAACTATTCATTTTCCTTTACTTTTGGTGGGAAAAATAGAACTGAGGATGAGAGGGTAGAGGTGTGTGAAGAAAGCAACAAAGAGGGGGAAGATTCTTACAGAAACATGAACACAATCCTCACGTAAGAAATCAAGGGTATGTGGATGGTCAAGTTCAACTGCTTGAGAGATGTCAATGATATACAAGTGACCCTGTCAAATGGGAAGAATTTAAAAATCACATCAACAGTCAAACATGATATCAATTTATATTCCCCAGTTTATTACAAGTGCTTTTAGTCCTTTGCAACCATGCAAGGATAAGCATGCCCTCATGCAAATGCAACCAAGGCTTGTTTCCATTTATATTCACTGAGGTCTCCATGCACCAGTTTGCACTTCTGATATAACGTCCGCATTGCAATTATCGTCTGTGACAAACAAGCTAAAAGGTTATAGCAACTAGAGGGTTAAAAAAAGGTGATGACTGGCACATTTGCTGCTACTATTCAGACCGTGCCAAATTAGTGCAATAATAAACATAATATCACTGTACTTAGTGTATGTTGGAATAGAAGTGCTATGGCTTTTAATCCACAGATATTGTGGCATAAAATTATTAGCTCTTCAGTACAAGTGATTGATAGGTAAATATTAACTCTCGAGTAAAAATAAGCTAAAGCACGGCAATTACAAATATACCAATAATCATAACAACTTAACTCTCTATTTGGGCTTCCTAAACCGCCTAAGCCATCACAATATTAAACAGCAGATTCATCTTGGCTCACTAAGTGCCTATGTACAAATGCACACTATCATTGTAATATCCAACATAAGAAAAAATATCAGGATATACCTCTAAATAACCTTCACGTAACTTGTCCAAAGATAAAGCAGCATCCTTAAGACGAGGTGCCGCCCAACCTGCCATTCCTGTAACAAAAAATTTGCCAATAAAAGCTTTCATTAGAGAAAAATCAACATACATTTTACAAACCCTAAAGACTCTGTTCACCAAGGGCACAAATTATAAGAATGACAAAATAACTTATAAATAAGGCCATAGAATATGTTTAAAGTAAAATAAAACATACATTAAATAATTTGCAACAAGTATCAGTAAAATCCCAGCATAAACTACCGACATATACAGCAACATGTTGGTCAGACACCAATCAAGTTGGTGATGAACAAATTATATAGGTGATAACTTCAAATAAATATTTTGACCATCAAGTTATTAATTGATCTATGTTGTCCAGGAGATTGATATATGTAAATGTTCGATTTGATTTCTATGTTCTCAAGGTTAAATTCTGAGTGACAGAAAGAATGACCAGGTTAACTGTTACAAAATCCAAGACATTAGATATTTTAGAACCAAAATTCAGCATAACAATGAACAAGCATAAAGCCACAAACGCACAGACAAAAAGCACCTATAAATTACATCACCAAAACATGAATTCTCAAAAGATAAGGAGTTGGGCATCTGATTCCAGCTGCCTTAACTTAAGCCTGAATTTCACAGCAAACATATCAAATATTTTTCAGCAATGCTAAAACTCATAGTATTTTGATTTCACAATAAACCAGCTCCAGAGTACATTCATTGAATCATTCATTACCCAGCAATTTGATACATCAGGTAACAACATCCAATGATTAACCAACAAGGTTTATTATGTTGCATTCACATAATGGCAAATGGTTGACAGAAATTAAGAAACTTTTTGATAGGATTGAAATGATAACGTACTACACCATGACACTATTTTTTACAGCAATTAAAAACTTACTTACGTGATAACCATTCATCGAGTGCCGCTGACAAAAAATTAAAGGTAATGTTCCCAGATTAAGTTACATGTCAGCATTACCTCATAGGATTCCTCATTTCTTTTTCAGCCATGTTTTCACCATTTTCCTGGGATTGTGCTTGCAGTATCCATATCTGAAACGATAGTCACCCTGCACATACCGATCTCGGTCCCTGACATTATTTATAAATGCAAAGTTAAACTGCAACTTTAAACGACAGGTAATGCACTCGGTAAAATGCAACCCACTAGCAATTTTTTGTTTTAATAAGAAATGGAATACCTTTGTTACAATCAAAAAAATAAGTACAGAAAGTGAGACAGACTAAAAGTCCATCGTCACCACTCAGTAGCAATTCAATTATGTGAAAGAGAACAATGCACATAAAGGTGGCTAAGGTCCAACAAGGAATAAGAAGAGAGTGAAACAATAGTACCCATATTCATGTTCTTGATCCTCAGAGCTCAAAAATAAGCTTCTTACATAGTTATCATAAAACAAGTATACATACACAAATGTTCAAACTAGCATCTGCATACTTGCAACAAGAAAGAAAACAAAATGATGAAACACTTACTTAAAAACCAGAACAGAAGTCTTGTACACTTCGATTGCTAATTCTTGCCCATCAGATTTTGTTGCGTGATAAACATTGGCCTGCGAGGGGAAAAAATCTACACATTTCAAGGCCTCGAAACTGGTACATGTTGTAACAAAACAGGAGAACATTTTGATAGATGAACTTCAAAAAAAATATTAAAATGCCCGATCTAAGGTAGTACTGCACTACATACTTCCTTCCCAGTAGAAATGCAACCGCTAATATCATGGAATACACCCCGATTTAGCATTTTGAAGAGAACCATACGAGTTCTTGGATCGATTGCCTGAAGAGCAACAAAACAAAGTAAAAACGACAAAAACAGTTAGATCCAATGCACATTCACAAGCACAAGGCAAACCTAAATCTTTGGATGATCCAAACTTAATAAAATTGATAAATAGAATAACATATAACATAATCTTCACCTGCTCAACAGTTGCACGATCGGCTTTCTCAGTAGTTTTAGTTTTACCAATGGCCATATCTCGAACACTTTCATGGATTGCAGTCGTTGCAGAATTTGACATGCCAACATTCAACTTCCCCTCCCATTCCTGCAACATAATTACAATTGGTAAAACAACCGAACTGCATAATGCCACATGCCAGTGCATACCCAACAAAACTCAAATAACAAACACTAAACTACAAATGACTACAAGCAAAGAAAAAAAATGAACAAGAAAAATGATACAGAGGTGAGATCGTACACCTCTAAAGGAGAAGCTCGAATGTGAGTGGAAAACTTCTGGTTCCGGTTTGATAGAGGTTCTCCGTGTGCATTATGGCGCCTCGAATTGAGCATAAGAGCCCCGTCCACTGGTTCGCCATCATCTTTAGAATCCAAATAATCCAATGCCTCTCCAATTTCGGAGTTCGATGACCACGAAAGCTCTTGCTCTTCCTCTCCTTCTTCTTCTACCTCCTCTTCATATATTGCTTTATTCGTAGCCGATGGTTTTTCCTCTGCTACAGACATCTCTACTCGTGCTGCTGAGCAGCTTCAAACTAAAATTTAATTTCAGATACGGGGAAACAAAAAAACTTGAGACTTTGTGTTACGGTGTTCATTCGCCAATGAAACCGATATAAATTTAGCCAAAACAATAACAAAAAATAAATTTAGCAGCGAGCATAAGACAATATTGCGTACACCAGAAAGTAAAAAAGCTATATAAAGCTGCATAGGACTAACCTCGGCTTTGAAAATTGGCGCGCCGTCCGCAGTTGGTCCTTCTTCAAAGTCAGTAATTCTTTGTTAGTCTGTTGGTTTCGAGTCAGGGTTCTGCAGTTTTGGCGCCGCATAATTAAGTGGGGCTCACAGTGCCACGATAGATGCCACGTCGATCTAATGTTGTTATATATGCACGCGCGGGCCGTCCGTAGTTAATATCAAGAGTAATATAATAATTTAAAAATTAATATAAATAATTAAAGAAAATTAAATAATTTTCAATCTTACTTATATATATTAGCTTCAGCTTTTAAAAAGAAGGTAAGGAATTAAGCTAGGAATGACATTTTCAAAACATGTCTTGTATTGAATTATATAGTTTGGAGTAGACGAATTACAAATTCATTATCTTTAATGGACATTTTGGAACAGAATTGATGTCGATTGACGACTAACGTGCTTGCCATTTGCGTGAAGTTTCATTACAAATCATAATACCAATAGTTGTGAAACATGTTCTGTTTTGGTCGTAGTCTTTTTGAGTATTCGAATTGTGATGTTTAAGTTTAACGTATTCGTAGGATACATACCGACAAGTATACCATTTCGTGTCATTTGAAATAAGGAAATAAATTGGGTTATTCTTCCCCAACCGTAATCAACTGCAAGACTGTAGCCAACTCACTAAGACGCGTAGTCGACTTGTTTGATTTAGAATACCCCGTTTGCTATACTTGTGGGATTAGTTAACAATACAAGAATAGTGTAGTAATGTATCAACCAAATTAAGACATCAAATTCTATCTCAATTATTGATGTTATCAAATGTTAAATAGTTGTTTTATTACTATTTATTATAGTATTTATTAATTATAATATTAATAAAAATTTAAATAAATTTAATCTTAAAAAAATTTAATAATTAAATTAAAATTATGAGCTAAAATTTTATATAAATTATATTTTAAAAATTTATTTTAAAACATAGCGTTAATTTTAAAATTATATATTGTTATATGATTTAATATTAAATTTAATAAAAATTATATTTTAAAAATTTATTTAAAATATCTTAAAATTCAAGATAGCGGCTCCACCACAATTTGGTAAAAATTTGATTTAGTTGGCTTTCTTTGTAGGTCAAGATGGACATCTACTCTATGGATATAATAGTTTATCATAGCATTTAACTTTCCATCCGCTTACATTTGGGTAAAGTAGGAGATAACTATGTGAAGATAATGCTACACATTGTGTCCTACAATTCTCTTCTTTTCATCATTTTGTTTAAATTGAATTTTTAGATGCTCTTCTTCTACGACAATTCACCTATTTCCTTGATTAGCATTAATCAATCTTTGGTCAAAATTCATTTGGAATTACTCAAAACAACTTCCCCAAAAAGTAGAAGCTAAGCAGTCATTTTAGTCAATGAAATGAAATCTGCTTTTTCCAAACTTATCCCGCCGTCTCTTTTATGGTACACAATCAATTTTCACACCCCCTTCCTTTGGTACGAACAACATAATTATAAATAAAAAACATAACCAAAATTAATAAAATAAAATAAACATATATACTGTTACAAATTCGAACTGAAAATTCCTCCCTAATCCCTATCACCGATGGGCCCCGCATCTTCAGCCGGTTCGATCTCCACTATCCCTACAACTCCATCACCATCATTGACATTAATCAACGGCAACGGATGCAGCGGTACACATTCCACCTTATGTCTCAACTTCCAATCATTCGCTTGGCATCCCCGCGAACAGTAATTCACCTTGCTGCAAACCGAACATCTCCTGAATTCACGAACCCGTGTTTCCGGTCGACCGCAGCCATCGTGCGAACATAATCTCAGCTCACTTTCTTCTAGCATGTCCTTTCTCGACTCGAACCACTCTTTCAGAAATTTGTTCACCGTGTGCACCTCTTGCACGCCCGCAACATACCCGACCTCGCTCAAGAACGCGTGACCCGAAAACGGGGTACTGCTCGAACGACCGCGGTGGAAATTATATCCGGGCCGACGCACCATTTTCAGAGATAAGATTGACATGAATTCGCGTACGTTTGATTCTATTAATAACCGGCGTCCCTTTTCAGTATCTTGCCGCACGCCGTAGCCATCTAGAAGGCAATGCCCAAACTCGCGTAGAGCGTCCACGTGCCCTAAGGAAGCGGCCCGACCGCATAGGGCAACACCGGCTCGGAGATCTCTCTCGTCTTTGGATGACCCGCTGCCGTTGAACTGTATCACAGAGAGAGAATAGAGAGCCGGCGCGTGCGATTTGATTGCTGCTTTGGCCATTAGAGATGTTCCGCTTGCTCGGTCTTGTAAACAGTAAAATCGGATCTGTAAAGGTCGAGAGTAGGTTATTAAGAAACGGTTTTTTTTAACTTTTCAGCCGTAAGTGGTATTTTTGTACAGAGAGAAAATGTAATTACGGACCATGCCAAGAGTGTAACAGGCCTCGATATTACCGGCGGAAACGCACCGTTTCAGAAAACGGTGCGCTGAATCTGACCAGTTGTTGGCTCTGACTTCGAGTGCTTTTGAGCTGGCTTTTGATAAGACCAGTGGGTGGAAACCTAAACGATTTAACCTCTTGCATCTGTTACACGATTTTGCAGAAGAACAAATAAACGTTAACTTGAATTAGCAAAAACTGTAAAACCCATCGACAATGAAGCGTATTTAAAAGAACCCATTAAAGACAAAGGTGATGCATGCCGTTGAACGTACGTTACAAGGACATTGAATAAATCAGAAGGACAGGAAGCGGAGGCGCTGAGCTTGCGGAGGATGCAAACGACGAGATCGTCTGGTAATCCATCAAGAAAATCAAGCTTTTCGTGTAGTCTGGGACGAGTTCTAAGCTTTTTGCACTGAACCATTTCCTTTTCTGTCGTTGTTGAGAGACAAAGAAGAAACTGCTACGCAATTACCTGAAACAGGTTATTAAGTATGCGAGAAGAGGAAAGCGGCAGTGTCTTCTTCTTCCGGTTGTTTGTTTGTTTGTTTTGTGTGTGTCGCAACGCTCACTAAATGCAAAGGGAGAATAAAAGGATGGGTTTATTATATACAGGAGAGGCAACAACTCCTTGCTTATTATGTTGGACCCACGCAACTTATAAATTGAATGATTACACTTAACCTCATTACTTTATCACCTTACCATGGACTATCATTTCCCAAGCCTTCAAACGAACGAGATTATCTATGGGTATGTTTATTTGTTTACTTCTTTTTTTTTTTAATAAAATTAAAGGTCAATAAAAAAATATTAATTATAATATATATATATATATTCAATTGTATTTACTTTTATATCCTCAAGATTACGTGCTAAGTAATATAAATAGTATTGCATTAATTAATATACAACTCATAAAAAAGAAAATCTAATATAAATAGTATTACATTAATTAATACACAACTCATAAAAAAGAAAATTCTAAAATAAGATTTGAAAAGAATAATATTCTTCCTTTAACTATGTTTGTAACTTAATAATTAATGTCAATTATATTACTATAAATTAATTTTAAATAATTAATTAAGGAATGTCAATATTTATGATAAAAATCTCTTTATATTTATAACGTTGAAATTCGATTAATTTTATTAATACAAAAATTTTATAATTTAATAAAAATATAATTATAAAAATCATTATTTTAATTAAATTATTCTTTGCATAAGTGATATAGAGTTAAAGCATGCACTATATTAATAATTATTAATGGTGAATGTCAAACCCAATGAATAGACATTGATAAAATTCTAAACATTTGATTTTCTTTAATATTTTATTAAAAATTCTAGAAATAATATGCATTGTATAACATAGTTCATGTAATTTTAGACTAATTCAAATGGTACATTTCCTTCTTCTTCCAACAAATTATTCATATCACTTAAAGTTAATACACAAACTCAATTAATCAAAAATAATATTCTGTTCAATTGTGCAAAATAAAAAAATCAAATTCAATCATAAATAAAAAATTTTTGTGAAGTGATTAAAAGATAATATATTCACAATTTTAAGATATTACAAATAAATATTTTTTTATAATATATAAATAATAATTATTATATAAAGATAAATTTTTTTGATATAATTTTAAAAAATTATAATTTATATTATAATAAATTATAATTTTTTTTTATAATTGACCAATAATATTTTTTATAATTATCTAAAAAATATTCATATATATATATATAGGATTACGACAGAGGGGTTTTACAACATATAATTTTGTAGCCGACATTGATAGTCTTCTTTTTACTGTGCATGTAAAACGGCAAGAAAATTAACGGTCAAAGTGGCCCCACTGTAAGCTGGCCAGCATATTAATCACTGCTGCATCCATCCGGCTCCAACGAAGGCACTTCCAAGACTCTTTTAAGGCACTTCTCCGATTGACATAACCACAAACAACACAATAAACGTGCCATTTGACCGATGTTATTCCCCCGCCATCTCTTCAAGTAAATATCTTGGCGATCTATTTCTCAAGGTCCCTTGACACCTGCGGCCATTTTGGTCGAGAGTGCTAACTTGCAAGCATGATCAAAACCATAAGTTTTGTTTTAGTGGCATCAAAAATTGTGCACAACGTTGGTAACATGTTGGGAAATACAATGTCTCAGCCCCCAGTTTGGTTTGATGATTCTACGCATTGTATAGTTTATATGCAAGTTGGGATTGAAATTTGAGAGAAATTTGCATACCAAGTTAAGCAATGGCTAGATATTTATGTCGTGGTAGGGACTAGGGACATTCAATTAATTAAAAATTCGGCCACTTTGTGAAATTTGGATAAGGTCAAAAGAAGATATGGAGTTGGTGGCACACTAATCTTTTCTTATTACCAACGAAAGGATACACCGGTTGAGATAAAAAATTTTAATTTTTTATATAATTTTATATATGCTGTTAAATTAATAGATTTTATTTTAATAATTAATATTATATTATATATATTAATTATAATATATTAATTATATATATTAAATTTAATTTCAATCATTAAAATATATTAATTTAATAATTAAATCATTAAAAGTGCGTTAATTAATTTACCATTAGATGACTTGATACATAGTTATTTTATTTGTTCATGCACCTTTAATTATTAACTACTATGGAAGAGTGAAGACGACCCTCTTGAATTCAATCTTGTGAAGAAATCGGCTGATCAATTTGCAACCAATAATCGTCCAATTTGGACGACAAACAATGAGTAATTTGTTGTTAAAAGAAAGCTAGATGGGTTAGGTTTGGTCAATATATTAAACAAACTTGATCGCAATCACTTATTCTAATTAATCTCATCTTTATAATAAATTAATTAATTAATTGATTAAAATTTTGTATTATTGCAACTGCATTTCTTGCACGCTCAGTAATTGTATGTTATTGCTGTCTGTTTCAGATTTCTTACTTTGATCTTCTGCAGTAAGTAACTGAAAATTCCATTTATTAAATTAATAATATTTTGAGATTGACCTCAACTCGAAAATCCAACGTCCCTTGGTATATTTTGTGGGTGCATGCATTTGGTATATTTTGTGGGTGCATGCATGCGACCGTTAAATACATTATAAAGTCAAAATCAGATTAAATTAAATTAATTCCTTTATTTTACCAATTCATGGCGGACGTGAAGAAGATTAATGATGACGAACCACGTCGTGCAAGAGACATATACACCCATCCTTACTTAAGACGATTAAGGGATTAGCCAATATCACAAGCAAACTTTGCATCATCAGTCCCTGTAAAATACTTCTATTATTGGCTTTTTTTTTAATTTTATTTTTGTATTATGCTTTCATAAAACAGTTTTCATAAATGTTGTTAAAGCTTTTGGATTACGCTGGCTCTTACAATGTTTATCCTCGGAGTAAAATAGCTAGTTAGAGAGGGACATGCCACCTTAAAGCTTGCATGCTATATATTCGTGTGATTACTCTTTCGGTGCCATGGCGATGTATGGGGGATGCGTGCGAGGGAAATAAGAGAAACAAAATAATGGGGAAAGAATGTCTAGGCGTTGAAGGATTACCAAAACCATCTAAACAGACTCTGTGGTTGCTGTTAGGCACGAGACCGGGAGGAATGTTTATCTGGTTCAGGAAACCATTAATGGGGCAACTTCATTGCAGGAATTGTTTACAAGAATATGGCAAGTTGCTGGCGGTCCCATTCTGTACTATGTTGCTTGCTTCCTTATGCCTACGCTTAGGTTTGTAAAATATAAAAATAAAAATAAAAAAAGAAAGGAAGGAAATTAATGCTGACGTACGAAATATGTATTATATATGGTTAGTTTATGGTTTCCATTAAGGGATATTAACGAATAGGTCCCAAATATTTGGCGAAATAGCAAATGAAAACTTATTTTAGTAATTTATAACGAATAAATTCTTAATAATTAATACAATACACTAGTTAATAACTCGTGATAGGCAAATGATAGGGGTTTATTTGTTATAAATGATTAAAGTGTGTCTTTTTTTATTATTATATTAAAATTTTAGGATCTAACCTTTATTTTCTCTTTTGATTAACATATATTGATATATATATATATATATTTATTATTATTATTATTATATTTTTATACATTAATCTTATTTTTGCGATAGAAAACTAATTGAATTAAACTATTTTCTTAAAAATGTTGAAGAATAGTTATTTAACAACAAAAATAATAAAAATATATATTATATATATTTTAAAATTAAATACTATCGACAGAAAAAAATTTATTATGTCAAATATAAAATTTTATAATTTTAAATTAATAATTATTAAATATTAGATAAATATTATCGATTTATACCATTATTAAAAGTACAATTATATAACACCAATTAAATTAAATATTACTAACACATCAACTCACACATCAACGTAGCATTCTCATCTAAGTAGAGGTAACTATCTCATTATTTAGAGTTAGTCAAAAGTTTAAAATGCTCCGTTCAATTTTGGAGTCAAAACTCTTTTGAGTTCAATTTGACAGCCACTAAGACTAACATGGGTGGACATACACATCATTCATGAAGCTGAATTTAACATAGCTTGGCGGATGGTTAATTCACGGCGTGTCAGAGTCCATACAAATATAATATGTACATGGTGTGAATATCATTGAGCTCGCATCCCATGCATTAAGTTATCGTGATAGATAATGATATATGGGTTCAATTTTTCTCAAGTGCTGGCGCCCACCCAAGTTCTAGAATATAATTTTGTGATGCAGATGTTTCACATTTGTGAAAATTGAGATAAGGTTGAAGGGTTTTGAACAGAGAGAAAGAGAAAAATGGCGATGCATATCCATTCATTGCCACAAATTTACATATAATTTGATGAAGTTCGGTGTGCGTTAGATATCCATGGGGGCTCCCACATCGGCCATTTCTCATCTTTGTCAATACTTGAGATTTGTTTAATGAACCATTTATGAATTTAGATTAGTTTATAGACTTAACCTAATTCTTCAAAACGTTTAGGGGACTAGGGAAGATATGTGTGAAGATTTGGGCTTGGCATATGATGAGTTAATAGAAAGTGGAAACATATATGGAGTTATCTAGTTGCAAAGGATTTTAGGGTTGTTGTTAATGGCCAAAAGGGTTTAAGATTCATAGCTTCAATTTATTCCATTATCAGTCACGGCAGCCAAGGTACTGAGGAAAGTAGCAGATGCATGATTTCGGCCTGATTCTATCTCTGCTTTGATGATCGATGCTATAACTGATGCTACTCTCCTTCCATGCATGACTGAACTAAGCTGGCTATCATGCATGCTCGATGACGACCTTTAAGTGGTGAAAATTCGAGATTCTAGCCAGCAATTAGATTATAAATATAAGTTTTTCCATGCACAAACATAAAAAATTTGGAATTAAATTTGAATAATAAAATAAAAAATTAAAATTATATTATAAATAATACATTTAAAATCATCTCTTTAGAATGGATAATAATTTTGTTTAAATTTTTAAAAAATAAAATTTATCGATATTAATTATTAAATTATTAAAATAATATTAAAAAATTTCAAAGTTTAACTTCGGTTCATTCCAAATTGGAGAGGGAATTAGATAAATATATATTTTTTGGAAAGGCAAGATCAACCCAACCATGCAACTGGGACTGGTTTGATCAGCTCAGGTTTCGGATCAAACACCGCCTGTCCGGTCCGTTAATATCACGTGAGCCAGCACGTGCCGCCCGAAGGGTACACTCGCATGCGTCACGTGACTGAAGACACGTGTGCAGTCGATATTCCCACCGCCAGTTGCAAAACTACTACTAGAAAGCTCTGCCATTCTTCTACTCTACCACGACAGGTGACATAAAACGACAGGGAGCAGGTTGGAGCGCAAATGTGGGACCCGCCATCACTAAAAAAATAATATTAGAGAATAAAAGCTGTTACGCCTTTTGTCCCCATGCCCTATCTAAAGCCCCCCGTTTGACCGCTATAATTACTGTTTTACCTCACTCGTTTCCATGAGCCATGATTTCTTTTGTATCTTTTGCAATAATAACAACTTTAGTCATAAATCAAACTACAGATCAACTTGGGCTATAATTTGATTTTTGACAATTCTTTTAGCTAGATGTAAGCAAATTTCAATTGGATAGTTTTGAATTTAAAATTTTAAATCATTTAAATTATTTTTTAAAATTTTATATTACTTAAATTTGAATAAATAATTATTTATTTATTCAATTAATAACATATAAATTTTAAATTTTATAATAATTGAATATGATTAATTTTATGTGATTTTATTTTTTGAATTTTAAATTAAACAAATAATTTATTAAATTAATCCAACTGCTAATTCAATTCGATTTAAATTAATTTCATTCATAAGCGTTCAACCCTTTACTTATAGTAAGGTAAAACAAAAATAATCTACTCTCTCTTTATTTCTTTGATTGCATATATAATATAATATAATATATAAAAAGTAGTATATGTACCATATTTTTATGTATTATTTACCGACATTATAATTGTACAATATGAATACAAAAATTATCCAATTTAAATAAAAATATTTTAAGTATATTATATCTAATTTAATAAAATTTAAATTATACTGTAGTTGATTTAATTAGACTAATTTAAGTAAACTCCTTCGTAAATATAAATAATCCAAACAAAATTTAAGTGATACTATAAAATTAATATTTTAAGAATACCTTTTTTTTAAAAAAATAAAAATTTCATGCATATTTTAAATATTATTTATTATATATTTTTAATTTTTTTATTACATATTTTAAGTATTATATAATATTTATTTTATATATTTTAATATTTTTTTAATTTTAAATTTTATAAAAAATATTTTAAATACCGTATTCATAAAATAAAAAAGGGAACATGGATACTCTAAAATATAATGGCCAAGTTTAATATTTAAATAACATCATTTGGTCAAATCAATTAAGCAAAGGGCAAATGCGAAATTCAAGGCAAATGTTGAGGACAATTTGCTTGGAGGTCCAGGTCACCCAAAAATCTAACCGTAGATCTTTACCGGAGTCCAGCTGCGCAAACGTAGCTTGGACTCGTAGAGACTTCACTTGCTCTTCTCCTTTTTGTCAGTACAATAAAAAAAGCAAAAACTAGGAGACAAAGAAGAACCATTTCCGATTATAAAGCGAGCGAGAAAGAGAGAGAAAGAGAAAGGCGAAGCTTCACGTTCAGATTCACTGTGTTTCCTCAGTTTTTCGCTTCCTAAACGGTAGGCTCTCTTTGCTTCAACAACTTTGAATTTTGATTACTTGACGAATGCTTTGTTCAATGGTAATTATGTTATTTACTAGTATCTGTGTTTTAATTTAGCTTTGTTTGGATGTTTGATTTGTTTTTTAATTGGAAAATAAAATGGCGGATGGCATGATTCTTCTGTTTGTCATACAATACTCAATTGGCTCTGCTTTTAGTTCTATAGACCCTTTTTAAAGAAATAGTTTGTACTAATATGCACAGTAATTGTAGGCGTTCTTTTGATGATGTAGAGTTTGAATTTGTGATCTGCACTGTGTGTTTTGCGGATTATTAAACATAAATAATATGATACATTATCACTTCCACTCTTTGTTTGAATTATACGATGCTGTGAACTGCATGAACTTGAATTTGTTGCTATTTTTGTGACTTAAACTGGTAAAGGAGTAATGCATATTGAGTACAGAAGCAGATGTTCTTAAACTTACTAGAATTTCCAGTTCAAGATACTAGGGGGATTATGGATTTCAATATGGAAACTTGCCAATTCAACTTTTGCTTCAACCTAAAGGATATAACGAACAACTTACACTTTTCACATTCTAATGTTCGACATGGCAAAAACTGCTTTGTAGTTGTTCAAGTTTAATCCATAGGGAAAACGCAAGCTATTGTAGTAATTTGCCTAACCAAGGTTTTCTTGTTGGCTTTGTTCTTTAATTTTATCATGTACTAAAAAGGTAAATGAGTTTCGTTTACAGTTGATTGTGTTACATGAAGCTCGCAACAGTATATAATGTCTTCAATTCTGGTATAAGCTGCACAAGTGATCACTAACTTTCCATGCCAAAAGAATTACTTCACTCTTATTTGTAATCCTCTTTGGTAGCAAAGATGTTATAGACTCTTTTTTGTTTTATTTTTTTCAATCTTGTTTCATTTTATGTGTTTGCAAATCTCTGTAGTGGTTAAGTTCATCATAATTGAAAGTGTCAAAGCTCAGTTTTTTAAATTTAGATTTTGATATAAGATCTTTAATTTCCTCGTCATGGATCTCTTCTCATTTTTGTTTGCTTTGTGGCAGGAAAGGTTTTTTGGCATCTTGGCTGTGGGATGGATAGGAACAAGAAACTAATGTTTATAAACAGTTAGAGGCTACATGAATCCTGAAAATTGATTTAACTTTATGTTATATTCCTGATGGATGACTGAACAAGCTAGCCAAGCCTGAGTTGCATCTATGTACATGTCTACGTTGTGACTGAAACTCTGATATTCAGTTACCGCATGAGGTAATGCATCCTTCACTGATGCTCAGTTACCTTTGCTGGTGCATTCTGTTGGGGTCTCTTTATGCGTCTGCACTTTCTTTTAGTTCAGGGCGGTATAGTGACAGTGACACTCAGTCTGTAAACCGGTTGCATGATTCTGGATCAGATTTAAGTGATGGGTTTAAGAGTGGTACTTCTAATTATGTTAAAACATCTGTTTTACCATCTCATTTACATGATTCTGTATCTTGTGAAGACTTGGAAGGTGTTGGATCATTTAATACTACGTGCTTGTTGAACTCAAACTTGTACCTGAGTTCCGATCTTTACATTTATGGTACTGGGAACATAGAGATACTCCCCCAAATTTCAATAGTGTGCCCAGTGGAAGGCTGTATGATTACTTTTAATTTGTCAGGCAACATTAATGTAGGTCAATATGCAGCCATCATTGCTGGTTCAGTTGTTTTCTCTGCAGCCAATTTAACTATGGGCCGCAATTCTTCTGTTAATACAACATCCTTGGGTGGATTGCCACCTTCTCAAACTAGTGGCACACCTGTAGGATATGATGGAGCTGGTGGAGGGCATGGAGGCCGAGGTGCTTCATGTCTAAAACATAATAAGACAAATTATTGGGGTGGTGATGTTTATGCGTGGTCAAGTTTGGCCGAACCATGGAGTTACGGGAGTAAGGGTGGAGGCACATCTGCTGATTATAAGTTTGGAGGGAATGGTGGGGGACGTGTTAAGCTTTTAGTGAAGGACATGCTATATTTGAATGGATCAGTAACTGCAGAAGGTGGGGATGGAGGACTTAAGGGCGGAGGTGGGTCTGGTGGAAGCATCTTTGTTCGTGCTGTAAAGTTGTGAGTACATACTTCTTACCCAGGACTTATTTTATGTTGATGGTTACTGATCAACCACCTGCATAAACTTTATCAAATGCTGCTTATCTGTACTCACACTGCATTCACTCACACACGTCCTGTCCAAAATGGAGATTTGTAAACTCTAGCTGGGCGGCTTCTTGTATCAAAGTTGTGAACAATTAACTCTTGCTCTCTTTGCCAGACTCTTTCTTCTAATATCTTATTGGTTACCCGTCCCACTTTGCCGTATCTCATTATTTGGTCCTTGTTCGCTAATATAATAATATTAGCAAATCATTGGTTGTAAATGGGCAGACTTTGGGATGAGGTGATCCTTGTTCGCTAATATAGAACTATAAAATCTTGACTTGTATTGTTGTGAATGAGTAGACTTTGTTTCAATATTTTACAGTTTTCCGTTGACAATTCAGCAAGGATAAATGTCAGAATGATTTTTACTATTGTATCATTGCTTTGGACCAATTGGTTGTAGATGTTGGATACATACTAGAAAATGTATAGTTGAAATTATGCCTTAACCTCATAAATGTTTTCTAAAATATTTGTTACTTGTTTTAATTGCTTAGGAAGGGATATGGAATTATAAGTGCAGCAGGAGGCAGAGGCTGGGGTGGAGGCAGTGGTGGAAGAATATCTCTGGACTGTTACAGCATACAAGAAGATGTTAAAGTTACTGTGCATGGTTCGTTCTAATCACACTTGTATCTGGTAGTAGATGTAAAGATTAGGAAACTACTAAATATTTCTTTCTTAAGTAAGAGTCTTCACTTTCTTGTAGATCTAGAGGGCTACATATTAAAGTTGTTATTGTTGGGACTTGATTATTTATTAAAACCTAAAATGGATGTCAGTTGCATATTTTTAAGTGGAATTTAAAAAAAAAAAAAAAAAAAAAGTAGTAGCCCATTAGATCTTTAAGCAATATCATGTAAATAGAAAATGAAATTAAGGATCTAAAAGCATCATAGAATGGACAAGTGAAGGTGACAGAATGACATTGATTGTGGAAGATGTCAACGAAGTTAGAGATCTTGACAATATTCTAGACAGAGTGAGCTGCTTGTTAAATGCAAAAAAAAGCATTATTAGGTTGGTAAAAGGAATCTTGCAACAATGATTGATTCTAGTATATTGTGCCTTCAAAATTTTAAGGTTTTTATTCCTTGAAGTCATAACAAATCAACGTCAGTTCAGATTTTAAATTTAGCAAACTTGATGTAATTTTTTTCTCTGATGATGTCAGTGTCAGATTTGTAAATACAATTGTTGTAATATTTGATCCAGGTAGATGCCATATCTAAGTTCTTCACTTAAGTTTGTACCTTCATGTGTTTTTTCTTGACTTAAATATCAAGTCAACATGTGTTCCCTTTTTTTTCCCCTGATGCTTTCCATGCATTCAGCGTATTCTTTTGAGTCATTAACGGTAAACACCATTTTTATGTGCAGGGAAAGTTTTGTATTGGTAATGTGTGTTTGTGCTAATGTATGGATTATTAGTAGAGATGGAAATTTTTTTGAGTTTTATGTTAAGACTACATTATACTCTTTGCTCTTGCAGGTGGTTATAGTATTGGCTGTCCTAAGAATTCTGGAGCAGCTGGTACATACTTTAATGCATATTTACTGAGTTTAAGAGTTGGCAACGATAATGTCACGACAGAAACAGAAACTCCTTTGCTTGATTTTCCTACTAGACCTCTATGGTCAAATGTTTTTGTGGAGAACAATGCAAAAGTTTTGGTTCCATTACTATGGACCAGAGTTCAGGTTACTTCATTTTTTCTCCTTCAAACTATTCTATTTTCATGAATTTGTGATTTTTCTTTTTCAGTTTATATCCCATGAAAGATTATAATACAATGATTTCCTCAGTCTGAATACATTGTCTACTGCCACAATTCTTTATCTTTTGGGGCATGATTGAATGACCAAGCATTCTTATTTTTATTATTGCTCATGTATACTAGCAAACCTCTTTACCTGGAAAAAGAAAAAAAGAGTGACTGTTGTTCGTAGTTGTTCTTTTGGTTGTCACTTTTAATGTTGGACCATAATTGGTTGTGTTCCTGTATTTTCATTGCAAAGATTAACTAGAGAATTGAACATCAAAACTGAATAGTTGCTTGACATTACATGAATTAGGGCAAAGGGATGCTCCGTCAATTGAATCAATCAAATGTCATGAAATAAGAAGATTATGGATATAAATAAAGTATTGGTTCCATTTTTCTAAGTTAATGATGCCTACTTCTTATCAGAATATGAGTCCGCTAAAGACTAACTTGAAATACAGGATGTATTTTCAGTTTTCCCAAAAACCACATTCTTGACATTGTCCTTAAGATAGGAGCCTCATATGAAAATGAGCTTATAGCACTTTTTCAGGGCCTTAGGCTTCATTGGGGTCGTGATCATTCTGCTGTGCTTTGGAAGCCCTAATAATGTGTTTGGTAACACTAACTTTTAGTGGGACCATCTCATTTTCCTGCTTCCATCCCATAGGAGCTCTACCTTAAAAGCCACTACACCTCAATACCAAATGAAGCCTTTAAAGGCTTTAACTGCTTGTCGTTGTGATTTTGGTAGATCATTATTCAGTGATGATGAAGGTAATCATGGGACTGATTTAGATGGTTTTAGTCAGTAGAGGTTCACAAGATACCTTCAGAATTTGATGGAGTTCTTATCAGGTGTTTTCTCTATCGTGCTGCATTTTGCAGAAATGAGAATTTGGATCTGGAAAGAGAATTATATGTTTATAGGGGCCTTTTTTGTGTTTGAAGTTGTTTCTTCTTCTATCATTTAATGTCTTATAATTTTTTTTTTTTTTTTAAATTTTGGATTAGAGCCCTCTCTGTCTTAGTGTACCTGCATACTTTCCCTCCTTTACTTATTTAGTTTTTCAAATCTGTCCTTTTTATCTTTGCTACTTGATTGATTTCTTTCTGAAAAATAGTTTCTAAATCTATTTGCCCGCTTTTATTCTGAAGGTGAGAGGCCAAATTAGTCTATATCGTGGAGGTAGCATTATCTTTGGATTGTCTGAATTTCCAGTCTCAGAATTTGAACTTGTTGCTGAAGAACTTTTGATGAGTGACTCTGTCATACAGGTTTGTTAATGTTAGTGACAAGTAGTACTTGTTTATTTAATGTCTTTATGAATTTCAATCAAGTCTGGACAGAACTGAATACGAAAACAGGTTCCTGTAGCTGACTAAATGGTTGAGATATACGGCTTTCCAAGTGAGGTTTTATCTATTGCAGGATGTGGTGCTTTTTTCAAAGTTGGTTCTATGCACTTCATGTCCTCTCAACATTGTGCTTTTCTCGGCATAGAAAATGTTTTAAGTCCCTGTTTTGTAATTTCAGAAAACCAAAGAATTGTTTCTCTCATTTTTATTTTTGAGATTTATGTTTGATACCAGCAATTAGTAACTTGTAGAATAGTCGAACATGTTTGGAATGTTTTTACTAGCACTTCAGAAAATTCAATTTCATCCTTTCTTATCCTTAAACTCATTTGATAAAACTTCCATTCTTATTTTGTATTCGGAGAATGCTGTTTGACGCTCTCATTTGGTATTGATGTTGATGTGGTACACAAAGTCTATTGTCCTAAACCAATGCACTGAAAGTCTAGTTCCACTACTTCATGACATATTACTTAGAAATTTGGTTTGTTGGAAACTTCACCTAAATGTTGTCATGAGTCATGACAACTTGTGCTTGTATAACATTTTTTTCCCCATCATTCAAGCTCTCCATCAAAGTATGCATCATGTTTCTGAACTTAAGGTCTAATATGAACCTATTTTAAAAATGAAGGTTTTTGGTGCCTTTAGAGTTGCAATCAAAATGTTACTCATGTGGAACTCTAAAATTCAAATTGATGGTGGCGGAAATACCATTGTTACCACTTCTGTCCTGGAAGTCAGGAATCTAGTTGTTCTAAGGGTATGATGAGGTTTAAAATCTTATCCTTCAATTTGAATTTATTCATCGTATATGCAGGTTGATTGAAATTCTGACACTCTTATTATGAATTCATTGTCTTTTCCAGGAAAACTCTGTCATTAGTTCAAATGCCAACCTGGGTGTATATGGCCAAGGACTGCTAAAGTTGAGTGGTCATGGTGATGCAATCAAAGGCCAACGGCTTTCATTGTCTCTTTTTTATAACATAACTGTAAGCTGTAATACGTTTCAGAAGAGCTTTGGACACCTATACTTGTTATAAAATATTTGTTTAAAATTGGCTAGTGCTCCTTCTTGTGTTAGAGGCATGAACACCAAATAAAAATACTGAGATGCAGTAATATGTTTATTGTATTGTCTGATTCATTTATCATATTAAGTGTGAGTTGAATACAGTTTCTTCAATGCATGTGAAAAGTAATCAGGGAAAAGAGAGGCTGTATAGATGACTCCTCCCCCACTACCACATCCACCTAGACTGCTTTCTTTCGCTTTCATTCTCTTTGCATTCAAATGTAATTGAGTGAATGACATGACAGGTGTTGATTACTGTTCATTCTTAGTGCTTAACAAAACTCTCTTTCTGCTCTGACTTATATCCCTTTGGGATTGGTGAGAGTGCTTTATGTCATTTAATTTTACATTCAGTTTGTTACTGATAATATGTCGTGATAGTTGCCAGTATCCTTCCCATAAATTTGTTTCTCTAATTGTTTCTTGTGGAAGAAAGGAATTCTTTTTGACTTATTCTTTTGTTACTGTTTTGCTACATCTTGCACATACAGGTCGGGCCAGGCTCTCTACTGCAAGCTCCATTGGATGATGATGCTAGTAGAAACGCGTGAGTGTGAAATTTTTCACTTTGATTGTTCTACATATCATTGTAGTCACCAAGACTGAGTGCATGAATACAAACTTCATTTTGTTTTTAATTATTTTTTGTAGGGTTACAGAATCACTCTGTCAGAGACAGACATGCCCAATAGATTTGCTAACTCCTCCAGATGATTGCCATGTAAACTACACGCTGTCCTTTTCACTTCAAGTAAGAGCCAGCTTTACTCAGCAGTATTTGGGGATGCTTATACATAATTACATTTTTTATTTCAAATTATGGTGTATATTTTAATGTGTTTTCTTTCTGCCTGTAGGAAATATAACTGTGCTAATGGAAATATAACTATCAGAATCGGAAAGCTTAATTAGATGGAAAAATAACTACGGATGTTAATCCTCCCTCTAGTCATGCATATAAGTATTAAGTGATTAAAGATGACTAAATGCCCCAGCTAAATGGCAGAATTATTGAGTTGAAAAGAAAATAATGTTTGTCACTGCAGCTCTTGTACAAATTCCCGGTCACAATAGAAGTATCAAATTGTTATCTTGGTTATGCTTGGTCTTTGACAGATCTGTCGTGTGGAGGACATTCTTGTCAGTGGCCTTGTCAAGGGTAGCATTGTTCACATCCACAGGGCAAGAACTATAATTGTTGACTCAGATGGCATGATTATTGCATCTGAATTGGGTAAGAGGGAGTATTCCCAGCATCAATTTCTTTAGTATGCAAGGTTTAGCGTGCTTGTTTGGCTGCTGGTTTTGTTGGAAAGTTATGACTCTTATGTTTTATGCTTCTAAATATAAGGAGTATCTATTTGTTAGGTTGCAGTGATGGCATTGGAAAGGGTATTTATTCTAATGGAGCTGGTAGTGGTGCTGGCCATGGGGGAAGAGGGGGCTCCGGATTTTTCAATGGGAGACTGAGCAATGGTGGTCATGAATATGGCAATGCAGATCTTCCCTGCGAGTTGGGAAGTGGAGCTGAGGGCCCGAATGAGTCATATAGACACGCAACTGGAGGTGGAATGATCGGTATGCATTTGTACAAATTATAAGTTTCAGAAAATACTTCTTTCTGTTTTTTAGTTGCGTAATTATTTTGAGTATGTGGCATGAAATTTGTATTCTGTAATGTTTCTGAATTAAGGTCATTTTGGTTGCAAGTTGGCCATCATAATATTCATGTTTCACACAGCAACTCCACGGCACTATATTCAGATCATTTGACTGATTTACTTTTTCCCTTTAATAGTTATGGGCTCTATCCAGTGGCCACTTCTGAGGCTCGATATCTATGGATCTTTGAAGGCCGATGGTCAAAGTGTTAGTAAAATGACAATAAATGATAACAATTCCCTGATTGGCGGACTTGGTGGAGGTTCTGGTGGGACAATTCTTCTTTTCCTTCAAGAGCTTATCCTTGAGGAGAACTCATCTTTATCTGTTATTGGGGGCAGTGGTGGCCTGCCTGGTGGCGGTGGGGGTGGAGGTGGGAGAGTTCATTTCCATTGGTCTAAGATTGATGTCGGGGCTGAATATGTTCCAGTAGCAACTATAAGCGGTTCTATTAACAGTAGGTATGTGTAATCTTTTTCTTGCACTAACACATTCAGTATCCTTCATGTCTTCATGTGAACCTCTTTGTATTTAGTCTGTAAGTGCGAGCATCTTTGGCTTTAGTAGCTTCATCTTATGACCACATGAATTGGAATAAGAAATTATATAATCTTCACAAAAAGGAATAGAAACACTGGATAGAACTTCTCATGGTTGAAAATATGTTTAATAACACCATATTCCCTTCATCTATGTTATTGAGCAGCGGAGGTGCTGGGGACAAGGGTGGTCTTTTTGGGGAAGTGGGTACAGTTACTGGAAGAAAATGCCCAAAGGGTCTCTATGGTACATTCTGCAGGGTATGATCCATTTATTTTCTTATAGTGTTTCTGTGACCTTATTGCTGTATATTTGTGCTCTATCTTTTTGATAAAAAAAAATGTGTCTATCTTGTTTCTGCCAAAATTCTTGGGCATTAAATGCCTAGTGTCATGACATATTAACAGTTTGCCTCTATACTTCATGGAAGGTCATTACAAATTTGAAAATATCTAATGAACTCTTTCTAAGATTCACTAAGAAAATTACTTTTTATTTGATGCAGTGCTTCTCAAGCCATCTCAAAATTCTCTTCACCCACTTTCAAATGTGTACTCATTTTTGTGCATGGACACTTATCTATGAATTAAGACATCATTGTTTTAGCACATGACTTCCCTCCTGGCCCTTTTCCTCCAAGCAAAAATTATATTGATTAACAAAGTGGTGTTGGCTCCTATTTTACTGGTGGTTATGAGCGCACATCATAAACAACAGTAATAATATTCTTGGGATTTTGTCAATGTGGTATACTTACAGGAATGTCCTACTGGCACTTATAAAGATGTGGATGGTTCTGACAAAAATCTTTGCACTACTTGCTCGCTTGAACTTCTTCCCAAACGAGCAAACTTCATATATGTACGAGGTAGTTTTTTGCCTATGTTGCTAAAGATGCTGCTCTCTCTCTCTCAATCTATCTTCAATAATTTGTGCCTTATCAATCTATCTATCTTAATTCAATAATTTGTGCCATGAACTCACATAAATTCGAAATTTCAGGGGAGTTAGTCAGCCATTTTGGCCCTATAAATGCTTATATGGCAAGTGTAGGATACCAAATTGCCATATTATCTATCTATCTATCTTTCTTCAATAATTTGTGCATCAGCTCACATAAATGTGAAATTTCAGGGGGAGTTAGTCAGCCATTTTGTCCCTATAAATGCATATCTGACAAGTATAGGATGCCAAATTGCTATACGCCTCTTGAGGAATTGATATATACATTTGGAGGCCCATGGTCTTTTGCGCTTCTTCTGTCTTGCATTTTGATGCTTCTTGCTTTATTGTTAAGTACTCTGAGAATCAAACTGGTTGGATCAAATCCTTATGGGAAAAATTCAATAGAGAACCATAGTCATAACCCTTTCCCACATCTTCTTTCCCTATCAGAGGTACATTGTTGATAGCCATGCCTTTGTTTAACTTATGATAGCATACATCATCTTATGATACTTATTTACATCATACTTTACTTCGAATTAGGTACGAGGAGCCAGAGCCGAAGAAACTCAAAGCCATGTCTACAGAATGTACTTTATGGGCCCCAATACTTTTAGAGAACCGTGGCATCTTCCTTACTCTCCACCCAATGCAATTATCGAGATCGTGTAAGAAAAGAATTTGACTTACAGCACTCTCCCACAATTGGTGCAACTGGATGCTAATATAATATTGTTATACTTTAGGGTTAATCTCACATCTTGGTACAAATATAAGTTGCTCTCATCTTTGAAAACAGCACTTTTTGCTTGAAAGTTGTCAATTTGGTGAACTCAGCCAATTTTAAGAAACCTTCTTCCTATTAGCAATTATCTGACTGGTTGATTGTTGGTCAATGATACACTCCTTAATTAAGATTTCTGATTAAATGCTCAGAAGGACAAAAGCCTATACCATTTGGACGTACAGCATTATGTTAGCATTCACTTGTTTTATCTTCCATCTCATGAGCTTTATTTATGACATGCAAACCCTGTAATCTGCAGGTATGAAGATTCTTTTAACAGATTCATAGATGAGATCAACTCTGTTGCTGCATATGATTGGTGGGAAGGGTCAATCCATAGTATACTAACAGTACTTGCATATCCTTGTGCCTGGTCGTGGAAACAATGGCGGCGGAGAAATAAAATTCATCGTCTTCAGGAATATGTTAAGTCTGAATATGACCATTCATGTCTCCGGTCTTGCAGATCACGGGCTCTATATAAAGGGATGAAGGTTTGACTGGTTACTGTTGTTATTCTATATCAATTTTCTCCAAGTATATTTTGGTGTGAATTTTTTTGAGACTTTTTCTCACTTCTGACTCCAGTCAGGTTTCTGAGGATAATAATGACTTCTCATGTTTGTGCTTTATCTTGTCTATTTTTCATATCCCAAAACTTCAAGAATCCATTTCATGGAACTCATAACATTTAGTGAAGACAAAGATTTGTTCGACCATGCTAGCCTTCCAAGCTATATTTAATACAACAATGGAGTACAGTCCATTTAATTTTTTAATATGCTACCTTGCCCAGTTGAGTACCCTTAATCTCTTTGCAAGATTGTGTGTAGCACGATGTATTTAGCTATGTAATATAAAACCAAATTGAGATTGATGGTGCATGTGTGGAAAGGCATTTTCATGAATCCTTGACATCATCTGGTAAAAGATTGCAGTTTAGCTTCCAACAATTTATTTGTCAAAAATTCTTTTTAAACCCTTTTGCGAGTAACATGGTCAACTATTTTCAGTTTCACTTCCTAAACTTAATGTGCATAGTGGCTCTGTTCTTTTTATTGTTATGAAACTGAAAATATTTTGGCATATTTAGTCATCTGATCATCCTGAGTATCCCTTGAGGCTTTTGCCTGGGGTCATCATCCCTTTGCCTAGAAGGTAAACAAACAGGAGGCAAGTATATGTAGTCTTCCTTAATTTACCAGAAAATTCTTCAAGGATATTATGCTCTTTTCAAGTGTTGGATGATGTACAACTTTACCTACCTCATCTTGTAATTATATTGGTGGCAATTAATGCAGGTTGGAGCTACATCAGACTTGATGGTTGCTTACATTGATTTTTTCCTTGGTGGTGATGAGAAGCGTTTGGACATGGTATCAATTATACAGAAGAGATTCCCCATGTGCATTATTTTTGGTGGGGATGGAAGCTATATGTCACCTTATAATCTTCATAATGATTCATTGTTGACGAATCTTCTTGGGCAGGTCTCTTTTCTGTCTGTGTTATTTCTCAATTGCCTTATCGTTGATTACATTAATGTTCATATGAAGCAAAACTGTCATGTTATTTGTAGCATGTCCCAGCGACTGTTTGGAATCGTTTGGTGGATGGTCTAAATGCTCAGTTGAGGACTGTGAGACATGGCTCTATTCGATCTGCATTGATTCCTGTTATTGATTGGATTAATAGTCATGCAAATCCCCAACTTGAGTTCCATGGGGTTAAAACTGAGCTCGGATGGTTTCAACCGACAGCCTCTGGTTATTATCAGCTTGGCATCCTGGTAGTCGTTGGTGATTATTCTCTCCAGAATATGCAGCATTCTGATTTGGTGGATAGCAGTGACAATTATCCTAGGTAATGTATAGTAATTCAGTGCATCAATATATGGTTCAGAGTTAATTTGCTGGGAATTCTACACATTTATTCATTGATATATTTGGTGGCATTATTGTTGCAAAATTTAGTGTCAACCACTGTCAGACATAAAATGCATGATAGAACAAATATTTAGTTAATTAATATGATTACAAGTCCTCGACAGAGAATAAAAACAACTTTAAGAGAAAGGAAGAGGGAAATAATCATTTATTGGGACATAATCATGCTTTACAAAGAAACAACCTTAAAAGCAATGCATTGTGTCCACATAATACTGGCTTTATCATAATCTCTATTCAGTGATTACCCAAATTATACTGACCTATTTGATTGTTTATTGGTCAATATTCCAGGAAAATTACCACATGTCCAGACAAAAGCCATAAACCGCTCCAGCAAAGTTGGCCATACACAAGTCAAGCATTATCTCTTAAAAGGATAACTGGAGGAATTAATGGAGGTCTCATAAACCATACTACTTTGAAGTCTTTAGAATTTAAAAGGGACTTTCTGTTTCCACTTTCTCTATTATTGCACAATACGAGACCAGTTGGTCGTCAGGTACTTCAATGATCTTGCATTTGGCACCTGAATAGTAGTCAGAGTACAATGTTATTTTTTATCATCTAATACTTGAAATTTCTGTGTTTCAGGATACCCTTCAGCTTCTGATTACTATCATGCTTTTGGCAGATCTGTCCATAACCCTCCTTACCTTAATTGAGTGCTACTGGATTTCTCTCGGGGCATTCCTAGCTGTCTTACTTATTCTTCCTCTGTCCTTGCTCTCTCCCTTCCCAGCAGGCTTAAATGCTTTATTCAGTAAAGAACCAAGAAGATCTTCACTTGCTCGTATGTATGCATTGTGGAATGCAACATCCCTGTCCAATATCGTAAGATATACCTCTGGTTTTGTACTTTTCACTAAGTCTAGATTTTTCATTCTTATTGCGTGCTGAAATCCTTAAAATCATTGATATATTCTCCACTTAACTAGTCTTGGATCATGATCCATTTTCGTTTCTGTTACTTTTGCTATTTGTATAATAAGATTATTCTTGCCCTTTATAGGCTGTGGCTTTCATCTCTGGTATTTTTCACTATGGATTTTTGCATTTGAAGCGACCACAGGACAAGCCAAGTGCATGGTATACTAGAAGGTAAGCCTTTCAACTTTTTCCTGTTACTTCTCCTTTTGGGAAATTATTGTAAAACAATTTCTAAAGAGCTATTGAAATCATGTCTCAACAGCGAGGATGATAACTGGTGGCTTCTACCATCCATCCTTGTTCTATCCAAATCTATACAAGCTCGATTTGTTGATTGGCACATAGCTAATCTGGAAATCCGAGATTTTTTCCTGTTTTGCTCGGATCCAGATGCTTTTTGGGCGCATGAGCCTAGCTCATGAATTATATACCCTGATGCCTGATAAACAATCACAAACTTCTTCTGCTTCTTTGATTATCAATCAAGCAAGAGAAGACAGGGAGGAGACCTTCTGCTTCGGCAACATGGGTGGCTGGTTGGCCTTGTAAATTTATTCAAAGTTGTATAAAGCATTGGGTATAGGTGTGCAGTTTTCGACCTCTGTAATTTTGTAGGTGACAAAAGAAGTATGGTCAGAATTATGTGATGATAGAAAGAGCAAGTTCCTCGGTTCATTGTTTGTTTACCCTACTACAACTACAGAATCACCTTGAGTGTTATTCTTTGACAGGAATTAAAATTTTTGTGCATGTTATGGTCTTAGCCCCTTCTCAGGAGTTCTAATTAAACTAAACCATAGGATGAAGTTGGGACTGATATTCAAAATTAAAAGAAAGTCCATTCAAATTAATGAAGAAATTGTGTAAGAAGTTGTGCTTGCGACTTGAATTCATGGAAATGATTTTTTGAATTAACTAAAAGAATAGAGTAGCATGTTTTAAATTTATTATGATATAGAAGTCTTAAAACTATAATATTTTTTTAAAAAAATTAAAATACCAAACTATAAACAAGAGAAGAGAATTTAATCTTAAAGAATAATTAGGCCTGAACTATTATTAACTTTTATTTTCAAGTACTGAAAAGAGAGAGTTGTAATTGCACGATCTAAACTATAAGAAGAAAAATAAAAAAAAGAAGAAGAAAATCAACGACAACCATTTTGTATAAGAATATGATTAGCAATAAAGGCGTTGCACGTTGAAAACAAAATCAATGAATTGTACAGTATTTTCCTGCCGCCGGAGTAGATCCAATAAAGAATTTTCCAATTGGTTTAAATTGGTAATACATGTGCGACTATAAAACAAATAACTAACTCAAATTTTGATTTCATTTATTAATCGTTACAAACAAGTTCGGACACCGGCCTATGGACTCTCCGTTTGGCCCCGTCTTCAAACACAAGAGTTTCACATGCCTGCGACTGAAAAAAAACTCGTAATGGTATCTCTCTTCAGTGCACCGTCGACCGACCTTAATCTTTTGAGAAAGGTTCGAGTGCGAGTATAGTTGTCAGGATCCAAAAGATAATGGACTATGTCGGCGCGAGTCAAAGTCAGAGTAAACTCTAATGGAGGTCCGACCACCGGAGCAATAATATTAGAAGAAATTTACTCGCTTGAGAGTTAAATAAAGCGAATTTGGTTTATTGGAGGGGTTTTTAATCAAAATGGCCTAAATTTTAGGCACATTTATATTTGTGGCCTTGGTTCTAAATTTTTTATATTTAGAGTCAAATATTTGGTTATTGAACGAAATGCCCCTACTTCTTTCTTTTGTATTTTTGTCAAACACAAATATACACATTGATCTGGGCTTTATAGTCATTCCATTAATTTAAGTTTTGTTAATGCAATTAAAAGTTTTAGAAATGAATTTAGGTCAAATTTTATGTACAATTTATTTATTTTATAGGTGATTTGATAATTTTTCTGAATAATATTTATAGTAAAGTATACAAAGAATATGATAAATAATATTTTCTCAATTAATTTTATCAAGAGAATTAAATATTAAAATTGTTTCCCTCAATAAGAGGCAAGTGTTAAAATTTATTGAAAGAGATAATTTTAACAATAACTCCTTCAAAGAAATTCATCAAGGCATATAAGTATTAAAAATATTTTTCTCTTTTAACATTTATATCTTTATACGAAATTTGTCAAGGGAGATAATTTTAATATTTGGCTCCCTCAATGATATTCATCGAAAGAGTTAAATATTTAACAAAAATACAAAATATAAAATTAAAGATAATTTTATCAAAATAGTAAACTTTTAACTTTAAATATAATAAAATTTTAAAACAGGCTATATAGGCACAAATGCACTCAAAAATTGGAGTATTTTGATCAAAAATATATAATTAAAATTATCAGTTGAAATATTTTTTATTGCGACAATCACTTTAAATTATTCAAATTTTTACATCAATTTTTAGTCTTCACCATTAGTAAATATATAAAATATATTAATTGTTAATCAATGACTGAAAATTGATGTAAAAATTTATATAGTATTAAAGGACTTCTCATCTTATATTTTTTTAATATATTTTAATTATTTTTGAATATCTTAAAATTGTAAACTTAATGATATGATTATTGAATTTGTGGACATAAATTTAAGCTCAATCCAATGGACCCATTATCATCTTGTTGAATAATTTGAGAGTTTGTATACAGTATATTTATATATTGTTACATTTAAAATTTATTTATTTTTGTAATTTGAAACCACCCTTATAATAACTTAAAATAAGGAACAAAAATTTGAAATAAGATCAAATTTCAGTACTTCAAATTTTTATTTTTTGTTTTAAATTATTATAAGGGTAATTTTAAATTAGAATACTGAAAAATTTTAAATGCAATGATAAATAAATATACCTCAGCCAATCTCATAAATTGAATTTGTACAAGAAAGTTTTCTCACATCCACCAACTAATATGAAATTGATTGGATTAAAATTATATTTTAAGGGCTCATACTAAACTAGATAGATATACTATTTTCATAACTCTTTTATTTTTTATTTTTAAATTATTTAACCACAAACTTAATTTAAATTTATTAACTTTTTTTTTTTTTAGATTCAAATTATTTAATGATCATGGGAGAATGACACTAACTCTACAATTCAAGTTAAACTTATGTATTTGTTTTAATTTGACATTATATTGACAAAGAAATGTTATAATTTCATAAGTTTATAAAAAAAAAAAAAAAGTTAATTTTTAAGATTCTAATTATATATATACAAACAAGAACAAGAATTTTTTAATTTTATATATTTTTTAAACATATTTTTTAATTATAGATTAAATCTTACAAATGTAATTAATATATTATAATTAATGTACATATAAAATATAATGTCAATAATTTAAATAAAATTAATATATATATAAAAGATAGGTTAAATTACTTTCTTTTTTAATATTGTTACATTTATTTTTTCAAATCTTTTAAAAATCGTTTTAAATTTTTTATATATATTTTTAGGATTATTTTTTTATATATTTTAATTTTTTTAAAACACATTTTAAATTTTTTATTACATATTTTAAATATTAATTAATATTTATTTTTTATATTTTAATATTTTTTATTTCAAATTTATAAAAATTATTTTAAATCTCGTGTACACAAACAAATTTTGAGTGTATCGACATGGGAAGGTACTTGGTTAAGTCCATAAAACACTTATTAAACAAGTTTTGGTTTTAGGTATTATGTGTCAAAAAATTAAATAAAAAAATAAAACAAAAGAAAAGAAAATAAAAAGAAATAAAAGAAAGATAAATAAATAAATAAAACAAGAATCAATGAGCCTTTTCGATTGGCACTTGCTGAAGCCCCACCCTCCATTTCCCCAAACGAAAACCGAGACAACCAACCAAAATCGACGCTTTCACAGAAGCAACCGAAGATGTTCCGGCAAGCCTCACGCCTCTTGGTTCGATCAACCGCACGTACAACATCTCGAGCCTTCTCAACGGAAGTCCCAGCCACGCCCACAGCCGACACCACTTTCGTTGAGTCATGGAAGAAAGTGATTCCAAACATTGAACCACCCAAGACTCCTTCCTCCTTCATGGCCCCTCGCCCCCAAACTCCTACTTCTATACCTACTAAGCTCACCGTCAACTTCGTCCTTCCCTATGCCTCCGAGCTCTCCACCAAGGAGGTTTGCATTTTTTTTTCCTTCTAGTTTTTGGATTGTGTTTTTCAGTTATAATGCGATAGTTGTTTCTTAGGATTTTTTTGGTTTTTGGCATCTAGGTTTTGCTTGGATCTGATTGTAATCGTGTTAATCGTATTGGGTAATTACATTTTTTGCGGGTTTTCGCGTCTGGTATTTGATGGATTTTGTGTACTCTTTGTGGGTTAGTTTCTATTTGTCGGAAATGGTGGTTGATTGGAGGTATTTTGAATGTATTACCAGACATTTTTCTGTAGATTATTGGGCTCGGATGTTTTTGAATCTAGGTTTGTTGGATTTGTAGGTCAAGGATTATTGTTCATTCAATTTTGCAATTTTTTGATGGTAACTGATATCTTTGTTTCTACAATTAATGGATTGCATGAACTAATTAGTGATTCCTTATACGTTCTAGTCCACAACTAACATCTTTGGTTCTCTGCTAAATTTTTGTGCGTGACGGGATCTCCTAGCTATGCATATATAATTTGAGTTTGTAACTTCACTTCATTTTCAGTATTAAGGTGCCTACCAGCTTACCACAATTGCCATGTGCCCAGAACTTACAACTATAAGGCCTTTTTCTTCAGTGGAATTGTATTCTTTAAATGTTCATTCCTCAAGGGCCTGCATGTGCATTGGGATGGTTGGCTAGATCACCTAGTGGTGTCCAGACCAGAATTGAATCCCCTCATAGTAAATTTATGTGTTTTATTTGACATATTGTGGAATTTCGCCCACAGGGTGTGGTGGGTGAGTGGGAAGGAGGGGAAGAAGGAGAAAGGCTTTCTCTTGTTTAGAAATAGGATTTGAGTTATAGGCAGCTGTGCTTCCTGATTTCATTGTTGACCAAAGCTACTTGTGGAGTTAATTTGGTCAGGTGAGAGAAGGGAAGATCAATCTAGTACTCTGTTTCTTTACATGAGCTTGTGGAGAGGAAGTAGGGCATAGAAAAGATGGCTACCTGCCAAGCCTTTATTTATTTAATGTGCATTTGTGCTGCTGGATCTTCTGGTCAATTCCTGTGGATAGACCTTAAGAGCGAATTTCAGTGACTCAAGACAGTGCCGGACTGTCCCCCTCTTGTTTCTCTTTCCTCTGTGAATGAATTCAGTTTGATCCAGCACACATTCTGAAGATGATCAGTGTAGTTGTAGTTTGAAACTTTAGGAACCAAAAATGGTTGGTTTATTTTCAATTATTCTCTAACCCAACTAGTTCAGCCTAAGTTGTGCACTTAATTTTTATCTTTTCTTCCAAAGGGGTCTTCAAATTTACCCCATTGTAGTTTTTGTCCTTTTTCTGATATAAATTAACTGATTATGTTCCAATTGTCTAATAGTTATGCTTCACTTCTGATATTATGACCGCTGTTTTCTCTTTAGTGAGTTGAGTTTAGCATGTGCAACAATTGCATTAATGTAATGATAGGGTTCCTTTTCGGCTTCCTTTTTTTCATCAAGAGGCATTTACATTGCCAATTGCTTTGTGTTGTCAAGATGAATTTCGAGCTAGTACAGGAAAAGATCATATGTATGCAGTGAGCTAGTTGTATCATCTATTGCATTTAGTGTTGTCATTATGTTAGGTTTCTGCAATGTTCTGGTCTGAGAAACCTTAAACTTGATAAGAAAGAGAGGAAACCGATATGCTCTAAATATTTAGTGATTATATCCGCAGGTCTGTTTTTATAAACCATATGTTCTATATACTTTAGTTATACTTTCTACTATGTGTCTCAGGTTGACATGGTTATAATTCCAGCAACAACTGGACAAATGGGTGTTTTGCCTGGACATGTACCTACAATTGCAGAACTGAAGCCTGGGGTATTATCTGTTCATGAAGGAAACGATACCAAGAAATATTTTCTTAGCAGTGGGTTTGCTTTTATCCATGCAAATTCTGTGGCTGATATAATTGCTGTGGAGGCCGTGCCAATTGACCAGATCGACCCCAGCTTGGTCCAGAAGGGGCTTGCAGAGTTCACCCAGAAGCTCAGTACAGCTAACACTGACCTGGAGAAAGCTGAAGCCCAGATAGGCGTTGATGTTCATAGTGCACTCAACTCTGCTCTTACGGGCTAATGATCTCCTTCTGCCCCCAGGTTTTCTCATTTTAGTCAAAGCTCTGTTTACTGTGATTTCCACAAGTTTAAAACAATTTTTAGAAACAAGAATCTCAATCTTGTTATTTTGTTAGAGATTGTTTGATACTATACTATAGCGGAATTGCTCCAGTTTATTCTTTGGAGTGTCTGGAATAAATTTTTGTGATGTTTGATCTGAAATGAATTATTTGTTTTCAGCAGCTATGAAACTTTGTTTTTGCTATTCCTACAAATAGCACATGGACACTTTTTAGGTGCTGTTCATTTTAATATTGAATAAATCATGATTTCAAATGCCGTGCCAAAAATGATAATAATTCCAGTGAATCTATCTGGAAACGGCAGCCAAATTGCTGGACTTGTTGGTTTTCAGTGATTATGATTGCTGGAGCTGGAGAGTGAAATTACGGTATAAAGCTCTCCAAAAACTCTCAAAATCTCCAACAGCTTAGAAGGCAGAATCCATTTCTCCAATGATAATGGTTTCATTTTCAAGTTGTTTCAGTATACAAAACAACATTGCATGTTTTAATTCTGGGAAACACTGATTTGAGGTTCACAACAAAACTACTAACATATAAATCAATCAGAAATATCTCGTGGTTCAAGAACAATTTTAATTAGAACTTGTGAATCGAGGTCAAGTATTTCCTTTTCTCAATTAAATCAAAATTTGTGTACGGTGCAGTGAAGAATTGGTTTAAATATACACGCAAATACGTAAATAAAATTGAGAAAAAAAAGACATTTGGGAGGAAGCTAATGCCTTGGCTCAGTTAATAAATACATCAGCTCGAGTGCAACATGAAAAATACATAACGAGAATTTCCGACTGAAACCGCAGTAAGGGACATGTTTGGTATGACTATGATCAAGCCCCTTTGCAGCTAGTCGAATCCTTGCCTACTGCAGCACAATCTGTCGGCTCATTGACAAATTCTTCGATCTCCAGTTGCCCAAGGCAAGAGCTGAATAAGTATCACCACTGACACTGACACTGACGCTGTAACCCGGGGGTGAAATGTGATCACAAGCTAAACAATCGAATCACCATTGATAATGTAAGATTAAATAAATCCCATTTGATGGATTTTGTCATAACTTTGAGTGCTGTCTCCAAGGGCAACCGCCTTCAAAAGCTTGCTCCAACACGTCTTCCATTCGCTTAGCCAGAAGAATCTGTTTGGATGAATATGGTAAGAAAATGTCAGAGAAAAATACAAATTTAAAGTGGACATCACATGCCCAAACATATGAGACAACTCCTGCACAAATAGTTCACCATCTAACATATATTTCCAAGTAGTTTTCTTTTCAAAACAAATTCTGCTTGTTGAACAAAATTATACATCTGGTTCTATTCACTTTTCTGGTTCCCTGCCGATTCTGAATAACTGTTCAGAACTGAAATCATAATGCAGAATGAAGCAAAACCTTTCTGGATCAAAGTTTAGATTGCAATTTCTAGTGTGTATATAAGGATCGATGACAGGGAATAGATTGATATTGCAGGTGTACAAGTATGTACATTTGAGCTTATTTGCACCAAAAAATGGGGAACTCTCAGCAATACTACCACCAACCACATCAGGCTTACCTCCAGATTAGCCAGCACAGCTGCTGGCACTTCAACCAAGTCTTTCAGATTTCTCTCTGGCAGAATAACTCTCTTAATACCACAACGATGAGCCGCCAATATCTGCAAATTACAGATTAAAGAATATATAAGTACTACACTATAGAACCATGCAACTTTGTATCTAAATGAACTGTACGCTATCTCTGCCACACAATGGTTAAAATCAATAATTAAGAAAATCTAAAATTAATCATGACATGGTACCACAAGCCATGCTGGCACGATGAAATACTATCTCATTAATTTCCACTGCTCTGTTGCTTAGCTGGATGGTTGTAATGACATATAAACACTACCAAAAGTATAAATTTGGCAAGCAAACATGCTCTCATCACTGCATGGTAGAATGCCATGCATAAAATTGAAGATACAAGAACAAAGAATCACTTCTACAAATGTCTGAGACAGACAAAATATCTTATCATACAAGACACACGAACTAATAAAAACTTTTAATCATATACAAATATGCCTCAACATTGGGTCCAACTCATGTACGGAAGACAATGAAAAGTTGAAAGAATATTCTAAAATGAAGATCTCTCATTCAATAACCATTGTCAAGAGATGGCGGGTCACAAAGTTTTTCTATATGTTAATGGTAAACTTTACAATAAACCAATTAGAATGATGCAAACAACAATTCCTCTCTTCTTACAGACAAATACAAGACCAACAACAAAATGAAAGTATACCTTATCCTTGATACCACCAACAGGTAGCACAAGACCCCTCAAGGTCATCTCCCCGGTCATTGCTGTATCCGCTCTTACTCTTTTCCGACTAAACAATGAGACCAGAGCTGTTACCAGAGTCACACCAGCAGAGGGGCCATCTTTGGGTACAGCCCCAGAAGGAAAATGTATATGAATATCCCGCCCTTGAAGGAGATTGATTTCCTCGTCAGTCACCAGCTGCAGGTCCATAGCTCTAGCTCTTACCTATAGATGAAGGGAACCATTTAACATCAATAATTGCAAATAAAAATGTTTCCAAGTAGGAAACAAGACGCTTTCCTGCACACCATCTGACTTTGCCAGTGTAATTCAAAATCAAACACAAGTGTGAAGCAAATAGATGTATGCCCAAGCATAAATTAAGCACATATCAATAAAATTTGCCCACAATCAATCCCTAAAACTGTCAAGTCAACCTGAATAATGCAATGACAGCCAAAATAAAAGTTCATGTAGCTACATGAACACAATAGTAGGAATGCAGCAAATTCTTTCTTCAATATGAACAGGGAGGAGGGGGGGTGGGGGGGAAGCTGTGGTCTCATTTAGTTGGACCAAAACAAAAAGGTATGATAGATTCTTCTTTTTCCATTTTTTGGTACATAATAACTTCTCCAGTTTATGTGGACAGGGTAAATATGCAACAGGAGAAAGAAAGAAGGACCAGAGTACAAGGGGCTGTTCTTCAGACGAAACAGAAGCAACAGAGGAGCATAACCTGGGACAGAGTTAGATACATTTAATTTCAAAATGGTTTAATTAAGCATCTTTTGTAAGTTACACGTATTAACCTCTACAAGGGTATGCAGATTAAGTGTTATATGCACCAGTTTAATAACTCCAGAGTGCATGAACAATGAATGAAAAAAAAAACCCTCACATGGCACCAGAAGAAATGCTTGATGCTTGTATATCAACAAAGAGGCAGGACCTACAAAACTTTGAGTAATCTAGATTAATATATTACCCATGTCAGTGCTATTTGTGCTGATTCTTTAATTACATCACCAAGCTGTCCAGTAAGATGTAATTCACCCTTTCCTGCCATTGCTGTAGCCTCCACAAACTGGACCTCTCCACCAAAAGTTGTCCAGACAAGCCCAACGGATATTCCAGGAGTTGCAACTCGTTCAGCTGCTTCTCTGTCATCAAACCTTGGAGGCTGCATTACAGTACAAGCAATGAACACCCTCAGTTCGTAAGTCATAATGAAAAACTAAATCCATAACTTAAAAATGAGAAAATCAAGGTATTCTGTGAACCACAGACCTGGTTCAAAACATATGAAGTTGCACTAAAAACAGAGCAGATTAGGTTTAAGAAATTAAATAAGCATCTGATAGGAAATTCAAATAATAGGAAGAATTATTACCCCCAATACTTTTTCCAGCATAGCCTCATCCACAACCAAACACGAGGGAATCCGGAATGTATTCGACAGCTCATGGGTACTTTTACTCATTGGAATGACTTCCATTTCCACCTCAGCTCCATCAACTAGTCTGTGGTCTAACAAAGGTGAAGCAAGCTGCTGAACATCTTTGCTCAAAGGGATAGCTTCAGATTGCTCTTGCTCTGCAACTTTAACTGCTGCTGCACGAGCTAAGGCAGCCAAGTTCCTCTCAAGATTCCGAACACCAGCCTCCCTAGTATACCTCTGAATGACTAGTTTCACCATAGCCTACAATGGGAAGGCAACAAGAACAAAAGTTTCCATAGATCACAATTTAAATTTTATGACATGATATTGTTGAACCTTCAGGAATTAGCAATCCTGAAGAGAATAAAGATATTGGTTATTAGTTTCCATATTTTTTTTTCAGGAAAATTTGCTCCATGGAGTTAAGCATCGTCTGTCTTGTGCTTATAATAATATATTAAGTAAACACGGTTTGCCATCCACCAACACATTACTTGATTATTCCGTGATACATTTTGTGGTCAAGATATTTGGGATGTTGTCATCATTTTTCAGCAAATCTCAATCCACTCACGAAAAGGTAATAGTTAATACCTCAGATCTAATTCAAATTTGCAATTGTGTAAATTCAATTAAGACAAGGTGAACAAGTGACAAGTCTTTTGGCTAACAGTTTCCAACATTTGTATTCGTGACTTAGTTTGTGTATCTACTGCATTACAGGTATATATATGTGGCTTTGCCTATTTAGTCTATGTCTTATACACTTAGGAATGGGGCAAAGACAACAATTATTTTTCTTTGATTACTTAGTATCCTTGTTAAAAGATTAAAATCTTCTTTGTAAGAAATTTATTACCTCAGGAATTTGAAGGACTTCTGACCCCAGTCCATGCTGGTCCAGAACTCGAGGAATCAAATGTCGCATGGCTATTCTAAGCTTCTCTTCGGGTGTATATCCAGGGAGCTCAATGACTTCCATCCTGTCCAACAGTGGTGGAGGAATTGGCTGCACCCTGTTTGCAGTTGCCACAAAAATAACCTTTGAAAGGTCAAATGGCACATTCAAATAGCTATAGATCTTTAGTTAAGGAATCCCTCTAGCTATACTCGCAATCATGAAAATGTCACTAAATGATAATAAAAACCAAATGAGTACAACCTACACAGTAGCCACAGTAGATCTAACAACTTAAAATCACCTCAGATTCAACCCTTGTCAATGAAACAAATCTACACCTAATGTATATTTTTCTATTTGTACCAAAACTGGAATGAAAACGAACTCATAAGTCTAAGTTATGATTTTGAAGCAAGACAACCGTGTCCAACAATGTACTTATAAATGGCCATTTTATCCCCACCCCCCAACAAAAAATAAAAATAAAATAAAATCCACAGAAAAGGGATACTGATCATTGAATGCTTTATTCTGCTCAGGGTCAAGAACCTCCAGCAGAGCTGAAGCAGGATCACCACGAACATCAGAACCCGTTTTGTCAATCTCATCCAGCAACATAACTGGATTGCAGACACCAACTCTCTGAAAACCAAAATAAACAAAGAGTGTAAGTCTTTCAACTAGGCCAGTAAATACACACAAGAGAAAAGAAACATAAAGGACACCAAAATCATAAATGAGAATCCAATAAAAGAATGACCATCATATTAACAATCCTGTCAGCTAGACCGTAAATGTGCCAAATGCATGTCTGCTCAGCCACATTAAAGCACAAATATCAACCAAATACTCAAATAAAGAAGGCAAATTAAATCAGATGATGTTGATAAACAGATAAAATTTAGTTCTTTGAACTTCAAAATTCTAGCTGCTGACCCGTAAATCAAACAATTGGTACATTGTAGAAAACTGCCAGCCATCCAATGCAGTCAAAGATTCTGCATAAACTATCTAACTAATTTTTACTTTACCCAGATTAATGTAAGTACAGAGTACGTGCCTTTACTTACACACATGATAGAGTATACACGTGAATACACACTAATGCGGCTGTTGACAATCCTTATAAGATCTTGCAGGTCTATAAATGTATATAAAAATGCGTCTCTTCTTGTGTAAAAGCATGTGTGCACGTGCATCAAGAAGAGTAGACCAAATGATTTTCTTTTATTTATTTCCGAAGTATGTTTAAACTGTTGGTTCCATAACATTGATTGATTCAATAGCGTAGACCATGAATATTCACAGGAAAAGAGAAACCATAGTGGGTATCCTTCAGTTTAGGCAATGCCACATTTCTACTGCAGGCATTTATTTTTCCAGGGGGATTTCTGACTAGACAACAACAATTAGATAGGCTATAAGATTTTCTTGTATATCATACCCAACTTATAAATCATATAAAGCAAAGTATACAACAGTTTTTACCTTCAAGCCATCAATAAGACGGCCAGGCATGCTTCCAATGTACGTCCTTCTGTGTCCTCTAATATCAGCCTCATCCTTCACACCACCAAGAGAGACGCGTATAAATTTTCTGCCCAAAGCTGTAGCAATCGATGACGCCAAAGATGTTTTCCCAACACCAGGTGGACCAACAAAACACAGTACTGGCCCTCTTGCATCTGGTTTAAGCTGCATTGCGAATAAGTAATCGCAATTAACACCAATTTGAAAACTCATAAACATGAAAGGCACTTAGCTAAGAAGAACTAGATAATGTGACAACCTTGCGAACAGCCAGATATTCAATAATACGTTGCTTGACCTTGACTAAACCATAATGGTCACTGTCAAGATGTTCTTTTGCAGCCTTTAGGTCCAATTCAAGTTCTTCACTAGCCTTTTCCCAAGGCAGATCAGCAAGAAGTTCTAGGTAAACTCTTGAACTGTTATATCCAGGTTGCTGTGGTTGCATTTTCTTAAGCCTCCTGAAATTAATTGCCATGAAAAACAAGTAAAAATCTATAGGAGTCCCCACTTAAGTTGCAGAATGTAAAGCACAAGAGTTGTGCACTGATCCAAGAGCAATGAACCCCACTCCCCACTGCCCCACCCAGCCACACATGGAAAGTAACAAAGTTGTGAAAGCTCATGACAGGAAATCAAGAGGAATACAAGAGAGGAAAGGGCGGTATCCCCTTACAATAAGAAACAGATTAGAGAAGATACAGTAAAAGAAAAAGAAACATGCTGAATCTGTTTAACCACTGTTGTCATTGTCACTGTTTTATTTACTGTTTTCTCAAGAAAATCATACCTCAATTCCCTCTGCACATGCTTCCATATATTTGATGGCATTCCTGCACTTTGCATCTTTCTTTCCAGAGCAACTAAATCATCCTCATCATCATCATTATCACCAAGCTCCTCTTTTATAGCCCTCATCTGCATTACATTTTATATTAGTAGACCAAATGAGCAATAACTTTCAAGTATTTCTACTTCCCAACTAAACAGAAGTTAGTACCAAAAAATTTAAATTCCTAATATATCTTAAAAATAAACTTCTTAACCTTATAGCAACAGTACCTCAAATAACAGTAAACACATAAGTGAAGACCAAAAAGATGCCTATAAATGAATTACATAATTAGATGTCATAAAGTCAATTTTCAACTTTAAGTTTGGTTACTTCAAGACAACTAATTAAGCGGTATCTCTAGCATCAAATTGATAACCCGTGTTTTAAAACCCTCAAAAAAATAAAAATAAAAATAACAATCAGTGTCGATGCAAGAAAGCTGACCTGCTGGCGCAAAAGAAACTCTTTCTGTGATTTTGACAATTGTCCCTCAACCTTTTGTGTAATCTTCTCTGCTACACGTATTGACTGTCGAAAATTAAAATTAAAATGACTCCATAAAGGCCAGATCAAAATGTTGGATATAATTCACCAATGAACAAATGTATACCTGTAAATGCCTGTCAACTAACTCAGTAGCTTTTGAAAGCCTTACTTTCAGGTCAACTGAATCCAACATCAATAGCTGCTCTTCAAAACTTATCTCAAAGCTTGCAACAAAAATATCTGCCAATTTGTGAACAGGAACTGTCTCTAAAAGAACTTTTGTCCTTCCACCAGTTTTTTGTTTCTGCGAGCAACAGTTACACTTGAGTTATTGTGTTATTGGTCAAGTAACTAAAGAAATATTGGCCAGCAAGAAATTTGGTCACTCAAATTAATAAAAATATGATTCTAATAGCCATCAGTACATGATAGTACATTTAACCTCTACATAACCTCATGAGATAATTTTCATGTCATCTTATTTAAATAACTGTTGTCTCTAGCCATCCAAAGAATGAAGCACTGATGGTATATTTTCTCATACCTTTGACCGCCAAAATGTATTATGATTAAATTCTTTTAATATACATAGTACCCATCCGAAGAATGGAGCACTAACAGAATCTTTTCCCTCACATTCAACCATGAGCACTTAACCTAATTAGCTAAAAGGAGCTACGACAAACAAAATATGCTACGATTAACTCATTTTAAAATTGCATAATTCTATATATATAGGTACTCCATTAGCTGGGAATCAGCCTCAGTATTTGCAAATGCAGGATTCAACTGAAAAAGGCAACACAAAAAATAAGAGTGTTAGCATCCTCCTAACTGTAATAAGGGAAGTCATCAATTTTCAGTACAAGTCTAAAGGAACTTTGAAACTGTTAACACATTTATTCAACAAGGCAAAGAACCTGCCTAGTTACAACTAGCAGCTCCACAACAGTATCAAATATGACAAAGTCAATCTTGGAAAATATCATACAACAAAAACAAAACATTATAAGGAATCCATCTGAGAAAGACAGAAGAGTGCCCTCGGTCTATCGATCCAGAGACCCATGAGCATAGTCGTCATGCATTTGACACTCATGGATACTTCCATGATTCTATTCACTGCAATTTCAAAAGAACAAATCCAATAACACATATCTTACCTGCTCAAGAATAGAGATAAGCTCCATGGCAGTTGCTTTGAACTGACGAGACAATGTTATGAAATCTGGATCTTGCTCCACTTGCTCCATCTCTATTAAGATTTAAAAGCAGAAGCTACTCAATACATCGAGATAAGAGGAAATTTGTGCTCATCGGTGGAGAAAGGGCTACAGATCGTAGAATAAAATTTGAAACAAGATATGTTTAGTGATGCATGTCTACGAACCAAAAATATTGTGAAATAAAACATGGATTTCACACCTGAAGTTTTTGCTAATAACATACAATTAGTTTCCCATGAAAACAACATTTCAGATTCATATCTTTGTTCTTCAATTGCAAGTTTTCACTTTAACACTCTCACCCTTCTATTATGCATTAAAGACTCCTCGTATTCTCTTCTTCTTTGTTGGACTCCAATTATGAAGTTGTCAAGACATCACTGTTGGGTTAAGAAATACAGGTAAAATTCAGAAGAAAAAATATCAGAAGACGGACAGGTTCTAAACTGCTGTTTTCTAAAGACACTTCTAATCGTACTGATACTATAATGACATTTTCTACTAAAGCTAAATCAAACAGTTTTACATTTGAACATTAACATTGCAACTTCTCAGTATGGCTTGGGACAAAAAAAAAAATGTGACAACCATGGAAAAGGCTGAATGCTCAAATAACTTACAAGCCAAACTACACACTAGAAGAAAACATTCATCCACATAATTACAAACAAAAGAATGCAACTGCAAACTTACCAGTCCTAGTCATCTCAAGTGAAGATATTCGAGCAGTATAATAAGCTCCTCTTGTACTAAGTTCCTGGACACTAAACCTGCACAAGCCTTCAAGCACGACAATGTATGTGACTCTTCCACTTGGTTTCTCCACTCCTCTTGAGAGATGTAGTGCACGAGCTGCCACCCCCCTGAGCAATTGAAATCAAATATGGTCTGTCAAAATGACTTCACAACTCTCTTCTGAAAAGACCAAAGATCAAGATAAAGATAAAATACGTGACTGAAACATAAAATTGATTATGAAATCTAGGAGATGGGCAGTCCACTCATTGGAGTTATAACATCAAAACCTAAACACTTTCCAAAACAAACATAATTTAAGTTCTGGCTGAATATACCTGTTGTGCCAATGAATAACTTCCTGCTGATTTTTCCCATCAGCCTTGTGACCATCCGATGAACCAACTTGAATCTTCACTGCAGAATCACTTCCAACACCTGAAAAATTAACCCATTAAAAGCTCATTTCCTTTCATACAGGCATTCTATCAAATATGCACGGAGCCAATGCAAACCAAATCACCTTGAGTAAGTGTAGGACCCACCGATGTAGCCTCCGCAGCATCCCGAACAGGCAGGATGCCAATCAACCCCTTCTCTTCTCTCTGCCACAGTTCTTGCTCCACTAACTTCACACTACATCAATCAAAGCATCATTCTCTTTAATTTCAACCCTAGACACCTAAGTTACCATGGTCAACCGCTCAAGCAGAACAGCAAACGAACATAGCGCTATAATTTACAAGAAACTTGCAAATTATCAGATGAGCTCTCAAAATCAATATACCAGAAACAGTTTCATATCAAATAAACGAGGGAGAGAAACAAAAACCTGCTGGGTGAAATGCAGCGAATTCGAATAATGGCGCCAGGTAAGAGAACTTTGTTCCTGAAGGGAAGGATTCCGAGCCGACTCGGTAACTCCACCGATTCCGCCATAATTTTCCTCTTCGCAACTCGGAACAGAACGTGTTTGTTAATTGACGAGTGGTAAATTTGGTTAGTTTGTAAACATATATATAGGGGGAGAGAATGTGAAGAAGGAAAACAAAAACAAGAATCAGAGACAGGAATGAAGAACGGGGGGTGCACACATCGTTAGTTGGTTGGTGAAATGGTTTGGTTTGGTTTGGCAAGTCAGAACTAAGCCGGTGACGGCTTTCTATTTCTATTTCTTTCGTTTCGGTAGCTCTCTCTACCTCTCTTTGTGCACCATTGAATTCTGAATATTCATTGCTTTTGGATTTTCGCATTGTATTTAAAAAACAAATAAAATGACTGAGGACGATGGATGGATCTACTGTTCCATTTCTTTATCTCCTCCCCCTAATTTTGAGTATTAACAAATCAACCCCTCAATTTTTGGTTTTCATCTTTCAATCCTATTTTTTTTATTATACTAAATTTTGTAACTTTTTGACTCTTAATTGTGAGGATTTAATGGTTTAACCAAAAATAAATAAAGAAATTTAGCCTTCCTTTGATAATACTGAAGTGTAGTAGTCCTTAAGTTACAATTATTGTAAAATAATACCAAATATTACAGTAAAAATAAATATTTTTTATTAAAAATAAATATTTTTAAAATAAAATAAAATTGTCTATCAAATAAAGTAGTATCTTTGTATGATATTGAAATATGATAGTTTTGAAGTCCCAATTAGTGTGAAATAAAAATAATAAAAACTCATATATTAATAAAAATAAAAAAAATATATTAAAAATTAATATTATTAAATATTTTTAAATTTTATTTCAAAATACATAAAAAATTGTCGCAATTTCAAACCAAAAAAAATACGTACATTTCAGTTATGTTGTACGGCTAAAAACTAGTTGAAGATGGAGGGGACCGAGTTTGGTAAGAACAAGTATTACCGTTACTGTGCAGTACAAAGCTAGTTGGTATCAAATGCAGACCTGATTCTGTTGTCCACTAGCATGTAGTTTTGTTTTTCTTTAACCAACACTCATCCTAAATCCTCAATTTTCAGTATTTTCAAATAAACCCCTCAATTTTTGGTTGTATAATTAAAAAAAAATCATGAAATAAATAAAGAGATTTAGTCTTCTTTCCGTACTATTAAAGTGTAGTAACTCTTAAGTTATAACTATTATGCAATGATACTACGTATTAAAGTGTGATAATATCAAAATTATAACAAGTGTGAAATAAAAATATTAATGTCAACACTAATTAAAAAAAAAATAAACGAATCTCACTAAAAGTTATATTATTAAAAATTTTTAATTTTGTTCAAAAATATTATAAAAATACCACAATCTTAAACAAAAGTTTAAAGAAAAATATTTAAAAAATACAAATACAAGTGAAAAAAGATGCACGAATGTAAGTTAAGTTGTATGACTACAAGCTAAGTTTTAGACGTAGTTACCACAATAAATATGACTTATGATTATATTTTGATCTTTTTAATACATGATATAACTAATAATAAATTATTTATAATATATTTTGATCTTTTTAATTTATATTATAAAGTATAAAATTAATTTATAAATTTTATTAAAATATAATTTGAATGATTTATTATTAATTATATTAATTGTTAATATTGACTTAAAAATCATGAATAAAAAAAGTAAGTAGACTTCTAATTCAATAAATATCTATTATAGAGTTTGATAAGAATAATAATATATTATTAATGTATAGTTACAAAACTAGATGGATGTAAAATGTGGACCTGATTTTATTGACCATTAGTATGTAGTTTTGTTTTTCCTTTAACATCACCAAAACTCGCAAGTCTTCAATATCTCAAATATAAGTGATGGGTATGGAATTTCTTTCCGATAATCATTATCAATCTTGACGTTCCCATTGGTTCTAATAAATTATTTCATTGTTTGATTATCGTTCACTGAAGATGCCAATTGTGAATGTCATTTTACTGTGATTTGAATAAGTCATGTTAGATGTAAATTTACCAGCTTCATTAGTTCATTACTATTTGCACACTAATAATAATAATATAATAATAAACGTGGGTTTGCTTGAGATCGATAATGATTGAAGACTGAAAACGACAAAAACAAGGGGCCATTTTTAGGAATATTGAGAAATAAGAGGAACTTTTTTAAATAAGAGAAGTCTTCCGTTTCGCCCCTGATAAGAAGACTAGCAAGCTCCTCTTTCACACTAGTCCTCGGTGGTCGGATCTCCGGTTAAGGCGGGAGATTACGCGTCGTCGTATCACGGACGCACGTGTCTGATAATTCGTCCGTTAGCAGTGATACGTAAGACTACAGGGTTGGCTTGTGGGCCCGGAAGAGTTTTAGAATGTCGCTTGGCAGATCGGGAAAGTGACGTCAGCTTGGTCCGGGTACGGGAGTGGTTAACGATCACCGTACAAGTTGGATTTCGTTACATTTCAGATACGATGAAATACTATTTTGCCACGTGTCCCGACTGCGGCCAATAAAATAAAGCCTGGCTTTTGTGGATAAACTATTACCTTGACGGGACTTGTTTGTAATTTTAACGGAGGAAAATTATTCTACGGTGTATGCATGCGATGGCTTTCAAATATTTTTATAAGCCAATAAATCGAAGTAATTTATAAAAACAAATGGCACATCGCATGGGTAGAATAATGAACTAGTCAATCCTTAGCAATGTGAACACAGAAAAGTAGGAGATGGGTTTTCAATTACTTAAAAAAAAAAAAGGAATTGTATTTGGAAAAATACTAACAAAGTTGGAATTAATTGAATTATTGATTTTAATAATATATTTAGATATTGAAAATATTTCGGTTACAAATAAGTTGACTTAATAAATTTGTATGGTATATATATTAAATTGTACCACACACTTTTATTGAACAACTTTATCAAAATCATCCATTGACAGTTTTTTTCTTTAATTTTTGTCAATTAAACATGTGTTATATTATATAAATATAATACCTGCCATACACACGTTCATACATTCAAATATTTTATACAACTATAATATATGGATGTACCTACCACACTATCTCATGTTTACTTGTAATGTCAAATAAGAATGTTATTTGTTTGACTTTTTTTATTTAAATTAAAATACAAAATTTTATATTAACTTGTACATTTTGATAATTTAAATTTGAAGTTAAAAAATGGCATTTATTGTTAGGGACTTAAAATGTTTTTACTTGCACTTTGATAGTATGTAATCAATTTTTAAATAAATAAAAATTAATATTAATAAAAAATTATCCTATTAAATGAATTAAAATATTATTTTAATATATATCATATTAAGTAAGAATTTTTAAGTGGGCACATTTTATAAAATTATTTTCATAATCTTATAATATGATTTAACTTCCCTCAATTAAAATTTTTACTATCCCTTAGTTTTTTTTTTTACTCATAAATTTTTATTTATTATATTAAAAATATATAAAATACGATAATAATATAATATTATTAGTATTACACTTAATTTATATTTGGAATCTCAATAATATAAAATAACATAAAATTGCTCCCCAAGGATTTTCATACCAATACACAGTTGGGCCGTTACACTTGCACCTATCACCTGTCTCTGTTGAATTTGATTGGGAACAATTAATTATATGGAGAGAGATATACCATTTACAAAGTCATGAAATGGGACCGACGGTTTCACAATTCAATTTGGAATTGGACGTCATTGTGGAGTAATACAAAGTAAGCCAGAGACCAACTACTTTTAGGAAGTCAACCATTGCACGCGCATCATCAATCAATCATTTCAGAATTAGAACCAAAGATTACGTTGGTGCCGCGCCAGCTCCGCAATTGCACTTCTTTTATTAGGCCTTTGAGTGAGACGAGGGAACATAAACAGAAACAAATATTGACTAATTGGGCCAAATTTTGCATAATAACATTTAAATCCCTTTACAATTCCTAATTAATTCCGACAAAATTATAATTATTATATTTAATTTTCAACATTATAATATTAAATGTATTAGAATATGTTAGTAATTTTGATAGAAACTATGACCTATTTATTACAAATAAATAAATAATATTTTATTTATGAAACATAAAAAAAAAAAAAATCTTTAAGAATAGTACATTTTTTGTTACTGCAAGATGTATTGATAGTTGCGGATTATTTGATTGGACTGAAATTCGGTTCCGTTCACTTAGGTGCAAGGGCGCTTGATCAGTAAGCTGTTACGCACTCTTTCAAAGTTAGCTGCTTCTAGGCAAACTAATCCCTACCTCCTTTATCACTGAGAGGTCATTTAGGGACCTTAGTTGATGATATTGGTTGTTTCCCTCTCGATCATAAAGTTTATCCCCATGATCTCGTTGGCTAATCTTGACCCATGTTATTTTGAGGTCAAATCTAGTATTTACAGTTTGTCACAATTTGGTAAAGTTCTTGCAGACCAAACCGTTTTACACTTAGATGTCCATTCAGCTGCTACGCCTCAATGCATTTCAGAAATAACCAATTAACTTTGGGTTTGAGTGGCTTTGCAGCCCCTAACCACAATTCATTTCAAGGTTCCTCAACATCAATGAGTTCAAACCTCCACTTTGTTTCACTTAAATTTCATCCTGAATCGTGATCATGGATAGATCACTTAGGTATAGGTCTATAAGCAATGACAATTGCCCAGTCCGGTTAAGTCTTCGTTAATTAGGATAATATTTTCAATAGACGGGTCAACCCAAGCCCATACAAAAATTTGAGGTCTACCAGTAGCTCAGACCATATAACTAAACCGACCCGGCCCAGAGAAAATCCGGACAGTACAAAGGGGTAATAGTACTGTTTCTGCCTTTTGCCAATTCGTGCTTCTCTCAGATTCTCTTAATTATTTTTGTTATTTTAAATCTATTACGAAAGCATTGAAGCGGGAGAACTACAACGGAAGCTCAACGTAAATGGTGGCCTCATCGCCAGCCGAAAGCAGCAACGCCACCAATAGTCCCACCACGACGTTGCACCGCGATACGCCGCCGAAAACCCTCCGCGGCCTCAACAAGCCCAAGTGTATTCAGTGCGGCAACGTTGCTCGCTCCAGGTAACTACTTTAGCATTTCATTTTTTGTTTTTATTTTTATAATTGTTATTCGGTAGCTGTTTGTAATTTCTTCTTGTTGTAGCACAAATTGTTCATAAGTGCATAATTTTGTTTTCATTGATTTCTTAAAAAAAAAAAAAAGTGAATTCTCTGTCGCGAATTTGTTGGTGATGAGTCGATATTTTTGATATACTATCGTAATCTTGTCTTGGCATGAAGTTATAAATGAGTTACAAGAATTAGGGGAAAATGCGTTGAAAAGAAGGTCTTGTAAGTCAAAACTTAAGTCTAATATGTGGTGAAATGTAGTAGATGACTTGGATTTAATTGATTACAAGCTTCTTCTTGGCGTTAACATGACAATAGTGCTTGTGAATGAAGTTATAACAAAATTTTGAAGGCTGGACTCAGGCTTGATTCTTGAGCAACTATTCAAATTTTGTGATTCAAGGTTGGGCTGCTTCCCGAGCAGTTCAATTTGGCTCATTCACAGCCCTGAAAGATAGGAAAACTCTAATAGGGCTTGACTTTACCCTATTTGTTTTTGGGGAGTTCTGATATGGGTGATGTTGTCATGTTGTTGCCACGATATTAGCCCAGCAATTCGTGCACTATAGATTTCAACAGCCAAAGGCATTTTGTTTTACAGCATGATAATTTCTGTTATGAGATATGATTCTGTTTTCTTAACCAGTATTCAGTTGCTGTGCTAGGATGAGTGTATTTTAATGCTCAGCTGATGCATTTCAGTATTGTTGAAGTTGAGATCCCGATATTAGGATTCCAGTTGGTGCTGCTGATTACAAATATTAAGTGATAACTGAAAATGTTTTAGGAGACTATATGGTTCATGAGTTGGATTTTGGGCTTTTTGAAGATGTAAACAGTAAAATCCTGTTTCAGGTATAAATCATAAGCATTACTTATCTTCTACAATTGCTCTGAGGTGTCTGAAAAATTGATTTATTGTTTCTCTTCTTTGGTCTTTCTTATGACTTGGATTACCTGTATAGGTGCCCATACCAGTCTTGCAAGAGCTGCTGTTCAAAAGCACAAAACCCATGCCATATTCATGGTATGCTATTTTTACCTGGATCCATTTTGTTTCATAAAATTTTTTTAATTTTTTGCTTGGAGAGTAATGCTCATGCACCCAAGTGACATTAAACCAATAATCTCACTACACATCACTTATGGGGAGAGGAGGTGCACTGTGGGTCATTTGGAAGTTTTATTCAGACATTTAATTGGAATAAACACAAAGATTCAGGAGGTTACCTTGAAATCTTACTAAAATTTAGGACACCCCTTGTTAGTTACATCAAGACTCACTTTCTGTTTTGCAGCTTGCAACTCACATGTAAAGATGGTTGACGCCATCTTGCGTGCAACTTATTTCTCTTTATAGCTATGTTTCTGGCAATCATTCCTTTACAGATTCAGTCACTTGCTAGGAAGATTTGTACTTTGTATTTTCTAATGCCCATTAATTATAATCTGAAGCAATAATGAAGTGGAGTTATCAATAGTCAAAATGAAGTGCGGTTACTCAATCTCACTCTCTCTCTCTCTCTCTCTTCTTTTTGATAAAAAGCAAAAATAGATTGTTTTAAAAGTTGATTTCTCAATCTCTTAGTCCAATCATCAGGAATGAATGTGGAAAATGTCTGGGAAGCATGGACTTTTTGGATTATAGTAAACATTAGACTTTGAACTCTACCTTTGTTGCGAGTTGTTTGAGGGGAGCTAATCTCGTTCTTTTTGTCACTATTTGCCATTATAGTATGCGAATGACCCTTCTTTTATTCTTGTGGTTTAATATCTTTTGGGAACTGCAGTCTTGAAAGCAAATGCTACTCTTCCCGATAAGACACCAACTTCAAGCTCTCCTTCACTTGAGCAGAAGTCAACTGATGTATCTCCTTCTGGGTAAGTTGTAAGCATCAATTATTCAGTCACACTCATGCTTCCAATTGTGCAATTACATTTCTATGTGCTTCAGCCATTTTAAATACCTTTAATTATGAAAGCTGGGTATGTGGTATATAGCTAGTCATTATTTCAAACTCAAAACTTGGAAACCTGGAGTATGTATTTAAATGTTTAAGCTCTTCCTTCAGTTCAGAGTGAAGTCTGTATGAAACATGGCTTACCTGTCAATAGCTTCACGCATTGTGCTATATCTTTGGAATGAGGAAGCCAGATTAAATTGCTTGCAGGAACTCTTCGGTGTGTCTGGGGACGTGTTTCTGTCTTTGTTGGATGGGCCTTTTGGATTCATATGCAACAATTTGCATGTTAGGAGTCCTTATTCACACCATTATGTTTTTGACATGAGATATTTCACAAAATGTAAGTGCAACATGACTGTTTAGAAGTACCGTGTTCCTCAAGTATTGCATTGTTTTTCAACCATTCCTGCTGCTATCTCAAAATTTTTTATAATCTATAGTTTGCTTAATTGGTAGTGTCTATATTCACTAATTTTGACTCGTGACTTATATAACTGAGAGAAATTGATGACATTGGGCCCTGCTATTGGAATGATAACAACTGGTTGAGGAGTTGCAATCCTTCACATAAGTTTAATCTTTCTCAAAGTTTGGCTTCAGAGTCTGCATGATATTTTACAGATCACCAATTCCTTGCTATTTGGTTAACACTTTCTCTTATGAAATTTTGTAGTAATCCTCTAGTGATTGGCTGTTTATCTCTGACATGCTTAATTGTTTCTTCCAGTGTTTTAATTGTTTCAAAATGTTGTTCTTTTCACTTGTTGGGCTTTTCTCAGGACTTCACTTAGAGTTGCATCACTTCGGCAACTCTCCAACAATTTTGCTCAATTCAATAATGTGCAAATGCCACTGCATTCAAGGAAACCGTTGACAAGGAAGGTATGTTATTCACTGTCATCCCTGAAGATTGTTGTATGTGGAATACAGATAAGTTTTACTGATATTGGAAACTATTTCAGGATGCTGCAGCTATAAATGATTGGAGATTTTTCAAGTTAAAGGAGTACAGGGACCGAAACATTGAAGTGGAAAATGAAGCTTTTGACCGTTACATGCAGCATATTTGTCTACCAGAGGAGGTATTTTCTGTGAAATCTATTCTAGACAGGTCCAATGAGGATGAGTCCTCTACAAAACCTGATTCTAGTTCAGCTGAAGAAGAGAGTGAGATGATGATTTCAGGGCTTAAGTTGAAACTAAGATCGAACCCAACAAGAAGCGAAAACTTTAAACTGAGGATCCAGCAATTTGTTGATCAGGGATTAAAGAAGCTTCAGAGCGAGTTAAATGTCGAGATTAATGACCTGAATGACCAAAATGAATCTGAGAAAAGTCCAAAAATGGCAAAATTTTGGTGGTCTGAGAGTGTCTCTGCTTTAAGTGATATCATTGACAAGTTGAACAAAGCCTGGAATGACGAGGATCCTAAGTCTTACATGAAGTTGAAATCTCAGCTCTATATTCTGCATAGAAAGTCCAGTGATACTGAAACACAAGAAGATTTGATATCAGAGGAGCAAACTGAGAAGAATGACATGGCACTAACAAAAGATTCAGGTGCTGGTTTGCCTAAATTGCTTACAATAACTGAAATTGATCAAGAAACTCTTAGTAGCGTTGATGCGTACTTCTCTTCTCTTGAGAAGATAGAGGACCTATGAGCCGTGGCAGGATCTCTGAATCAGGAATAAACTGTAAACTAGGTTTTTGGAAGGATCAAAGGTGACAAACTAATTCTCTAATGCTTTGATTTAATATAATGGTTAGAATTAGTTCCATTGATATGTGTATTCCTTTCGATGCACGTTGTTAGGCTGAACTTTAGCACATTTGTGCAATATTATCTCGTCAACTGCATATTGTTGCATTTTTTGGGTGGGAATGCTACATCTTTACTTGCATGGCTTGGAACAGAGTAATCACCATAACATTTGTGATCGTTTGGTTCCAGAAATGAAAGTAGACTATTAGTTGGCTTCATTGTTTCTATGTCTAGTCTGAAGAAGGTCTTGTTATCTAGTTCTGGAATCTCACAAAAAGTATGGACTTCCGAGACACAAAAGAGTTGGTTTTCTATATGTATTCGGGTGAATCTGTAGCTAGATTGCTTTGCTTCATTGACAGCTGTAGCTTGTATTATAGCTTATACAGAGTCATCAGTATAAGATTTTGTGAACGTTTGTTCAGGATACTCAAAAACATCCATTACTCAAAATTCATCTTGCTAGTAATTGTAGTCATCTTCTTGCATAAGTTAAGTGGCTTATTTAAAGAAAAGAAACAGGAGGAAATAGGATTACTCAGCCGCCTGCATTGCCTGGGGAAAGAATTGGGGCAGGCTGGATGTGTAGAGTTACTGGTTTAGCTAGCCCATTACAATTTTCCTTTCATCACATGTGGTCAAAATAACCAAAAAACCCATGACGTGAGGCTCCTTTCGACGATGACTTTTCTTAGTTTGACTTTGGATGGCCCAAAGCTTAAAATAACACACACACCCGCACATAAACAATTGCCAAGGGCCGCCAACCTCTTTGGGCTAAGAAAGTGGGTATCAGTACCGAGAAAGAGACTTGAAAGCAGACCAGGATGTTATATTATTCTATCATCTACTACTATTGTACTCGTATTCTAAACCTTTCAACAAAAGCCAACATGGAATATGTGGTTTTCAAGTGATATCATGTTCTTAATTTCTGAATGGTGCCTCGCCTCTCCTCTCCTCTATAAATTATTGCTTTTTCTCAAAGTCATAATTCATAGCTGGTTTTGGTTACTCAGTTGAATTGAAAATATTGTAGTGGGACATTTGAAAAACTATCAACAAGGGCGCCGGTTTTAAATGGTGATTGAGAACAATTCATATTAAAGGACAACCAAACACGTCCTCTCCTATTATTTATATTTGAATCAAAAGTCATATTAGTTGAAGTGGTTTGAGTTTGCCGGTGGTGCCTTGAAGAAAGAAACCTAAAGGCACATTGTTTACATAATATACCCAATTATAAGAGAAATTCCGCCTCTCTAAATTTTGCCTAATATGTCCCTTTTGAAACCATTAGGTTAGCTTTGTAGGTTTCTTAATGGGTGCTACTTTCTTGCTTTATTCTCTTTCCATTTCTCTCAGAACCCACTAGATATCTCTCTTGGGGGATGTTATCAATCTTTTCTTAGGCATTGGATGGCATTTTCTCTTGAAACAAGGCTGTCTATGTTTTTCAATTTCTATGGTCTCTGCTCATCTCAACATCACCTTTTTCTTTGGCCCTTTGGTATTTTTATCAATCCAACCCCATTCACACATCATCCCAAGTGTTCTCAACCATGATTATCATGATTCTTCCTTGTAGATTTTGATACATTATAGACTAAATTCTTAGCCCACCAAGTGACAAAAATGAATTAATTAATATCTAAGAGCAACAACAAATTGGACGTGAAGAAATTTCCAAGGAGGATCTTGATAGTGCAAGATCCAAAGTGGGGAATTTCATTTCATAATCTAAGTAACCAAAACTTTTGTAAGTGGACAGCACACATTCATGAAAACAAAGTGTTTCTTTCTAATCTTGCCTCCTTGAATAATCAAAATCCAACTAGATAATATGTTATCCCTGTCAAGAGATAATTCTTTAAATTAACACATGGATCCAAAGCACAAGCACAAGCACAAAATTGAAATCAAAATCATCATCAACTGTTCCTTCATTTAAGAGGGCTTGGACTTTCATTCTCACATGCTTTTCATCTAGACATTTCTTTTATTGTCAGATTGATTAATTAAACTAAACCTCACCAAGAAGAATCGTAATTATGTTGGTGATAAGGATTAAGGAAAACCTAAGAATATCACATGTTATGGTAATGGTGATTTCCATAGATAGCCCATTACTTATTTAAATTTTAAAATGAAAAAGATAATTATAATATGTTCCTGGTCACTCTCAAGAAAAGAAAACCCGGATGGGAAAGGAAAGGAAGAATCATTTTCTGTTACATATTCTTGTCCATGTGTATGTGTATGCGCAGGTGCAGCCAAGAATCATGGCCATGGTTGGCCATGGGGTTCTCTTTCTCTATAATTGTGTTTTGATACTGTTAGAGCTGTGATTTGATGCCAAACAGTTTTGGTCTCAACTGTGCTACTTACTACAAAAGCCTTCACAAAAGTAAATTCATTCATGTTTGCTTGCTTGCTTGTCAAGTCTTATGAGGACCACATGCCACAGCTGAATTTGGATATTACCCAACATTTGCTCTTAATTCAACTTAAATTACCCTTTTTATGTTAGCTAATAATCATTATTTCTTGTTAAGTCTTTATCTATTCTAATTCAAAGGTTGCAGAAAGTCAAGAATTACCATCTATTCCCACTAACCAATAAACCCTCCATTCCATTAAAATAAATAAATAGTTTCACTCTATAAGTTAATGTACTCACACACAAATTCTTAACATTTTTGGAGACTCATTGCTGAGCTTTACCCCCTAATAATTAAGTAATTGATCATCCTATAAATGGCAATGACCTAATCAACATGACAAAATTAGGGTTAGTTGGGCTAAACCCGAGGAGATAATCCCAATTTAATATACTAAACTACTAATTATTCAAGGTTAGTACCACAATTTATGGTCCCTACCGAGGTTTACAACCCTGAACAGCTGCAATTTGTCCACCCAAAACCTTCAGCAAAAGACAAATTAAATCTAGCAGTCAGTGGCTTATCCCCATGTTCAAGAAACGTGTATTTCATAAATGCTTTATCTACACGGCTTAAATTTGGATTGATTACTTACATTTTATTTATATATCAATTTATATCTAAAGATCCCAAGTCAAGAGAGGCAGGTGAAACTTGGTTCCAACACATAAGTCCTTACATGCATCTCATCTTTGTAATTTGAAAAGACAAATTTAAACAAGAGATTCCAATTAAAGCCAGATTAACTTAACTAATTAAGACTATAGATTAGCTAGCTACCCTTTAATTATAAAGTTTGTTTACGTATGTCTAAACCCAATTTGTTAGATGATTTAGACCACAAAATTATTGATACAAAACGACAATGAATTCCAAGTATTGTAGGTTATCTTCTCCTCCTTGGTAATTACCTTTTTGTTTTTCTTGGGGTTTATTTTATTTCTAATAGAAAAAGAAGGTGGGAGATGGAGATTTGAGCTTATATAATTTTCAAACTTTGAATTGAACCTCTACAACCTAATGGACCTCCCAAGACGCATACAATAGAAGATACATGAGATGGTGACAACTATAAATAGATCTTGGCTCAAAGAGTGAAGAATATAACTATTTGGACTAACATGAAATAAATAAATGTTGTCGGCATTTACTATGAGCCGTCATGGTGTTCATTTGTTTTCTTCTTCATGCACTTCAAATTTGAATTCTACTACGAGAGAATGACATGTAACCTTTCACTTTGAAACAATATATGAGTTGATATTTGAAAAAAGAAAAGAAATAGAAGCCTTTTGGGTCATTGATAGATTCCCTATCTATAACTATGATCGGTCATACTATTTAAAATTTAGGAAGAAATCAAGTGAAATTTGAAAACTTGGTAGCTTGCAGTAGGTGCTTAATTCAAATCACTTTTGGTCTGCTTCCTTCCTTCCTTTCTACGTGCCAAAATCTCTACCATAATAAGCAGCCGGACCAGACCTCTTATTTAACGAATAGTTAAGCTAATGAATTGTCAGCCGACGCAAAGATTACAGGGACCTCACAATTCATTCTTGCTTTTCATTGCAGGGGGGCCTTGTTGCTGACTACTTAACCATTCTTTAATCATCTCTTAATTTCACTTGATTAATATTTTCATTCATTAAAAAACATGTTTCTAGATGCCTTCAACTTTGAGTGCTCGTATTGTTCACAAATGAATCCGTTGTAATTGTTTGATAATATTATATTAGTGGAGCTTTAATTAGTGTGATTAATTAAAGGCAAACCTATAAGATGCCAAAAAGAGTAATAGTGGGCCATAAAGAGAAACAGCTTTTGGAGAAAATGAGATTCTCATGTTTTATGTAAATATTACATAAATAATTATAGGGCATATCCACCACCACTTGGAGACAGAAAAGAGAACCTAACCTAATCTCAATATCACGAAAACAAAAAATGGTTTGGGTTCAATTGAGCTTCATTTCATCTCTTATCCCAAACCCCCTATTTAAACAAGTGGACACAAATTGACAACTTTAATTGTAATTTTGGTTGAAAGCAAGGCCTAATCCACCCATAATCAAGCCAAAAACTTGAATAAAATTCTTATAATAATGATGGATTTAAGATGGTGGAAAAGGATGGATGGATCTAGATGTACTGATTTTGTACTGAGTAGTTTGGAATTTTATGTGTGCCATAGCCACATGTAGAGCACATGAAATGCTTGATTTCGAGTGTCAACACAATCTATAATTGATGAAAAGATATCATACACATGGATTCAAATCCGTAAGAGGACAATTCAATCTCAATTTATCAAATGGTGCATGAATTCATAAATGAACATGCCCAGCTCATTAAATATTAAAGTCCAGGTATATGAATGGGAGGACCCAAGCCTGCTTTTCTTTTTCTTTTTTTTATTTTTTGTTTGTAATTCCCTAATAATTTGCCCCCTCAAAACAACAAATACCAAGAAAGGAAATTAGCCCACTCCGAAATGGCCTATTTGCTTATCGGAGATTTGGGAGAGGAAATTAATTATAGCATGTATTAATCATAATAACGTGATAGATATCTGTTCTTTTCTGAGGAGGTCCCATGCCTAATTGATCATAATAACGTGATAGATATCTTTTCTTTTATGAGGAGGTCCCATGCCTAATTGGCTAGTAGTACTTCTTTTGTAGACCTAATTCTCCTTTGTTTTTTATGAGGAGTTTGGGTGGTCGGATTCATTTTCGTATAAATACAATAGAGATGTATGCATACATGAAAATATAGATGCCGCTCCTGGTGTCACGTGACCTCTGATGTTTCAGGGTTTTAGATTGGAAACTTTCAAATCACGGATGCTTGTTCTAAGAGGATGCTATGATATCATTACGAGTTACCATTAAAATTATAAAGCCTTGGAAAATGGGGGAGAGAGAGATAGAGAGAGATTGAAACGGTGACAAAAGAAGGATGAATAATGCATGTGAGAGGAAGTTGGAATAAAAACTACTTTGTGTGTTAGACGTCAGAAAGTTGACACTTGGTGATAATTAAATTAGCACCGTATGGAATCGAGCAACAAGACTTGGAAAAAGATTATTATAAAGCTATAGTTGCGCTTGTCATCTCATGATCTACAGCTTATTTTGATTCTGACTTTTAACTTTTTAACAGAGGTAGGTGAAGAAGAAAAAAGAGGGAAGGTGAAATGAAACGGGGGATATGTGCCAAAACATTAAGTGTGATAGATATTAGATGGATAGATAAATGTATGCAGAGAGAAAAAGAAAGCAAGTGAATTATAGCATGAAAGAGATATCGATGGTACAAACCAACGTAGAGGCAAAGGAAAGTAAACACCAAAACACTGACACCTATCCGGCCATTTTGCTTTGAAATGGGTAGTGTTGTGGGGTGGGAATTGTTGCAAGAAAGTGTTTTCTTTTATTTCTTAGATATATTCCTCACTTAATGATGTTGGTTGAGCTGGTGAGTAAGCTGGTGTGTGATGACTGATGAGATCGAAGAGATATATGCAATTTTACCCAACACACCACCCATGATTTCTTATGCCATCTGTAGCTAGCTATCTTATATAATTATAACAAAGAATTTAAATAATTAAATAAAAACATCTCTTTCTCTAAATGTTCATCTGCCCACTTCCTATTTATTCAAATCTCAATGAATCTATCTTTGTGTGGGTAGTTTCTCCACCACTCTTGTCTCCTTCTGTTTGTGTGCCTAAATTCAAAGTTAAAGTTTCCGACTTTTTCATCACAGCAAATACATATGTAGCATCCACTCTCTCTCTCTTCCTCTGTAAGTGGAAATTAAAGATTGTAACCCTTGGAGTACATGATATGTATGAAAAGGTGTTGATCTATCCTTACTTTTGTCACAGTAAAAAGTGTTTAAAATTCTGAACCTGTTTACACAAGAAAAGATTACACACATAAAAGAATAGTAATGGAAATTCCCTAGCATCTCTATATAATTAGGTTTGAGGACATGGAGCCGGCAGTACTCTCTTTTCTCTCTCTCACGGATCAAGATACCTTTAAAGAATTCAACAATGGCGGTTCCTCGATTGCCTTATGTACTCTGAAAAGAAATTAAAACTTGTCTATGAATTCTTGTGACAAATTTTTTACAGGAATTAATTTGGCTTTACTAACATTAATGAGATGGCAGTGCAGTGACCGCGGCCGGTGCATGGCTCATGCATGACAAACCTACGGATGAATGGCACACCAATTGAATTTTTTAAATCAGAGATAATTTATTTCTTATTAATTAGGTTCTCATTTAACTATTTTTTCTCTTTTAATCTAAAATTTCTTTCACCGACAAATTCAGTACAAAGTTGTGCACCAAATGAGTAGACTAGGGCCATTTGAACGTTAGGTTGAGCTTCTAATCTTTTTAATTGAATCTTATCTTTTAAATCTTGCCTTTTGTTTAATTTTCTTAGTAATGAAAGGAAGGGCTAGACTCTTCATATAGCTGTGCGGCTGTGCCTACCTTATTAAACAATTTAAAGAAATTATTAAAATTCGGTTCCATGCATGATTAATTCCTTAATTTAGGGTAATTTGATTGATTATTCAAATATTGGTGATCACATCATTGAAAATGAAATGTTGGTTGATGATCGGATCAGAACCATGATGCTTATATTTGAACTATTCTCTCTTACAATTACAATATAGAAGTCGGTTTATGTCTATCCCTTTTGCTTTTGCATGACTTGGAAGAATATAGAGAAAAGTTTTCGAATACAAGGGAAAGCCCCCACATGGCATAGCTTCTATTTGTTTAGGAATTCAAGGTGGGGTGTCTATGGTTAATCTCATAACATAAACAAATTGAAAAAAAATAAATAAATATGAAAGCAAGAGAGTTATCTTGGAAAATGACCTAAACCAAACATGTCGCTGCTATATCCTTACCCCATATGTTAATGACTTACACAACATGAATATAAACCCTTCCAATCAAGCCAAAATTCTAGGGAAAAAGCCTACCCCAAAAGGGAAGCAACTCAAGAAGAATCAACGAAAAAACCAAGAGAAAAATGGAAGATATGCCTTCACTTATTCCGCTCAACAACACATTAACATATATACAAACGAGAGAGATTATTTTTTTTCAACTTTGTCATAACATGTGTTCACGCTTTCACATGCAACTTCCTAAAGAAAAGATAGATATATATATATATATATAGAGAGAGAGAGAGAGAGAGAGAGAGAGAGAGATTAAAAATATGGGAAGATGCCAAGATTTTCACGGAGCTAGCTAGCTATCAGACTACAGTTTTCGAGTGGTCATTGTTTGTTTGCAAGCATGGTTATGGTCGGATTCTAACAAGAAGAGCTGTATGACTGTTGGAGAGAATCAATCATCCAAGAGAGAGAGAGAGAGAGAGAGGAGAGGTATTGCTTTGGCTTGCTTCGTACTTTGCTATCTGCATGTGTGTGTCTGACGCGTGAACGTTATTAATGCGTCTCGTTTTCCAAGAGAGAAAGTTTGTGGGAAAATGATGCAAAGAAAGAGAAAGAGAGAGAAGAATGACCGCCATTTGAAAATTCAGATTTTCACACGTCTCTTCTGATCTTAATTTAATCAGTAAACCATCACTATTTAGGTTGGCGATCATGCCATGATTAATTCAATATTCATCATTGGCATGAAACGCAAAACTGCCCCGCAGAACAGGAAACTTTAACTTGTACTCACCATGATCATCCAAATATATTAGGCCATCTTTGCTGTGATTCAAGCAATCCTAATTTCATTGCCAAAAAGTCTTGCAATCGTAATCTTCATTTTACAAATCCACAAGAATAACTTCTTTATTTATGACCCTTCTTCAACAGCTGTTGATGTGAACGGAAGAATTTTTATTTTGGCATCAGAATTCAATATATATATATATATATATAGAGAGAGAGAGAGAGAGAGAGAGAGAGAGAGAGAGAGAGAGAGAGAGAATATGAGACAAGAAAAACATTGTATGGAATATTGCACTGTCAAGTAATGGGAATTTGAATTCATGTAGGTAACTTATGGACCACTGAAATTCCATTCAATTATACAACTAAATTTGAAAGGTTTTATTATATATTATGAATAATATGCAGATTCGACAAGAACATCTTCTAGAGAACAAAGGAATTATACCCTCTCTCCTTGTATAATTGTTGTCAAAATCCACTGATTACATGTTAAATTAAGTAGTACCCACTAAACATCTACTATTATACATGTTTAAGAAGGTAAATTGAAAATAAAAAATCATGATTGAATGAATCTTAGGCGAAAGATATGGGAGGTCTTAATTGGTTAGGTTCACCCAATTTTCAAAAATCATGGTTTGCTTGGTTTCAAGGCAAACAAGATGTGATCATTTTGTTTTGTTTAAATGTTTTTTTAGGAGAAAAGCCAAAAAGGTGTTCACACCGGAAAACATATGGGATGACGCTGGCTAGAAAATGTTGTATTCCTTGTGTCGTTTTTAACAAAAACGACTCATTACTCGATAGAATTTAAGCCTAATTTTTGACAAATTGTCTATTAACAGAGGCTCCTTCTCAGTCCCTTTCTCCCCATGGAAGAAACTAAATGTAAAGATAGAGAATGGTCGCAGCACTGCCAGCCACAGTTGAAATAATTATATTCGATTGCAATGAGTTTGATCGAGAAGCATTTCTTGTGTGCATTCAAGGCAATTAATGTGGGTGTGTATTGTATTGTGTTGTCTATATACAATACAAAACATGATGCCAATTCGCCCTCATTCCATACGATATTGCCAACCCACTAGAGATTTGATTCCCATCTTCACTCTCAAGCTGGTCCCCATGACCAAAAAAAAAAAAAAATTGATGAACAAAACTTCCAACTCCCAACTCCTTCATGTTTTAATTATAATACAAAAAAAAATTGTTTATAATCTCAAATTTTATCATAAAAAATTAAAAATTATCATAAAAATTATTAGAATCACTAATTACAAAAAAGTTTTCGTTTATTTTAAAATAAGAAGAGTCTAATTATTTGTAAATTTTTTTTGAAAAAATTTAAAATAAAAAAAAAAGATATTAAATTAGTATTATTTATTCATATTGATTGTAATTTGTGATTATTATTAGCTTATGAGACAGCTAGTGTGACATTTACAGATAAATAAATGTGTGTTTTTACTTGCAAGTTTGGACAGGTAGGGATAATAAAGAGGACAGGAGAGGGTCGCGGGTCGCGGGGTTTTTGGTTTGTGTGTTAAGTAGTGGTTACAATGAAAAGGTAGCTACAACCAAGAATTAGCTAATTTAATTTTTATGGTTGGCTTGGCATCCTATTCCTATTTCTCATTATATTGTAGCACAAATCGCTTTCTTCATACGTGTTCTTCAAGGTGTGTACAATTGATTTTTGTTCTTACATAACTCAATTGAATGTGTGAAGATTAACAGCCAGTGCTAGTCATGTTTACCAACTCCAAATGCTTGCTTAGTCAAGCTATTGTCACGGAAGAAAGAAGAAAACCTAGCTTGTTGGACCCGCCATGAATTTGGAATTGCTTAATAAATGGAGTCACTCATTAAATATGAATCGAAATATTTAATGAATATTGCTTGAGTGCTTCTGATCAGCAGTGGAATGGCAGATTCCTCTATTAATTACCACTTTTAGGGTGCCTTTGGCTACTAAAAACGACTTCCCACAATCATTAGTAACAAATACAGAACTTTATTCTTTAATCATGGAATCAATTTACTACAGAGCTTCTTTTTTTTTTTTTCTTTTTTTTTGCTTTTTCACAATTTATTTTGCTTCCTGACCAAGTTAGTATTACGATTTGCTCGAGTATTCATATATGCAACTTAATAAGCCATAGAGAATTCATTTTTTCTGAATTACAGAAAAGTCAAAAGAGTCTTTAAAATTGACCTACTTATAATAATTACACCAACGACTGCATAGCCAAATGGGTACCATTAAAATACAGCCCTTAAATTTAAGGGATGGTGTCAATATTAGCCAGGGAACACACCCCACACAAACACACCACCAAACCCCCCACCCCCCCCCCCCACCCCCAAAAAAAAAAGAGAAATTAAAAAGAAAAAGAAGAGTGCCTGTATTTGTTAGCCAACATGAATATGGAAATATTGATTATATATGCAACTTCATAGTAAGTTATGCTACTGTGATAGATGCAGTGCCAATTTGTTTATTATGATACTTGTGCAATCAGCTGTTGGATTCGTGGACCACTGATTTTTCAGTATTTATGACTTTTGTTCTTAGCCAAAGTTGCTACAAAATCCATTTTGGTGTAAAACTGTGATATATTTGGAGGTTTTGTATTGAATTCCAATGTAGTAATGGGGTCATGGGTCTTTGCTTTTTGGTGGTTCCCTTTCATCGAGGAGAATTTTCTTTTCTTTTTTTTTTTCAATTAATTTTTGGGTCGAAATCTAAAAATCTTCCAAATTATATCAGTCAAAATGTCAAAAATTTTATGAATTTTTTTGGTCTTAGAGATGACTACAAAGCAAACCAATTATAGAAAAGGTTGATCAAATTACGAAAGCAAATTAATGAATTTCCAAATCAAAAATGATCGTCACAGAAGCAGCTTCTTGTACCAAACACAAGGTACAAGTAAAAGACATTAAATATATTTACGACTAGAAATGCAAATTCCTATGCATATGGGGCCTATACATGACTGTAGAAGTGTGCCCACAATGAATGAATAAGGTGGAAGGGAAGTTGATTTCTGCAGCAGGGGCTTTGATTCTTTGCAGCAAATACAAAGCCCCACCCACACTCTGATGTTGCTTCCCCATTACCCCATTCATAAAAACTCCTATTCCTTTTCCATCTGATTCTGCGTCTGCCTCTTCTTGTGACTCGCATTATTATTTTTCGTCAGAAGAGAACAGTTGCCAAAAAGTACCTTCGATCACTCATAAATTATACCACCACCCACCTCTTCCTCACTGACATTTACCATTAATATATATCTCCTCTCCTCTCCACTCCATTCCTTTCCTTATGAAAAGATAGATACCCATTATTTCGAATTTAAATCATGTTAACAAATGATCATTGCCATTTAATTTAATTTACTGTATAAAACACGAAATTAATGGGCGGCTATCTTCTCATTGATCGGCCAATTAAATAATAATGGCATCGCAATAAGGTAATAGTTGAGTGATTATTGGTTTTGATGTAGGTATATGTTCACTATGTACTTATAAGTTGTCCACAAACACATACTGATCACTAATTCTCCATTTTCCAATTTGTTAGATCACACTTAATGTCCATGAATGATAAGATATTATAGAATATTACAATTGTTGTCATTTGCTTTAATTGCATGATCAAGCTTTATTAGGTCTATAGCACTGAATCCACCTAGTTTCCACTCTGTCAAAATATTATTTTCTTACTTAGACATGAAAATTATAATTTCTCGTGAACCAAGGATAATTATTTATTGGGGGCCATGAAGCAAGTAACAATAATGGGGTATGTCTTGCCAGGGCATAAAAAAGTTAAAGAAGATAGGAAAAAGAAAACAAATATATTAAAAAATATGTCACAATATTTAGGTATTACGTAGAATATTGTTGCTAGCTAGCAGTAGCAACATATGCTGGTTGTAATTTGGGATGGTTAGCGGTGCTTCTGGTGTGAAGAAAAGCATGTATGGGTAGTGGGTAGACTGTAGAAAAGTGATGGGGAGATGTGGATCGATGAAAATGGTGCCATGAATAATAAAACGAAGTCCAAGAAAATTGAGTGGCAAGAAAGAAAAGGAGGGAAAATCCTAGAAAATGAAAAGGAGTCTTGGGAGTTTGTGGGTCAAACAAAATATATAAAGATTGGGAATGGTTGGATTAGGATTAAAGAAATGTCTTAAGTTGGTGTTGTCTTAAACCCAAGGAAATGCGCTTGGTTTCATGACACATGTTGGAATTGATGACTTAACACTATATTAGAGTTGATTTTTAATCCATGAAAAGCATAACAACAGCAACAACAACAATAATAATAATAATAACAGTGAACAACAAAGGATCCTTGAAAATAATGACTAGCTGTTAAAAGGAAACAATGCACTTTGCCCAAAGGACAAGGAGATGGATAGTGATAAATGAAGTTTCGTTACTTTTATAGCTAGTCTGCCTGCCAAGAGTGTCTGTCTTCCTTTACAATTTGCAAGGTTTCATGACTTTGTTCCATCATCCAAACCACAAGTTTATTCATTAGCTTCCAGGAGAGACAAGTTAAAGTACCCAAAAAGAAAATTCAAAGATCACGAAGAAATTTACTCAGTATTCCAAAGTTGTACAGTCCTGATCATCTCACAACCGTGTTGAACAGGCTGCCTCTACTGCTTGTTATGTACATATAATTTTGACTCATTATTATTATATTCCATTATTATTTCATTAGGGTTTTACTGGTTTAACCCATCGAAACAGTTTAATGAATGAGTAGAATATAATAATATTTTGCCAAGTGCGTTGCATGTATATATATATATATATATATATATGGTGATGAGTTAGCTTCAATTATATATCAAGTATTGATTTGAGTTTTGGATTTGGGTGAGGTTTACCTAACCCTAAGGTTGGATTAGACTGGCTATGAAACTTTTAGTGAGGTCAACCGATTTGGCCTGCAAGTGCAACTGCATGCCCGTTTGATTGATTTTTCAAAAAGGATCGGTTGATCTCATTATTCCATAAAAAATTTATTGATAGTCAACTTTTACAAAAATCTCGAAAAGACCCATCTCATCTTTCATAATGTACTACGCATTTTCAATATTATTTACTGTGGAATACCTAACACTAAGAAAGTGCTTCATTGCCAAGGGAGATCAAGTAAAAACAGACAATAAGTTGATTCCTCTTGTAACCACAATCTAATTAAAACTAATGAGCAAAAACAAGAGAGAAAATGAAAGGGTGAGATAGATGGGAGAAGAAAACAATGAAGAATGAGCTGTGTGTGTGAAAATGATCAAGTGAATAGTACTATTACATAACAACTTACAAATAAAATTATAATGCCGTGCAGGGTTGTATTTCTATTCTATGCATAGAGAAAGAGATGACATGAGAATGAGATATTCAATATATTGATTGACTAGAGAAAGAAGAGAAGAATGGGGGGAAAAGAAATAGGAGAAACCGGCCCCGTTTGTGGGTCCAAATACAAAGACAAATTTGCGTGATGCCATTCCAAGCACTCTCTTTCACATTTTCTTCAATTAATTGAAATTCCCACCTTTCTTCTCTTTCTTTCTTTATCATCTCCATTAATTAAAGGTAACAAATTTAAAACACCCCCATCCCCCCCTTCTTGGTTTTGGGGAAGATCACCAATACGATCTTAACTTTTCTTGAGTATTCTAACTTCATTGCTCTTCTTCTTCTTCTAAAAAAATAAAAGTATTTTGGTTGACCCTCATTGTAAAGTAACTCTTAATTCCTTAGTGGTTAATCTTCATACAATTCTTCTTCTTCTTCTAGGGACGGCTAAGGATCCTTCCTCCTAGTCCTACCCGCATGCTTTTCATTGTTTTCTTTGTAAATCCTTAAATCAGGGTAAAGGAAATAAATTTTAGTGAATCAACATGGCAGGCATATTATCATAACTAAATTGGTTTAAATTTCCGGATTTTGTTTCAATTTATGATTACCCGTGCCCCCTAAATAAAGGGTTAAAAGTAAACCATAGCTTAGCTTAGTCATTTTGACGTAGTCATACCCAAAGATTTGATGAATTACCAACTTGGTGGTAAGAACAACCAAGCAATTAGGTCGGAGGTATGTTGATCTCTTCTTCTCCTTTTTCTAAGATAAGGAATGGGAATTAAAGCAACGCAATCCTTAAACAGTTTTGAATCTTCAAAACCAAGTAATTAATTTAATTATTTAACATAACATGCATTATCAAAGACAAATGCTTGAATTCAGTCTACGGGTCATTTGAATTTTTGCTACTTCAAGTGATACTTATCACAAATGTGGTATCATTCGATTTAAAAATAAATCAATATATTGTATTCCTATACCATATTTATCTGAATGGAAATTAAATTTAAATGATAATATTAATAATAATAATGATGACTGTTAAAAAGTTAATAAAATTAAGGTCCCAAGAGATTCTATATAGAGATGTGGGCAAAGGGGAAAGCAAAGCTGGCGAAAGACTCATGGATCACAATACATACAATGCAATATAAACAGTCCCAGCGGCAGCGGTTCCGGCAGAGACCTGCACGCTCTGCAACAACTGCTACTTACTTTATATGTGTACAACTTGCAACTACATAATATAACATCATCCCATGTCATTGATTTTCTCTCTCTTATTTATAATTATTAATATTATTTAGGTAAAAATTTTGAAAAAAAAGAAAAGAAAAGTGGAAAGTATTTGTAGTACTAGTAAGGGGGGTGTAGATGATGATGCTGATGATGATGATAACAAACACGAGACTCCTTCTCAAGAAAAGCCAACCCCACGCATACGTAGATGGATAGATAGAAGAGAAGGAAAGGCAAAGGGGAAGGCAACAAACAAAGAAAGAAAGAGCAGAATAAGGTCTCTCTCTTGGACTGATTCTTTTCAATCGCATCTCTCCTTCTCTCTCCCCCGTTTCTGTCAATCAGCACCGTATACTGTATATATTATATATACACACGCACAACCCAAAGAGAGAGAAAGATTGGAAAGCATAGCAACAAGGCAAAACAAAAGCGTAGGAAAAGAAAAGTAGGTAATTTACAAACGAGAGGAAGGGTGTGATAGATAGATAGATTTGAGGGGAAGGGTAATGGTAATGGTGATGTTGCTCGTGGTGGCCTCTTCTATCAATACCAACATAATTCATTGATTCTTTCTCTCTCTCTCAAACTTTTCTCTTCTCTTATTGAAGAGTCCACCAAACTAGGCCTGTGCTAAGGAAGGAAGGCAGGCAACCAAGCTAAGCGGGCATCTTTCTTTCTCTTTTTCATGCTTCTTATGTGTTAGTTTATTGCTACACCTTTTTTCACATTTACCTTCTCTGTAGACACATACATATATATAAAATCATTCATATTCACCTCACCTTCTCCCATCTATATCATCATTCTTCTCCTTCTTCTATAATGGCTGTTCAAGCTCAATACCCATCAAACGTTCTCCTTCTAAATAGGTTTGCCTTTCATCTCTGTCAATATCTTCATCTTTTCTTTTGTCTTTTCATCTGAATTCATCAAATTTTCAAACTTTTATCTGAGTTTGTTCATTTATCATATGCAGAAACGTACAAGAAGGGCATGATTATTCATTGCAGCCACAACCAGGAGGATTTCTTGATCAATCGTACATGTTATTCAACAATGGAGGTCAGTACTCAGTCGGCTTAATTTAATTTCCTCGCGCTCCATCGGGCAGTTGTAATATCAAGAATTCTAAATTTGCCTCCATGTTCAGGCAGTAGTAATCCACGCAAAAGAGGAAGAGAAGTTCCAGCATCAGCAAATAATACAACCACAACAACTATAGCAGCAGCATCAATTAATCCGTTCTCTATGCAATCTCAAGCTCCCCAACTCATAAACCTCTCTCAGCTCCACAATCATCAACAACCCAATGTCGTCTCTACTGGCCTACGATTATCTTTCGGCGACCAACAACAACAACACCAGCACCAGCAATTACAACAAACTCGCCATCATCAACAACACCCACAACAACAAAATATTATGTGCCAGTCACCCTCTCTCTTGTCTTTTCTATCAGAAGATTTAGCAACTCAAATCAAACGCCAGCGAGATGAATTAGACCAATACCTCCAAGCTCAGGTACCAATTCACATTTTTTTCGACTGGGTTTCTCTTATATGCAAAATTTTATGTCTCGATAAAGATGTTCCAATTCTTCGTGTGATATTGAAATTTTTTTAAAAAAATTTATACAGGGAGTGGAACTGCGCCGAGCATTAGCGGAGAAAAGGCAGAGGCATTATCGTGCGCTGCTGGGTGTGGCGGAGGAATCAATCGCCCGGCGATTGAGAGAAAAGGAAGCCGAAGTAGAGAAAGCCACAAGAAGAAATGCGGAACTGGAGGCACGCGCCACTCAACTCAGCGTGGAGGCGCAGGTTTGGCAGGCAAAGGCAAGGGCACAGGAGGCAGCTGCCGCATCTCTACAGGCGCAGCTGCAGCAGGCTATAATGAGCGGAGCAGGCGGGCAACAAGATAGCAGAAGAGGTGACGCCGGACTAAAGTGCACAGGGGACGTAGCCGAGGATGCGGAGTCGGCGTACGTCGACCCGGACCGCGTGGCTTCCGTACCCGTTCCCGGACCGACTTGTAAAGGGTGTCGGAAACGGGTGGCGTCGGTGGTGCTGCTGCCGTGTCGGCACCTTTGCGTTTGTACAGAATGTGACCAGGTTGTTCAGGCGTGCCCACTTTGTTTCAACATGAGAGATTCTAGCGTTGAGGTTTACCTTTCCTAGGGTCCAAAAGCCCAACAATGCAGAAACCGCAGGCCAAGACTGAGGCCCAACGATATGCGAGCAATGGTAAAAAGAAAATAGAAAAAAATAATAATAATAAAAATGGAGTATAATAAACTCAAAATTTTCTGGCTTTTGCTTCTTTGGATCCCCCTCTTGAAGTGAAGTTACCTAGAGGATGTACATGGCCACATGGGTAGTGGTTTTTCTTTTAATTTTAAATATAATTCATATATAAATTCTTTTATTTGATAACTCGTTTGCCCTTAGTGTTCCTTTTAAGATAAATGTTATTTTTTGATGCTATTTATGGTGTTCTTCTGATTATTATAGTGTAGGTGTAGACATAGGAAGAATTCACTTGCATAAGAGTTCTGTGAATGACTCAATTCAATGTAGGATAGCATGCACATTGTGGTATGTTGGCTGCATATGCTTTGTTTATTTCTGATGAATTCATGAAAAAAATTTGTGTGATTGCCCAATTTACAGTATACGCATTTCGGATAACTACAAAAGAGAATAATTATATACGGATGACAAAAGCTTAGCAGGTTTTAAGTTTCTGTCTGAAGCAATGCTGAGGACAAATAAGAAGCATATAGATATGCCATCAAAGCAAAGCTAGGGTTGATACAATTCAGTAGGTGAAAAAATATAAGAGTTGCATTGTCCCATTGTTAATATGATGTGGTAATAAATTATAATCATGGGCCAGGGTCAGTAACATTTCAAGGCTTACTCATTTTAAAGGAAAAAAAAAAATAAAAGGCATGATCAGTTTTCACTTAAAGAGAAATCACATAAAGCATCTTGTACTCGGAACTTTTTCATTGAATGGAAACAACAGTATAGGTGGCTTTCAATATTGGGCATCTTCTTTTGTTTTTCAAAATGAACTTATCTAACTTATCTGAAGATAGATAGAAGGCATGTGCTTGTTTTCTGGTAATATTCGTGCTTTGAAGGAAAGTTTCCAAAATGATTATTACAATACAAACATGAAGTCGTTTCATGCGGTTTTGGTCCCATGGAGTCATATCCCGATATGGTTAACTTATTGGCCCCATAATAAACAAATTGGAGTAGTATACGGTCGGACATGAGATAAGCTACTTGTCTCCTTGATTATCAAAAAGAATGTGGAAAAGATTTATAAGATATGGAATATCACAATCCAACGGTGGATCAATACTTCAATTATGAGTTTCTACATTATAACATCTTCCCATTTTTGTCCAAAATGCTGTGGTGGCGCCATTAAAGGATTCTCTTCTCCTCCCTCCTTATTTCAATTGTTAGGCCTAGCTACTTTTCCGCCATTTCTATTTGACTCATGTCCTATGGGTATATGATATTGAGCAAAGAGCATTGCATTTGATGCCAATAACAGATTGGTCTACTCCCAACTTTTCTCTTTTTTGCAAGATAAGTTCTTATATGCTAAAGAATTGGTTGGTGCTTTTTGATTTAAATGGTAAATGGATGGGCAGCTTTCTTTGGCATTTGCATCTCCAAATCTTGCTGCCGATTTATTGCAATCTGGCACCTTCAAATTGAAGCTACTTTCTGTGATTGCATGGAAGCATAGAAATAAGGCCGTTGAATCTTTAGTAGTATGAGAAAGTGATTTTCAAGAAAGTGAAACCCAAGTGATCTCTCATCCCTTTATTCGTGTTCTACTTTAATATGTAGTGCAGATTCTGAAACAATATATATGCAAAAAGGGACAGTTTTCTCTTAACAAGGATTACATATAAGCAAAACTTTAAATAATAGTAACTTGATGAAGTGAAGAAACTAGCCACTAGACTAATGCCTTGTTGAATATAATAATATGGAGATTGGAACACAAGCATGGCTGAATTCTGATTACAATTAATTATGCAACTTTTAACTGTTTTAATGTAGCTTGCAGATAAGAAGGAATCTGATTATGATCACATGGCCATTACACCATTGTCCAATGCAGCTTACATGCATGTATGTACATGTACTGTGGATTTGGCAAAATAATGCAACCAATACATGTAACAACAAGAAAACAAGTATAAAAGCATATGAATTACTCTCAGGCTCAGCTAACCCAAAAAGGGGAAAAGAGAAAGAAAAAGAAAAAGTGAACCATTAATTGATCCTGAGGAAATTTACCAGACTAAAGTAGAAGCTGTTAAATTTTCTAGCTGTCATATTCTGGGAACAATCTTGAATTGTCATGTAATCAAAACCAACAAGATTCTTTGCAATGAAGTGAGGATCATCACCCACTTATTTCAACAATACCTTTACTTTTTATTGCTTATTTTATACCTTCTCCATCAGAGCCAAAACCATACTTGAGAAGCAAATTTGTGCAAGTCTGCAAGATTCTTCTCTGCGTTAGTGGATGAGACACAAGCAAGAAAGAAAAACAATTACAACTCAGTTTGACCAACATATGAAAATAAGCAAATGTTAACCCCATCTTTTTATATTTCTAGGTTCGCATGATCTCCGGATCATGATATTACAAGATTTGGCTTCTTAACAAATTTGTCAACTGTCAAGTTCATACAAGATTCCTGAAACTTTAACATGAATCACAATATTTGACTTCAAATATGAATTTAACTTGGAAATTCTTCTCTTGTATCAAGAAATCCAGTAAATATTCATAAACACATGCTAGTTTTGCATATTATTGACAATAGAGCCAATATTTAAGGTGTGAATTATGATATATGATCTAAATTCTAAAGGCTTTCAAATGGGGTAGGAGGGAAGGACAAAGATTATACATACAGAAGATGCCCCATTGCCTCAAATGGCCTACACATCAAGAAAAGAACTCGAAAATGAAGATGTAGATCTAAGACACAACAGATAGTCATATAAATTTTTATATGGGACCAAGCTGTAAGAGTGACTCTGCCTTGCAAAAGATAAGGACTTGATGTTTGTGGCCCGACTTCAAAATTTTCCTATGATAACAAAGAGAAAATTATTTTACTCTTTGTGGAGGACAACACATTTGTGATTTTGTCCAGTAGTCTCTTCTTCTTCTGGTTATAATTATGGTCTAGGTGCTCTCAATCTCATGAAAGGTCTGACAACATTTATGGTGAAGTTCTTTTCACAACTAAGCATTGATCTGGATGCATACTTTAAATGCCTTAAAGCAATTAGCTTATATTAGAAGGTAAGCGTGATTATGAATTTGCCTTTGTGTTGAGGTAATTTCATGTTTTGTTTGAAAGTAAATGTATCCGTGGCTGAAAGTGTCATAAATTTCCAAAACTCATTTCAATGTCAAATAATGGCATCACTCACACTTTCCAATTTCCTGCAAATTGATTTTTGTGGGGGGGCCAATTAGGGATGATACGTCAATTTGTACTTTCTATTATGCCATCCCACCATTCTTTTAGTGGAGTTTCACATTGATCAAGATTCAAAACCATGGCTTAAGCTTTTGAAACCCATTACACGTCTGCCCAGTTCAATCCAATGCTATATCCAGCCAAGTAGCCAAAAAAATAAAATAAAATAAAATAATGTTTGTGATGTGATAAAGCACTGTAAGTGAAGGAGAGGAGGCCCTTTATATAATGAGCAATAGGGGCATTTTGACAACACAGAGACATGAAAGATCAATTTGTTGCACATTTTTGGTACTCCTTTATTGCTAACTTGCTTGCTTTTTAATACAATTTCTAGCCTTTTCATTGCCTTTATTGTTTTTCCTATTTTATCATACTTGCCCCCAATAATTTTAATAAATAATGCAATGGTTTGAGATAGGTTATCTCATGTAGATAGATAGATCCATTGCAATTCTCATCATTTGTGTCTTATGCAACTCTTGTTTCAAATGTAAAATCATCAATGCTCCTAATGTTAGACCCTGAAAGAAGAACAAGAGAGTTGCAGGAGAAACCCACCAGATAAACAAGTAAATTAAGAGGTAGAGCTCTAAATTCCTATGCCAAAATTTAGAGAATTAATTCAAGCAGTGCTCTATAAAGTGGAGAGTAGATGACAGAGCAGGTAAAAAATTAGTTGGGCCAATTAGGGCTTGAATTCTGTTGCATACAGCAAAGCAAAGAAAATCAACACGATCGTCTATCAAACTGCGTAAATAAATAATGAAACGACGCTTTTGGTTCTGGATTGGTCTGCCCATATCACACAGCCATGCCTTTGGTTTAGGTCGTCAGCAACAGCAACAAGCTAAATACCGCACAAAACAGCACTGCACTGCCTATGTAAACTGTAATTAAATTTTGAGGAAGAATGGGTCAATTTCAGCAGCAGATGGGAAACACACACACTGGAACTAGATCCAATTTCCCATATAAGATTTCTAGGTTTCCTTGATATGACTGGATACTTGGGTATAGTAGGATTCTTCAAAATCTATCATTCTACTGTATTTATACAGGAACCAATTGAGAAATTTAACTTCCATTAATTTTGGGTTCTGTTAACCCGGTTATTTGAACTATTGAATTTGTAGCTCCTATCACCTCATCAGCCCAAATTATCAGTGGACTGGCCTACTGGAATTTTGTGGCCCAAATTCTCTAATCTCACCATTATAAAGAAATAGGTGTACTTCATAATTTATTTTTTTAAATTATAATATTATATTATTAATTAAATTAAAGGGTCTTACTTAACCTAACATTATTTTGGAAACTTCCACCTGATTTCTTCCTGCCTTGATGTAACCCCACGAGAACGAACACCACTTGGACACGCTAGACCTAGCCAGACCTAGCCAGACCAAAATTTCTTTTTTTCTTTTTTTAATAATTATTTTTTATTATTTACGTGTATATTATTTTATTTTTAAATACTGCCACCTGTCAACAATCTGTTCTTCAATGGAATTGACTCCAATTTTTTCCCCACTAAAATCTCGCACGTACCTGTCCAATGCACCATCATCGGAAGGAAGAAAAATACATGAGAAACAACGACGGTGATTTTCCTTTGCGAGAATAAATACCAGACATTGAAATATTTTGATTAGGTCGTTCTCCATTCCGTAGAGTACACGTGTCCTACAATGAATTTAAAAAGCATAAAAGCTTGGTCATGAAACAAGACAATCAAAATTGGAAGATCTTTAGGAGATTTCATTTGATAATCTTATTTCCACAACACAATTAACTCGTGCTCTCGAGCTTCACGATTACACCTCTGGTAGATGTTAATTGTATTTTTCGTAGGTCCCATTTATTAAACGAGAAATGAGCCCACGATGCGTATGTAACTAGACTATATAGGTTTGGTGACTTTATATCTTTCACACTGTTTCTATTCTCTTCACACGTGTCTTCTTGATGAAAACCCTGATGCAATTGTATAGAATCTCTGCCGAAATCAAATAAAAGAAATAATAAAATAGAGAGGGAATACTGTTTGCCGCCTGCCTTTAAGGAGCTACAAGCTTCCAAAAGAAAGAAAAGAATACAGTAAAATAATTATATTTGAAGGAATCTTTCTAAAAATTAATAAAAAAATATTTTTTAATAATATAATAATTAAATTTGATGAATAATTAATTAATATTTAAAAAATATTTTTTTAACTTTTTATTATATTATAATTAAACTAAAACAACTTTGCCAAAACCAATGTGCTTGGGACTGGCGTACAAACCAACTTCACCCACCATTCCACCTCATATATATATATTTCTGTCTTGTTGCAAGAACTTTTCGCCAAACCGTAGGTCCTTAGCCTCTTTTTTACGTGGTTTTATTTTGATGCCTTTAGTGACAAATTATAAATATAAAAATAATAAATAAAATTTGAAAATAAAAATAAATTATAAAAATTTTATCTAATTAAAATAAATAAAAATAACTCGAAAAAATTTAAAATTTAAAATATTAAACGAAATCATATATATATTATTGAAACATTTAACAAGTGGTTCGATATTAGTGTTGATTCACAGCTAGTCTTACATTCTAAAGGTCTCGAGTCCATGGGAGGTTAAATTAAATTTTGTAAAATTATTTAGTTTAATTATAATTTAATAAAATATTTTTTTAATATTAATTAATTAATAATAAAATATAATAATTTTTTATTAATTTTTAAAATTTTATATTTATATTTAATTTTTTAAAATTTTAAAAGACTAACATAAAAATATTTTTATAAAATAATACAGAGAGAATCTTTTATTTTTTATTTATTTAAAATAATTAAAAAGTAAAAGAAAAAAAGTGAAAAATTAGAAAAAGAAAAGGTACAACACTAGAGAATAAAGAAAGGTTTCCAGTTCTATGACATGCCGGAAGCTGGGTGACATACGTGGAAGAGAAACTCATCATACCATACACGTGTACAGATCTGTCGGCTTTGAAGCAATGACTCATAACTACCGGGACTTTAATCTACCGTATTTACCTTCACCGTTTCAGAATTGACAGACACCACACAATAAACGTGGTGACAAACGGTGATTTTTACCACTTAGTGTATTAAAACTGTGCTTTTGTATTTCACCGCCTGCCGTTGATTTCGACGACGGTAATATTACTCTCGAAAGGTACGGTGAAAAAAGGAAAATTTAAAAAAAAAAAAAAAATGTTCATTGTAACAATGGCTGGACTGAAGAATCAACTTGCGTGACAGCCCGTACAGAGCAACGAATCCTGTGTTCCATCGGCTGGCGGGACCGGAAATCAAAGTTTTATTTGCCATTTTTGTTAAAGTCTCGCTGTTCGAGAAATCGAATGGTGTCACAACAATATTATGTAAAATGTATTAATAAACATTATATTTGATGGCTTACCGTCACTTTCCCTGCGAAGGAAAACAACACAAACTGTGGGCTGCATGTTTCTCGATTAAAGCAGTAACCGGTTTAATTTAAAGCATGGGGTTAAAACATTAAAGTTGTCAGGTTGCAATTTTCACCCCATCTATACAAATATAATATTATTTTTATAATTTTTTAATTAATAATAATATAATTTTTAAATTATATCTCCGATAAATAACATTATTTTTGTTGTAATTTATTATTAAAAAAATTTCATTAAATAAAATTTTATCATATATATTTAATTTAAAATTAATTAATTATAAAATAGATGATAATAAAAAAAAATATTGTGTTATAAATTTATTAGATGTATCTAATTATTTTTTATTTTTATTGAATTTAAATATTATATATTTATATATTATTTAATTATTTATTTTTAACTAAACAATAAAATTAAAATGCTATTTAAAAATTATTTAAATTTTATATTTATTTTAATTTAAAATAAAAAATAAGCATTACTTTAATTAAAATAAAGCAACACCTTTTTCTTTTTAGATAGAAAGAGTTTTCCCAATCCTTGTTCACTCGAATAAATAATGTCGCCAAAAGTGCAAAGAATTAGGCCGGTTTAGTTAAAGGTTGTGGCTTTTAATGATTGAAAATTACACGTAATTCAACTACTCAGTAAAAAATAATAAATATTTAAAACAAACAAATAAATAAAAAGAATTAACACTTTTAATACATGCATTCATGCCATTAAAGTTAATGAAGAAAATAACTCACTTCAAAAAAAAAAAAAATTAATTAAAAAACAAAGACTGTCTCCCAAATTATGACAACAGAACCAAATTCCACTTTGGACCCCTTTTAAAATCTCTTTTTTGGACTTAGAATAATCCCTTTAATTACAAGAACTCAACTTGCATTATTAGGATGGAGTACTAACAAATAGACACTTAAAAATAATAAATAAAATATCTATTCCATTAACTTTAATAAATTAATACGCCGTTGATATTAGGGTATTAATTTGTTATGAACAACTTTAATTTATTATTTAATTTTTTAATACCCATAACCATAATACACTCCCATGTGATGTGACCATCGGGCTGCATTGTTGATCAGTTGGTCACTAGGAAAATGGAAACAGCTAGACTGCTTGAGTTTTGAGTGTGACAAATTCAATTATTAATCACGTATATAATAACCCTTTTTTAAGATTGGCTAAGGGTAATTATGGGGAGGGGGAAATTGTCCTTGTAGCCGGATTTATTTATTACCATGAACCTTTAATTAATAACCCTGCTTTATTATTGGAAATGCTCAGCCAATTAGCGATGAGATAATTTTGTATTTTGTATTATTTAAATTAAGATATTCAGACCAACGGTGGTGGTGGTGGTGGTGCAAGTGCAAGCAATTATTTCAGAGGAAAAGAAAAGCCAAATTTGGAAAAACAGGGTTTTCATTTTCTAGTTATTATTTAGATTGACCGCCCTAGATTCGCCTAGGGCCCGGCGTTCTAGATAAATCAGATCCCGCTAAATAAATTTCTATGCAATCTCAGCCGTCCATACGCCGTATAAGCGCTGGAGACGAACTACACCGGCGTACGGTATCATTGGTCAGGGTGCATTAATAACTGATATGACCATTGGCTTTTGTCGTTGGTCTTTTACGTGGCACCAAATTATCGACCTAGGCGGCTGCGCTGGTGTCAAGCACAACATCACACGTGTAAAAAAGTAAAAAAAAACCCGAGGGTACTAACGAGCAGTGACTGGTTGCCCGCTGTTCGAGGGCAGAGATCGTATTTGGGGAAACCAAAACCTCGTAACATGAGCTGCATAAAAGCGGTCCGTTTGCTATCATGGATGCTACCTCACGATAATTCCAATGAGCTATCGCATAAAAAAATCTTGAATATTCGCAATTAAATAAAAACGAAGAAGTCTCCGTCACACTCATAAAAGAGGACCGCATGATGCATCATGGTGAAAAAGAACCGGGGAGAGGTGGGGTCCGCAGTTGAGGGTGGTTTGGAAAGTGGGACCCGGTGAGGTTGAGGAGTGGGGGGAAAAGGACAAAATAGGAATGGGAAAGAGAGAGAAAAAGAAAAGAAAAGGTAAAAGAGACAAAGGTGACGTTATCAGGAGTGGGGCTTAGAGTAAAGCGGAAGGTGGTGGGGCCAGGGTGGGCAAGTGTGAATCGAAACCATGGGTTGTGGTTGTGGGGACTAGAGAGGTTTTGTTTCTGGAAAAGTCTTACTTGCATTTATGCAGCGTGCTGCTTACTCGAATGGGAATGATGTTTTGGTCTGCGAAACTGAAATGAACATAAGAGTCAAGGTCACAAAGGTGGTTTATTACAATTTTCTCCTCCTGTTTATTGGTTAAATTAAGGGAAAATTTTATATTATTACAATTTGATAACATCTATTAGAAAAATTTTACTTTATCTCTCTGTTATTTTTTGTTACCATTAATTTCCTTAATTGAAAAAAAAGTCAAATTACTTACTTACCCACTAATTATGGTGCTTAAGTCACCACCAACTTTTTCTACTCTTAGTCTCCATTAACACCAATTCACATTTTAAAAAAGAAAAAAAATATTACTGAAAGTTAAATGATTGAACATAAATTTAAAATATGCTAAATAAACATCTAAATTAAAAAAATAAAAAATATTAAAATTAATATCTATTTCAATTTTAATATTCTTAAAATATTGAAATTAATTGTAATTTTTCTTCTAAAAATATAGGTAGGTGTTAAAGAGACTAGTAGGTGAAATATTTTGATACCTTGTTTAAGGAGTAAGTAAGTAATTTTATTATTTTTTTAGTTTTTTACAATTAAATCAAGAAAATGTACAATTTTTTATTCATCATCTACGTGCAATTATATAAAATCTTATAAAATATATGTAAAAAATCCCCAAAATTAAATAATTTTATAAACAAAACTTACACATAGTTGAAGTTCTTACAAGTTTGGTGGAAGAAGCTCAATCAATTTCTCTTGCAATTCATTCATTTTTTTATTTAAAAAATAATGGTTTTTATATTTTTAAATATAAAATTCGTAAAAATATTTTTTGTGTTTGAAATTATTTACATCCTTATGACTCATATTTTATAATTAGTGATAAAATAATTAATTATTATAATGATACAAGAAACACAGCTAAGAATTCTTAATTGAATGGAAAAATTATGAGGATGAATCCTTTACTAGTAAAATAACAATGGTTAAAAAATATTTTTCACAGTCTCCAGTCAAATTCTGAAAGCTTACCCCTGGTTCTCCCACTAACTCCCGTTACAACGAAAGGTGAAAGTCTCTGCCTGACCCACAACACTGAAAGTTAAAGAGACCACTGAAAACCGGCAATTGGAGCCGGGGATCGACGAAGACTAGGGCGGTGTGGTCGTTACGTTAACGCGCATTGAACGAGCGTGGGGCTTGTCTTATTTCATTAACGGTTCGCGAGTGGGACTCCACGGAAAATCTAGTCCCAAGAGAGAACATTTGAATTTCCAAATGTACCCTTAACTTTCAGTGCCATAATAAATATGCTATGACTGGTATCATTGTCATTCATTGAAACTGGAGTGGCAAATACGTTGCGGTTTTGTAACAAAAAATATTTTAACTTGTGGATGCAGGTTTTGTTAGCCAATAGATTTTCTCGCACGGATTCTTGAAACCTGCCTGTTGTTTTACATTCACTCACTCTCTCTCTCTCTGTCTCTATTTCTCCAAATGGTTTGAGAGTTTTGCTATAAAAACTTGCCATTCATTCACCAACCTCTCTTCATAAGCATCTTCTCCATTCCTTTCTAGTCATTCACATCTCACTTGCCCCTTCCCAAAATTGGACCAGTTCATTTTTCATAATTCACTTGAAACACAGAATAAAAGAAAATGGATTCCTTGAGTTCTAGACGGCCTTGTTTTATTGAGGAAGATGATGGTTTGGCTTTTTTGGCTGAAATGGAAGCTGGGTTTTCGGGAAATCATAACCAGAAGAACTATGCTTTGTTTTCTAGACCTCTTTCTTATGCAAGGACTAGTTTGAAGAATCTGTCTTCATTATCTTCCTCATCAGTTTGTTCATCTCCCAGATCGGGTCCTAGGTTTTATGATGCCAGATTTGAAGAGCAGCAACCCTATTTCTTGGATGCTTGTTCTCTGTGTAAGAAACCTCTTGGGAATAGAGACATCTACATGTACAGGTTAGACATTGTTTCCTTGCCCCTTAGTTTACTTTTGTTGATAAATATACGAATTTTGTTTAGTGTTTCAGAAAAAGGAATAACTTTTCGGGCTTTGATATCAAGTGTTTTACTTCTAGATCTCAAATCTGGTGTTATTTTTTAACTTGTGAAAGATTGTGAAGTTTTTCTTTGAAACATTTTCTTAGCAACCAATCAAGTAATAATATTTAGTTTCTGTTGTGGGTATCTGGGGAACCCAAATAAATTTCACGTTGTGTATGGAAAGATTTGCCCTTTTAGTGAACTTTTAGTGGTAATTCTACCGGGGAATTGTAGATGTAAAGATTTTCCCTTTTAGTCAACTTTTAGTGGTAATTCTACCGGGGAATTGTGGATGGCTAGTTTCTTACAGTTATTTTTGGTAATTTGCAGAGGAGACATTCCATCTTGTAGTGAAGAGTGCAGACAAGAAATAATGGAGGCAGACGAAGCCAAGGAGAAGAAACACAGTATCTCTTCCTCGATGAAAGCTCTCAGAAAGAAAGAGCAGCAGAGAAAATCAACATCACCAAACAGAAGTCAGGAATACTCCTACCGCACTAGCACTGTTGCAGCTGCTTAATTAGCTAATCAGCCCCATATAAATTAGTATATTTTCTTAACCCAAAAACCTTAGAAAAAAAGAAAAAAAAAACGAAGGAAGAGAGAAATGAAAAATATACGAGGAATCTAAGAAGACGGGCCGAGGAGAGGGAAGAACTTAAAAGAAGAAAATGATCTATGTTGATAACTATGTTTTTTATAGTATCAATTGTGAATACGATATGCATAGGCAAGGAGTATGCGTGTTGCCTGTATGTAGTTTGCGGGATGGCTCTGTTTTTTTCTTGTCCTTGGAATTTGCGCTTGTGTATGGTGCTGCTGAAGCCTGAAAGTGCTTGGCTCTAATCGTGGAATATAACATATGCTTGTTCTATGGAAAAAAGAAATAGATATTCTGAATGGTGAACGCTGAATAGCATAGATAATATCTCTGCGTGGTGGCTGTTTTCTCTGCTTCTCCAACAATTTACTGTTTGTTCCGAGTAGATGCTTTCTGACGACGGGAGAGAAAATTCGCCGATAGTTCTACCTGTCAATTCATAACTGCTGTTCTTGGAATTGCGGTTCCTCAGCTTTATGAGGGAGAAAGGACTTTCCTGGCAAAGTGGAAGAGAGAAACCGGCCTGGTGGTATTTGTAAAAGTGCTTTTGGTAAGAGGCATGGCGTTGTAATGGAGTTTATATACAGAACGCAATACAATAACTCATCGTAAAAACCACTTTACTGTTTCCAGTATTGCAAACAACGAATATTATTAATACTTTTTAATTTTTTCCATAGTTTATGATCATTTGTCTCCTTCTCAGTCCGATTAAGAGGAGAGCAACAAATGCACCATCAAATCCTTTCAAAAGCATGCACGTGTAAGTTGAGAGTTCAGTCGATCTAAATAGTCAAAAGTGATTTGTGTTTAATATTCATGTATAGATGATATTTCGTTGTCAGGTCCAATCTTCATTTTCAACATTATATGAGCGCCGATGGAAACTCTTTTAAGACTGGAATATTCACGAAAGTGGAGCAACCATGTTAGGCTTTTTGGGCTAGAAATTGACTACTTAAATCGTAACAAAATTGTTCGAGTTACAGCATCGGCAACTTTTCATGAATTTGTCAAAATAAAAAGAAAAAAGAAATGTGCATCATTGGCCAGCGTTGCTTGAGTCTTTGATTAGTCTTCTTGCCTAGTTTTGCCCGTAACTTCACTATCTGGGCCTTGATGATCATCTACCGTTCAAATATCAGAATATCAGAAGGGAAAAAAGAGAGAAAAGGAAGCTATTAAATAAAAGATTCTGCCAGTATTTTTTATCAACCAGTGCAAGTTTGAATGTGTCAAGGGCCACAACAAAAACCATAGAAACAATAGTCAGTAAAGTATATGCAATTAGATCACAGAAAAAGAACAATTATAACCAAGAAAGATTAGCTCTATTGCCAAAATCCTTAACCTCTGTCCCCGCAATTGTTTTAGCCCAAGAACTTGGAATTCATAAGTTCTATAGGTTTCCTCACCTTCCTCAAACCGTGTGTGCACTTCCTTTAGTACAATGACCAACAACTTTCCTGCGGTCCTGCCGATTCCCCGATATAACAGCACTCCGAAAAGAATCGAACAAGTTCACTAGGCAAACGTTCAACTTGCTGTGCCACAGTTGCATTGTCGGCTCCAATATCACAAGCCAATATTTGATAATTAGGTATTTACAGCGTAAAATAAGATTTTACACTTGGTCTAACATATGCCAGTTTCCTAATGCTTCCTTAAATAAACATAAATGTGCTATTTTAAGTAAGTGTCTCCTCTAGTTTAAGCATTTTTAAGAAGGTAACTAAAATGCTGTTCGTGAATATGATAAATACTTCTTTACGTCAGAATAGAAGGCAATCTCAGTGTTGTGTTTTCTGATTGTGTGCATTATAGCACTTCTTTTGTTTCGTTATGTTATAGAGGGTTGGGGTTGAGATGTTCCATGAAGTTCGTATAATTTTCATGATCAAAGCATCTATTTTTTATGAATCAGAATATTCTTCAGTGTAAATTTTGAGTACGTCCAAGTGTCATTGAATTTTATCGAGTTTGATGATCATTTATGCCAGGTTGAAGCTTATATTTGGTCATTTGCATGTTGACAACCAGCTCCCTCTCACTTTGATGCCATTGCTTTTCGCACCTGAGCAGGCTACTGATTTGCATCATCCGGCTTTTAAGATGACAATCACAGTGCGGAATGAGAATACTGATGGAATTCAGGTTTATCCATGTGTTTATACGGATAATGCTTTTTGTAGATTGAACCATGCTTCACCTAATTTCTGTTTTCATGTAATTTTATTAGTCTTAACATGCTCGAGAGACGGGCCTTATAGGTAACTGACAAGGTGAGAACACTCGACATTCATGAACCCGTTCTCTGGACCTTGGAGGATGTCTACGACAAACTCCAGCTCAATCGCTCTCCCTTGAAGCACATGTGTTCCTCAAGTAGATCCAGAGATTCGTGTGGAGTAAAGACTAGTTAGAATTCAAGGGATCCAGTCTTCTACTTAAGCCCATGGATTAACAAGTAGGCCCATTTCACAAGTCTATTAATTAAGCTCATTTTCTTATTTTATTCTTCTTCCTAAGCACAGCTCAGACATAAGAAGACAAACTTCCTGTTGCGATGACTGTTGTCCTTCCTGCTGTGGCTAGCACCTTGCCTCCACTCTCCTGCGTGCTTCGGCCTCTATAGTCCTTAATGCTTTCGTGACTCCTTGCCCTGTAGTTTCCTTTACCTCGCATAAATTTGCTCTTCTGTTCACTGCAAAGCTTGAGAAACAATATTGTAGTTATTATTTCTTCAATACAAGAAAAAGCCATTGAAGCTGACTCAAATTCCTTACTTGGTATCAGAGCAAGTGTTCGGAAACCTGAAGCACTATGGCAACTTCTAGTCATTCAACCAGCTCGACCCAAGATAACACACAAAATTAGTCCAACACAAGCGCAAACAGTTTTACCTCCAAGCACAATTAAACTCAATGATACCAACTTTCTCCTTTGGAGGTCACAGGTTCTTCCTTCTGTTCAGGGAATGGCCTAGAAGACTTCCTGGACAAAAAAGTAACTCAACCCAACCGATATCAAGTTTCAACTGATGAAGGTGGAAATACAGTCACTACTACCAATCCAAGCTACAAGCACTGGAAAAAACAAGACCAACAACTCATGGGTTGGAACCTATCGACACTGAGTGAACCCATGCTTACTGCTGTGGTGGGATGTTCATCCTCAGCTGAGCTATGGGAAGCATTTGAGAAATTTTCTCTGCAAAATCAATGCCAAAATTGTCAACCTTCTAAGCTTAATAACTTCAGCAAAGAAGGAAAATCTCAGTATAATCGAATACTACATGAGAATGAAGAGCATCTCGGACTCACTCAAAGCTTCAGGAGGTTTCATTACTGATAGAGACTTCATTCTTTGCATCCTGGGAGGTCTGGGAAAAGACTACGAATCTGTGACATCTTTCTCACTGACTTGGGCTTATTTAAGAGAGTAAGTTATATTGTCCAGAAATGAATATACCTAAGGAGGGTCATGCTTTGCAGTAAAAGACATTTGATCTGAATTTTCCAGCAGAAGTTTATAAACATCGTTTTTTTCCCCAAGAAAAAGTTTCCCTGCTTCATTGGAATACTTTTTCCAGAAAAATTCAGCAGAGATGGGTAAATTTTATTCATCGTCAGGAAAATTACAGTACAAACTAGTTGTACTATAATCTTATTTAGTAATTTGAACCATTCACTTGAGAGATTCCAAACCCATAATTTATGAATTCCACGTCATTTCGAGACACCAGTATGCAGGTGTCAAAGAAAATCGGTCGGCAAAATTAAAGCCTCACATATCCACTCTTTTTTAGATTATTATATATTTACCTAAACTGCCATAACCCGCCATTCTTAACTTCATCCAACGACCACAACCTTTCACTGTATCGCACACTGTAAAGCCCTTCACTCCCTTTCTGTATCTTTTTATTTTCGGACCCGAAAATGTATAATCTGATCAAGGGCTTAGTCGACGTAGCACTCGGTGGTGGTCGTGATCGTCACTGTAGAGAGGAAGAAGAAGAGTCCCGAGATGAACGTTCCAGATACAGTCGGGCAGAGGTTAGAATAAAAACCATTGATTTGATGAGTGTTGGTATATAGATGGTAAAATGCGAAGGTGGTGTTAGGAGATAAGGAACAAGATGATCAAGATAGCCGCCGGCACAATCAGAATAGTCAATGGAGCAAACAGGCTTTAGTTCATGTTCATTTGATTTCTTTATTAAAAAGATCGATTAAAATTGTAATTGAGATACTGAAGTAATATATGCAGGAAGAGAGTCAATTAGGCCCGGAAGAGTGGGAAGGCGCAGTCTCGAGAGCTTCAAGGCGACCTCAGAAGGTAACTTTTTAATTTGTTCTTTTTCTTTTGGTGGTATTTGCAGGATTTTGTCTCTTATGTTCAAATCATACTGTTGAATTTGCAAGGGTCCAGAGAAGGATCCGAAATTACCCTTGATCCCTTGTAAAGAAATTGTCTCATTTTTTCATGACTTCGAGCTTAAATGATGTTCACACTTTAAAAATAAACAATAAAAAGGGACTTTAAATATATAAAGTTTAAGATACAGGGAAAATGCTAATTGTGCTAACTTTTCTGACCCTTTAATATGTCACTTGTTATTTGTATAATCATGCCAGAGTTATGATTATTAGAAGCAATCTTCCTCTTAGATGAAAGTTTAATATAGATAGATGAATTTGTTACCGGGTTATGTATCCACTAAGTTCTTGTATTTTACACTAGGTTTTACTTACCCCACAAGATATTACACCACCAAGCTGTAAATTCACATTTTTGGCACCAACAAAATTCTGTCTGATTCTGTTGTAGTGTTAACTAGTTCCAGGGTGGGACTTGATTATCGGGATTAGAATTGCTGTTAATTAGTTCCGTGGTGAGACTTGATTCTCGGGATTAATAATTGCCTTGATTATGAAGTGGAAGGTCCTCATTTCACGTGGCCATTGCATGATATATGATTATAGTAACTTACAGACAGAAGATGTAAAGCCTCGCTAAAAGCACCAATTTATGCTTGTATGTGGGTGTTTCGTCAAAAGTAACAATTGAATGAAAAGATGACAACTGCCGTCTTAGTAGAATACCATGGAATGTCCATGTCATGAAATATTAACGACTTTCAGACGTGTTAAGAGTTTGCAGCTATCAAAGGTTGTACCGAGAGAAACAACATGAATTATTAATTAATGAAATTTTGCATTCGGTGCTATGATAGTTTAGTCAATTCCTGTCTTCACTTGCAATTATTTGTTTATATTCGTTCAATGATGTGTGTGCTCATCAATGTCTGAAATTTAGGCTGCATATGAGGCATACGAAAGGAATGAAGGTAAACTGCATGACTATAACCAAAGCAACTGGAACAGAGAGGTTTCTTGCTGAATTTTATTTCAGATTCTCTGAATTCTTCTATTATATGAAATTTATGTTGTGAAGGTTTCAAGAATTCTTTGGAATTTTTTGATACAGGAGAATAGAGAGGAGAACAATGAAGGTTGGGGGACTGTTGGCAGAAGGCCCCCAAGACGAACACACAAGCTTTGAGTCCTCACCCTTCAAAGTGGCACATGAAAATATGTTTGGGAATTTAATAATTTTAGTGGGGCCTATTTCTTGCAAAATCCAATCTTGCTAGGTCAGGCAGATAGAATTCTGACTATATAGTTGACTTTGTGTGTGCGTCTCCGTATGAGAGAGAGTAGTTTGATTACTTGATATCTTTTTCCTTGAAACAGTATCAAACTAAAATTCCTGCCCTGAATTGACTTAGCCAGCAATAGAACTACTTATTTTCCCATAAGTGCATTTAATGAACTAATGGAAATGGATGAGGGGAGGGTGTAAAATTTTAATAAACTCATTCATTGATTAAGTTGAATTATCAATTCTTGTAACCTAGTTTATCTGAATTCTACATTTGTATTAGATATATCAGTCTTTGCTTTCTTATTCTGCTAGATGGGTGTGTTATATTATAATCATTGAACTATGAAATACCTTAGCGCATTTTCTGATGGTAAATAAAAAATGTTACTAGTTTCCTTTTAATAATCATTATCTAATTGATACTGTGCAAACAATGCATGAACAGGTTCAAAATGATCAATGGCATGGATACAAAAAGCCTCCTACTGAGCAAGAATACTATGATGAGGTTCAAATTGGTGGTAATTTTGAACCCAGTGAAGAAGAGCTTGCTGACCTGTCACAAGCTTGCAACAAGCTCTGGGAACTTGATGTAAATCATCTGGTACCTGGCAAGGACTATGAGATTGACTGTGGTGAAGGGAAGAAAGTTTATCAGAAGGAAGATATGGCACAAGGAAGTCTATTCAGCTGGCTGAGTGAAGACGTGTTGAGGAGGCCTACTTTTGCTCGATTGTGTTCACTTTTAGATAATTACAATCCGAATGCTGGGTACAAGGAAGTTGTCACATCTGAAGAGATGCAAGAGCAAGCTACTTTGTAGAAGAAATAAGTAGAACTCCACCTATTAAATATCTTCACAAGTATCTCTCATCCAAGGGCATTGTATCTGGGAATTATCAAGATTTTAAAAGAACGATGACAAATCTCTGGTTCGATCTTTATGGAAGAGGTGGTGCATCTGGCTCTTCTTCTGCTTTTGAGCATGTTTTTGTCGGGGAAATCAAACAATCTGGTGAACAATAAGTTTCTGGCTTCCATAACTGGCTTCCGGTGTCTAACTATTTTCATTACACGTATGTTTTTGTCAGCCTTTTATTTAATAGACAAAGTAATATGAGTTGGAATTCAAATGCTTTGATAAGTATAACATTTGTAGTTATGCGTGTTGAGTTGAGTTAACAAGCTCTGAAATATTTCACCAATAATTACTTATAACTGATGGAAAAGACGAGAAGTCCAAAATAATGCATTCTTGTAATTGATGGTTGCAGTTGGGGAAAAAAAAAAGGCACACTTGTTCATAGCAGTAAATGCTCAGAACAGGTGGGTCAGATGCTTGATTCCTTTGAATATGTGTGATGACTAAGTTTGGAGTCATTATAGTGGGAAGAGTAATGGGAACAGTTAGTTCCTATATGCTCCCTAAGTTATTTGATAATTTTTTTCCAGTTTCTGGGTTTCGCCATTTCTTATTAGGTTTAAATTTCAATAACTATAAAACATGATTGAAGGTAATGGCAAAACTTATTAATAAATAGAATAACTTTGTGGTTAAAAATTTTTCATTCTCACACGTATAATTTATTAGAGAATTTATCGTGAATGTAACTGCTGAATACTGGGCTTGCATTTGTTGTTTCTTCCCAGTTTTACCTTGAAGAAGCAAAAGGAAATGTTGATTATCAAGGTTATATATTCCCCCAACGACGAGGGCAAATTGTAAGTTCTTTGTTTTTTCTTTTTTTCAAATTTTCAGTTTGCATGTTGAAGTCACTGATGAATGAAGTGGAATTGAAATGATAGAATTAGAATGTTAACCCCACCTTTTTTTTTGTTATGTCTTCTATGGTCTAATTTCGTGTGCATATAGAAATACTTTCTTTTGAACTGCTTTATGATTGTCGTGTTGTCCTTTTTTCTATAACCACAAGACCGCAGAAAGATCTTTTCATATGCTTACAGTCCCCTAGAATTTTTCATATGCTTACATTTCCCTAGAATTTTTCTTACATATGATATTTTTCAACTAATGTTTGGGGCAATAAACAGGATGATCAATTGAAGTACATGCATTTAGACTTGCATCATGCGCAGATGGATCGGATCCATTACATCAGTATATTACTTATCTCAGGATAGCATCTCATTCCTTGTAGGCTGTTGTAACATGATTTTTTTACTTTCTACCGTGAAAGAAGGAGAAACAAGATACATAATGTCTTATGATGTCAAGAGGGTATCTTTCATATATTGTAACTGCTACCTTTTTTGTAGTTTTCATCTTATGTGTCTGTAATGTTTTGCAGCCGGACTCTGAAACCCAGTTGCTTACAGTTCAGTTTGAATAGAATGACATTCTCAAATCTATATCAAGCACGTTGGTTGGAGTGAGCCCAGAGTTCGAAATTGCTTTGTACACCCTTTGTTTCTTCGTGGGTGGAGAGGATAACCACATGCAGCTGGGTCCATACACTGTTAACATCAAGTGCTACAGATTTGGGGATAGAATTGTTTCTGTTTTCCCTGTAGCGGAGTCTTGAATTTCAGGATTCCTTGTGAAGCCTTGAGTCTTACTCAAAACAGATATTATTTCCCGAAAAGTAGAATTGTTAGACCATATTAATGTGCTGAGAACCGACAAAATGTTGATGATGGATACCATTGTTTGAGGATCTTATTAACTAATAGATTATCAAATAAAACACTCAGAAACTTGTTAGTTTGTTAATTATTATAAGTAATGGCTACGCTCAGCTGCCTTTGTGGTTTCATTTATGATGGTTATTCGTTGTGGAGATGGCTAGCATATGGCCTTTCCTTTATCTGCCTCTATTAGTCTCACCGTATATCCTCCCTGCGGTAAGCATATACAGTTTTTCGGCCTTGTCTTTATTACACTCTTGTGAGGGCTTCAGGAGTTGATGATGTTTAAAATAAACCCTCCTACACAACGCCGCTCTTCTTCTTCTTCTCTTTCTTCTCTTCTATCTTTTTCACTTCTCCTTTTGTTAGCAACACAGATGTAGAGCAAGAATTCCTTCTATCATCATTATTCACAGTGCATGTATGACCCCATAATTTTTGTGGATAGGCAAGAGTTAACGATTGGTTGTCAGCATTTAGCAGGTTAAGGAGATTTCAAGCTCAGCCAAGAGCGCGATTCGCATTCTGCAGCTTAGTTGCTTGCAGGTGGCTTCAAATTGTCACTTTGCAAATGAATTATTAAACCTGTTGATTATAATTATGCTGATTATTCCCCATTCCAAGCCATCAATTTGATAGCTAATTAAGTTGTATTATGCTGGAAAACGTCAGGTCTCACAATGACACATGAAATGAAATCAAATTTTTTTCTTTCTGCATTCTGCAGTATATTTACGAGTTAACGACTTCGAATTTGAGGAATTAACCAAGCAAAGACGTGGAGCTGCAAAGTTTTTTGACAGAAAATGCACGTTGTTTTCATAATACGTGTATTTTCTGATTATAAACTTGATGCATATATAATTATACACACGATTGCTACGACAATAAACTCGATACGTGGCTTGTACTTGCATGCTGAAAGAGTCATGGCCGCCTACAGCAATGTGTTTTAGATGGGGTTTGAAATGCACATGTTTCAGCAATGGACAACCACAAGCGAAAGGGCATCAACTATAATTTGAAAAATTGTAGCGTTTTGGGACCACTGTGCTTTTGTTGCTAAACTAGAAGACAATAACCCAAGTGTGAAAACATTTGGCGAAATGGAAATGGGGACTTATTCCTGCATGTCTCTCCCAAAAGTCAATACTCAACCTCCTTAATATAATTAATATTTTAAAAGTATATTTAAAATTTAAATTTTTTTAATATCATATGCTGACTTTTTAAAAAATAAAGTATAAATATATAAATTTTTTTAATTTAAAATTTATAAAAAGATTTCACACCGTTGACAAGAATCATGAAAAATATAAGAATGCATAGTTAATTATGGGCCACGTGCCCCGAATTTGGCCCATATACCATTTCATTGCACATGCTTTGTGATTCTATATTTCTCGGCCGTACAAAGACAAACCCTTCATTTTCCAACATGTAATACAATGGCCTCATTCTTTTTACTTAATTCCATCGCAGACTCATTTATACAAGAATTTTGTATACCCTTTTCACTTTTGCTTGTACGAAAGAGAGTTTGAAGAGATAAACTTTAATATCCTCCACAAATCCATGTAATGGCTGGTATGAAATAATATAATTATATGGTACGTACCGCCTTCTAAATATTGTGGAAGGTCAAACCTTTTGTTTATGTTATATTTATTATTGTATTTATATGGTTGGCAATGCCACCTCAATTATGGAAGGCTAAGTCTCATATATACATAACAATTATTTTGAATTTCAGTGATAACTACAGTTAAAAGTCCCAAAGCATTCTGATAAGTGGTATCAGAGCTTTAGGTTGTTGTACTTATTCAAGAAGGTACTATTTAAGTACTTGACACTGTTCACATACACGTGAAATAGTGGGAGCTAGTTCAAGTAGATCGAGACTATGACGGCAAAGTTTGAAATTTAAAAGTTCAATGGGAGTAACTTTTTATTATGGAGGATGAAAATGAAAGCAGTTCTGAGAAAAGATAAGTGATTGGTGGCTATTGAAGATAGACCGGTAAATATTACAGATGACAAATGGAATGAAATGAACGAGGATGCAATGGCTGATCTACACTTGGGATTAGCTGATGAGGTATTATCTAGTGTGGAAGAAAAAAAATACGGCAAAGAAGATATAGAATGCTCTTATTAAGCTTTATGAGGTAAAATCGTTTCACAATAAAATTTTTCTCAAAAGAAGGCTCTACACTCTTCGAATGTCAGAATCAATGATTGTGATAGAACACATCAATATATTTAAAACTCTATTTTCTCAACTCACAACATTGGGTCATAAAATAGAGAAAAATGAACGTGTAGAACTTATACTTTAAAGTTTACTAGACTCGTATGATCAACTCATCATCAATTTGACAACTTAAAGCACCTGCTTCGACAATCTAGTTTTTGACGATATAGCAACAGCTGTATTAGAAGAAGAAAATAGACATAAAAATAAGAAAAACAGGTTGGTGAGCTCGCAACAAACAGAGACTTTATCGGTGACGAGAGGGAGATCAACGGAATATGACTCTAGTAGAAGTCAAAATCATAGTAGATCAAAATCTAGAAAAAAGAAGAAAATTAAATGCTACAGTTATGGCAAAGTTGGGCACGTGAAAAAGGAGTGTTGGAAAAACAAAAAGAATGTAGAAGCAAATTCAAGCTCTCAAAGAAATATGACAAGTACTTGTAGAATTGGAGAAATTTTGTATAACGAGGCGGCAACAATTACTAAAAGCAGGAAAAAGTTTGCTGATGTTTGGCTCATGAATTCAACAGCAACATGGCATATGACCTTTCGAAAAGAATGGTTTCATCAATACAAACCTATATCTGGAGGAATTGTGTTCATGGGAGACGATTATGCCTTGGAGATTGTTGGTATTGAGACCATCAAGTTAAAAATGCATGATACTATTACTCGCATCATCCAGGAGGTACAACATATGAAAGGCCTCGGGAAGAATCTATTGTCTTTAGGACAATTAGATGGGATTGGATGTAAAACTCAGATAAATGGGATCATGAAGGCGAAGAAAATAGCTGCAAACTTGTATATACTACAAGGAGAAATATTGTAGGAAGTAAGGGCATTGGTTGCATCAACAACTTCCGGAGAAGAATCAACAATAATATGGCATCAAAAGCTTGGGCATATGTCAAAATAAGGCTTGAAGATTCTCTCAGAACGGAAATTACTTCCTGGTCTCAAAATGGTGTCTTTACCATTTTGTGAGTAATGTGTTATTAGTAAGTAGCACAGATTAAAGTTCAGCACATCCAATTTTAGAAGCAAAATTATTCTTGAGTTAATCCATTCAGATGTTTGGCAAGCACTGGTTACGTCTTTGGGAGGAGCAAAATACTTTGTGTCTTTTATTGATGACTATTTCAGGATATGTTAAGTGTATCCAATCAAAAGAAAGGCAGTTGTGTTTGAAGTTTTCAAAATCTTCAAAGTACAAGTAGAACTAGAATATGGGAAAAGAATCAAGTGTCTCAGGACTGATAACAGAGGAGAATTCACCAACGATGCATTTGATGCATTTTGTCAGCAAGAAGGCATCAAAAGGTAATTCACTACAACATACACTCCCAGCAGAATAGAGTGGTAAAGTGGATGAATAGAACCTTGTTGGAAAGAACGAGGGCAATGTTGAGAACTGCAAAATTACCAAAGTCATTTTGGGCAGAAGTAGTCAATACCGCCTGTTATTTGATAAATCGGTCACCATCAATAACAATTGAGTTGAAGACACCGATGGAGATGTGAATTGGCAAACCAGTTGACTACTCTAACTTTCATACATTTGGAAGTCATGTGTATGTGATGTATAATTCCTAAGAAATTTCAAAGTTGGATCCAAAATCCAAGAGATGCATATTCTTGGGATATGCTGATGGAATAAAGGGGTATCGCTTGTGGGACCCTACTATTCACAAGCTAATCATCAGTAGGGATATTATGTTTACAGAAGACAAGTTGTAAAGAAAAAGTGATGATAGCACCAAAAAGGAGAAAACATATACTACTACAATTCAAGTAAAAAAAAAATCAAAACATGAAAATTTTTCTGAAGTAATACCAGAGCACAAATAAGAATCCGATGAGCCTACAGTTTCAAAAGTTCGACGATCAACTCGTGAGAGAAGAACACCATCTTAGCAATCAAAATACATCATGGAGGGTACTATTGCATACTGTTTTCTAATAAAAGATAGAAAGCCATCAACTTTTCAAGAAGCAATAAATAGCTCGGATGCATATCTGTGGATAACAGCAATGCAAGAGGAAATTGAAACTTTTCATAAGAACAAAAATTAGGATCTTGTACCACTACCACATGAAAGAAAGGCCATTAAAAATAAATGGGTCAACAAGATCAAGCGAAATAGTGATGATCAAATAGAACGGTATCGTGCAAGATTGGTGGTCAAAGGGTATGCTTAGAGAGAAGGCATTGATTTTAATGAGATTTTTTCTCCTATTGTACGACTCAGTACAGTCAGAATAGTTTTGGCTATGTGTGCTACATTTGACTTACATTTAGACCAATTAGATGTAAAAACTGCATTTTTTCATAGAAAACTTAATGAAAAAATTTTCATGTTCCAGTTAAAGGGTTTTGCAAAAAAAGAAAAATAAAATTTGATTTGCAGGTTGGTCAAATCTCTGTACGGTCTCAAACAAGTGTTAAGGTGTTGGCACAAGATATTTGATTCCTTCATTATTAGCCTTAGATACAACAGACTACACTCAGGCCATTGTATGTATTTCAAGATGTTTGGTGGAGATTTCATCATTTTACTGTTGTATGTGGACGACATGTTAGTAGCAGGCTCTAACAAAGATCAAGTCCAAGAATTAAAGGTACAGTTAGCTAGGAAATTTGACATAAAGGATTTGGGACCAGCAAATAAGATTTTAGGGATGTAGATTTACCGAGACAGAAAAGACAGGAAGATTTGGCTTTTTCAGAAGAATTATTTAAATAAAATTTTCCGACACTTCAATATGCAAGATTGTAAGCCAATCTCTAACCCTTTTCCTATGAATTACAAATTATCCTCAGTTATGTGTCCTAACAATAAAGTAGAGAAGATAGAAATGTCTCAAGTATCGTATGCATTAGCAGTGGGAAGTTTAATGTTTGCCATGATATATACAAGATCGGACATTGCACAAGCAGTGGAAGCAGTTAGTCGATTTATGGTAAATCATGGCAGAGAACATTGAAATGCTGTAAAGAGGATCTTGAGATATGTCAAGAGAACCTCAGATGCTGCATTATGTTATGGAGAATCAGATTTTATTAGCAGAGGCTATGTAGATTCAGATTATGCAGATGATCTTGATAAAAAGAAATCTACTATAGGTTATGTGTTTACACTTGCAAAAGGAGCTGTGTGCTAGGTTTCAAAACTGCAAACTGTAGTAGCATTATCTACAGCAGAAGTAGAGTATATGACAGCTACACAAGCATGCAAGGAAGCAATCTGGATTAGAAAGCTTATGGAGGAACTCGGGCGCAAACAAGAAAAAATAATTATGTTTTGTGACAGTCAGAGTGCCTTACATATTGTAAAGAATTCAGTCTTTCATTCTAAAACGAAGCACATAAGTGTTCAATTTCATTATGTATACGAAGTAGTGGATGATGAAAGTGTAGACATACAGAACATATACATTAGAGATAACCTAACAGATGTCTTAATTAACCTAATTAATATTGACAAGTTTGAATGGTGTTGATCCTCTTGTGACCTAGTAAAAATGTAAGCAGTATGGAATAATAAGGTAGAAAAAATAGTAGAGAGACATGATTAATTTTCAATCAAATCTCAAAGAAGAAGAATGTTGCTCATTAGTGCATGGAAATGACAAAGAAGAAGAAGTCAAATTGGCTTCTTAGTTGGCTGCATTAATGACAAAGAAGAAGAAGTCAATTAGTGCATGGAAATCACAAAGAAGAAGAAGTCAAATTGACTTCTTCTTGGCTGCATTAATGACAAAGACTTCTTCTTCTTTGTCATTTCCATGCACTAATGGGCAACAAATAAGAACTACTACTTGGCTTGCCAACGGCTAAGCTCATAATAGACCTTGCTTGAATGAAGACCAAACTATCAATTTCAATGGGTTTCGAGAGATTCGAAATTATCTTTAATCTGAATATTTAGGATCCACTTGCTTAATATATTCTTATAGATCAAAATCTTATACTTCTCCGACGGTGCACATCACCTAACTATCAGCATTTGTAAATCTTAAAAGCGTGAAAAATGAGAATGCTCAAAACCCTAGGGCAGATTACATGCAAGTATCAAAATGAGATTTGATGAAAGATGATGGTCATTTATCAAGAACTGAAACCAGAGCGATATAGCTACTACGTGTATGTCATAAAAAACATTAAATCTAGATATCTGCTGGGAATAAATGGTGCTTAGACGTAAAAGACTTGTAAATATAATGGAGCTCGTCATTCAAATTTATGCAGACACCATATGGGATATCAGTAAAACAGTTAGTCTTTGGATAGTGCATAGCATACGGAAAGAAATATCCAAGGGAAACAATTGCAGATACCTAGTTACAACCACATGTATGTTGACCCAACTGAAAAGATCCCAGTGTTCTCACCCGAAGCCAACCAAAGCCAAGAAAAATTTGATATCCTTAGAAATATTTTTCGGCCACCGAAATTCAGCGCTCAACTTTGTGGGCTTTGCTTCTTGTAGGAAAACAAAACCACCCATTAGTTATCCAAGTAAAAGATGCCATTGAAAATTTGATGATAGTATACTCCTTCAAATTCGTTCAAGTTTAATGTCCTCGAAGATATTAGCACACCACTTGGTTCAAAATATCACAGAAGTTTGCATCACCTGAAGATATATTTCATTTTCTGTGCAGGACTGCATCTTCCTGGTAATATTTGCTTCATGCGATTTCAGATATACCCTTTGGCCAACAGCCCATAATCGTCGACTATTTGATCATGACCGTTAAAAGTTTTAAAAACTTATCGATTTCAGTTGGATAAGAATGGAAACTATCTTACCGCGAAAAGTGAATGAGAAATTGAAAAGGTGAGCTGACTTGGTTTCATTTTTGGCACTTTCTCTCTTTAGAGCCCACCAACGTTGTCACCTTCAAAAAACTTAAACTTGAGTTTCCTTTTATAAATAAACACACACCCACCTTCGTTTATTCCTCATCCCTCTTCATTTCCACAGAAGAAAATATGGCTTTAACACTAAGTTCTTCAACTTCTTTTATCAATCTAAAAGACACAAAAACCCTGAAAACTCCCGACGAATTCTCGCCCACAATTTTCTTTGCTAATATCAAGCCATCTTGCTGTCTCCGGGCAAAGAATTCAATGCAGGAAGCTCAGCTATCCCGCGACAAACAATCAACAATGGAAGAAAGGAAAAGAGAGAAGCTCCATGAGCTTCCTGGTCCTTCTCACCACGGAAACGGCTCTAAAGTGCCTGTGTTTGTGATGCTGCCACTAGACACGGTAACAATTTCGGGGAACTTGAATAAGCCGAGAGCTATGAATGCCAGTTTAATGGCCTTGAAAAGTGCCGGTGTTGAAGGAGTAATGGTTGATGCTTGGTGGGGTTTGGTTGAGAAAGATGGACCTATGAAGCACAACTGGGATCGCTATGGTGAGTTGATTCAGATGGTGCAGAAGCATGGTGCAGAAGCATGGCTTGAAGCTCCAAGCTGTTATGTCATTTCATCAGTGCGGAGGAAATGTTGGAGATTCTTGCAGGTGTGGCATTAAGATCTAAATTTTATTATAGTTTTTGGGATTGGATTATTGTAATATTAATCTTCAATAATTCATTTTAGTAATTAATCTATGCTTTTTTGATTGAATATATTTATAAATAGCATTCCTCTACCTCCATGGGTGCTTGAAGAAGTCAGCAAGAATCCTGACCTTGTATACGCAGACAGATCAGGAAGATGGAATCCAGAGTATATATCATTGGGTTGTGATACAATACCATTGCTCAGAGGAAGAACACCAATTCAGGTCTACACGGACTACATGAGGAGCTTACGGGAGGGATTCAGCGATTACTTGGGAAAAGTTGTACAGGTAAGCTTTCATCAGCCTGTGAAATATTACAATTTAACATTAACCAGATCTCAACCAAATTATTTGTTCAGAACGTAGAAGCAGAAAAATTACACCTGTAACTTATTATCCTTCAACAAAAATTAAAGTGGAAATCTTGTTTATCTGTAGCTAGGCTTAAAAAATTAGGGTCTTGACTTTTGCCAATCCAACATTCAAAAGCATGCTTGAAAAGTCACAAGTGAAGCTGTGCTGATTGGTATTTTGTTTTATAATTCCTAAAAGCAGAGATATTACGTAGTTAAATTTTGGAAACTTATTTTCAATTTGTTCAATTGCAGGAAATTCAAGTAGGAATGGGTCCTTGCGGGGAGCTGAGATACCCAGCTTATCCAGAAAGCAATGGAGCATGGAAGTTCCCCGGAATTGGAGAATTCCAATGCTATGACAAGGTGAGCTTTCCATCAAATTCAAATAATATTTCTCTTATAGGATGGCCCATAAATTTTATTGTCAACGTTTATCTATCCTGGACCACTCTTCAAATATAACCGAACAATACATAAATTAAATCAAACCATCAATATCCGGTTAATAATATTGAGTATTATTTCATGTCTAACTGAGCGTCTTTATAAATAAACAGTATATGAGAGCATAACTTGAAGCAGCAGCAGAGGCAATTGGGAAAAAGGATTGGGGAAGAAGTGGGCCGCGTGATTCTGGCCATTATCATCAATTTCCTGAGGATAATGGATTTTTCCGGAGAGATGGTACCTGGAACTCTGAGTACGGATAGTTCTTCCTGGAATGGTACTCTGGTAAGTTACTAGAGCGTGGTGACAGGATTCTGGCAGCTGCCAAAGGAATATCCCAGGGAACTGGAGCAAAACTCTCGGGAAAAGTAGCTTGTATTCACTGGCATTACAAATCGAGGTCCCATGCGGCTGAATTGACTGCCGGATACCATAACACTAGGCGTCATGACGGTTACCTACCAATAGCACGAATGTTGGCTAAACATGGAGTTATACTTAACTTCACCTGCATGGAAATGAGCGACAGAGAACAGCCCGACAATGCAAATTGCTCACCAGAAGGATTAGTTCGGCAAGTGAAGATGGCAACAAGGAATGCTGGAATCGAACTTGCTGGGGAGAATGCCCTGGAGAGGTATGATGCCTGTGCATTTGCACAAGTTCTGGCAACTAGTAATTCGGATTCTAGCAATGGGTTCAGTGCATTTACATATTTACGTATGAACAAAAAATTGTTCGAGGGTGACAACTGGAGGCACTTGGTAGAGTTCGTAAAAAGCATGTCAGAAGGAGGTAGGAGGTCAAGACTTACAGAGGGTGACTCAAATCGGTAGAAACCTTTATCTTGGTTTTGTTAAAGAGAAAAATGAGAAGAAAACCAAGGAAGCTGCCCTTGTCTAGAAATCATTTTCATACTGTAGTACAACAGCGCATAATGTATATTACAATGGAAAATAGACCAAAAACATTATAGTAGATATACACCAAACTCTGCCATCAAACATGGGAAGCTCTTAGATGGTTCAAAGCTAATGTACCTCCTCTCCAGATCATGAATGGAGAAAAGTTATCATAATTAATACATTTGCCAGTCCAGATTATGGAGATAGGAAGAATTGGTCGAATTTTCCTATGGTGTTTAGCATGATGAACAAAGATTCAATAGATTCGTTCATTGTGTTTCACATGACGTGTATGTCCAATCAAAACTGTTCATTCCACTCATCATTAAGGGAATCTATGTTTTACGATTTATTCCCATGTCAAATGTAATTTAGTGATAGTCGTGATGTTCATATGCACTTCTGACTGAAGTGCAATGAACCATCCTTTTAACTACTACGGGGTGCCAATAAATAACCGGCACTAACTATTTCAAACTCAGTGTCACATACATTAATAGACCGTCTGTGTGGACAGCCATTTTCACTGGCGGAATGGGTCTTTTAAAGTAAACAAAATACAAACCTTTCCAGGAAAATAAGAAGGAATCAGCACCAATATCAAAATGCCATTGCCATGGATTCGTAATTACAATCTACAACACATTCCTCATTCAGGAACAATGCAAGAAGCCATGAAACGTAAGCTCCCAGATATGGTTCAACCAAGGTTTGAAGCCTCATTGACCCTTCTGAATCAATTTCAAACCTTAATCACCACTGTTCTACTCTTGCAGACAACCTAGAGCCAAGCACCTGAATATCCCCAACCAGGAAGATGACTCAAAACTTCTGCTGTGCTGATTCAAAATTATGTGCACTATCCAAACAATAAATGATGAAAATGATCTTTTAAAAACCTAGAAGACTTGTTGGGGAGGGGTTTCGTTTGCATTTTACGTAATTTTAAAAAATTATTAATAATAATGAAAATGTTAATCTTATTAATGTACAATGTAACTATTCTTTCAGCTAAATCTCAGTTAAATTATCCCTGTATTATAAAAAAAAAAAATTGAAAATAGAGAGAATTTAACATGAATAAGCTAAGAAAAATACCGATCAAGCGGGAGGAGGAGGAGGAGGAAAACTTCCTCGACGAAGATCTTCAATTAATTGACCCAGCTCCTTGCGAGCTGATTCTCTTCCAAACATGAATCCGTACCTACGACCACCATAAAATGACAAATAAGCAAAAAATTAAATTTCAGTTCTTGCAAGAATGAGAAAAACTACAGGAATTACCATCCGGAAACAGCAGAGAAGGCAGCTGCAGTGGCAACGGTATGAATCAGACTGAATTTTCTCTCCATTACCCTACTCTAATTAAACTTTGTTATTTGATAGCCGATTTGGGATTCTCCTTTTTTTTATTTTTTTTTATAGGGCTTTAAGCTTGATTGCGGTTAAAATTTGGCCGTTCTGGTCTACGGCTTATTGGCCAGCACCGTCTGGTTTTATATTGGACATGATTGACCATTTTTTCCTGTGACAATAACATTCGAGAAATAAGAAATGGGTTATTCCAACTAGCCCCTAAGAATTCCTGCAATTCTCCATTTCTCAGTACACCACCCCACTTCAAGATGAACCGGTAATGTGATAAGGATTCCCAACGAATAAGCCCAAGAAGCAACCAAATATGAAAAATAAGAATTCTTTATTTTATTTTTTTTCATAAGTTGGTAATTTATACTGATAAGAACAACGATACAACAGACTCTATATGAGTTTACACCATCGTAATTTACAAGAATTTTACATATACAATATGCCTCCTCTTCACTGCCTCTCTCGTAATGAACCTAGATAGTAGTAAAAAGAACAGAGAAAAACAGGTTGATTAACATGCAGGCTCCGGCTTTTTCTTGCCTCCTCTCTAATCAACCATAAGTTTCAGGCCGACAAAAATTCCATAACTCCTATCAGCTTCATATTCCAGATGAATTTCTGAGTATTTAAACCTGTCAGAAGAGTCGAAAGATGTATTAGTCAGCATTGAGATTCTAGTCATATGGCTCAAAATCACAAATATTCATGCATACAAACCCTCTTTGATCTTCGGTCAACTAATTTCGATGAAGATGTAGCAAGACTCTGGTTGGTAGTGTTTCCCTCTTCTGATTCTAGTATTGCTAGCTTTACGATTTCTACCACCTGATTCATTGTTGGTCGTTCTTCTGGGGTCTTCTTCAGGCAGCTGTCTGCCAATTTAGCAATTCTTCGCGCTGCACTGATGGAATAATTGTTTCTGAGTCGCGGGTCTATTATCATGCTGAACCTTTTACCATCAGCTGGGAATTGCTTCACCCACTCCAGAAGTTTCTGTTCCATTGCTGGACGGTTTCTTTCTAGCACTCGCCTGCCAGTAAGGATCTCATACAGCACCACACCAAAACTCCATACATCACTTTGAGCTTTGAGATGGCCTGTTTCAACATATTCCGGTGCAGCATATCCATATGTCCCAACAACCTGATGACATATATAAAGCATAGACTCTACTTAAATAAGGGCGTAACCAAGTTATATACCATTAATGCGAACCAGCAAATCAGGCTTCTTGCTAAAGAATAAGAAATTTAATGACTGCTGGGGCCAGATGGGCAGCCAAACAAACAGGAGCTTATTTTGGCTTTGATTCAAAAGAAAGATGCTATGCTCCTGAAAAGAAATGCACAAGAACCAAAATGCATTCCTTTTATTTTACACGTTATCTAGTTCATCAGTCATACTTAAAAGAATTATTTGTAGCTTACGATAATACAAACACTGTTGCTTAAATCACAACACAGGAAATTAAAGAGTGGAGATTAGTTCACCTAAGCCACACAATGGAGAAGCAATGGAGATGGTTTTGTAGACATTATACAGAGACAGCCACTTGCACAGACACTAAAAATGCCACAACCACATATGTAACTTGCTAACACCTACTTACCGCAGTTGATACATGGGTACGATCCCCTGTTGGCCCTTCTCTGGCAAGCCCAAAGTCAGAGAGCTTTGGATTAAAGTTTTGGTCCAAGAGCACATTTGAGGTCTTGAAATCTCGATATATCACCTAAAGAATCAGCAGAAGCAACAATGATTCAGGAACATGCAGACTAAAAAGTAGTCTTCAGCCAAATTAGAGTAATTAATGAAATTTCAATGAAGATAGTAGGCATGCAGGACTTAGTCGATAGCAAATAGCAGAGTTCAAAGGTGATAGGATAACAGTTGAGACCACTAGGGGGCATGAAGCAAAAAATGGCATAATGAACCTTTAGGACCATGAATTATAAGTGTTTCTTCCCCATAATTCACTCAAAAAATAATAGCATGCGATTTATTGTTGATTTAGGTTCTCCCTTGTATTTATTCCAACATCAAGAGCTACTTAAATGAAAATATCAATCAATTTGCTTTAGGTAGAGCTAACAGAACTTAAAGATCATGCATTGTTAAGTGTAATTGTGATGAAATTTCTAGTTAGTTACTTCAAATAGAGAGCTTTGAACGCTTCTTACATGTTGTAGCTACCTCACCAATGTCAAGAGTTTAAAACCACAAAAATTCCTCATTTATGGGACAGCAAAGCATAGGCCAAGTTAAAATGAACAACTTTAGAGCAAATTTGTGCACAGAAATTCATTAAATTACCCAAATATAACAATAAAATGACTATTGTATGGCAAGACTAATATGTTTTGGGAGCCCAACAGTCAAAACCTATGAGTCATATTTCAGAAGATATGAACTCAATTTAGCACAGCCAAAAGTAGTACGTTGGCATTGAGGTTTCATGTTCATGAGTTATTAAATATTGAACTCCAAGAACTGTGGTACACAACAGTACAGCCAGCCAAAGGAAGCTGAATCAAAGCAAATTGTACCTGGACTTCCAATCCCTCGTGTAAATAAGCCAATCCTTCAGCCGCTCCAAGGATAATATCTAATCTTCTCTTCCAAGGCAAAGTGGACCGGGCACCGTTAAAAAGATGATTTTCTAAGCTTCTATTAGGCATGTATTCGTACACCAAAAGCCTATGAATCCCTCTTTCATCATCTGTGGAGCAATATCCCAAAAGTTTCACCAAGTTTGCGTGATTAACAACTCCAAGAAATTGAACTTCTGCAAGAAATTGCTTATGACCCTATATGACAAAGGAAATTCATGGTAAAGAACAAAAATTAATCTATTAAAAGAAGTGCAAACACAATAATGAGTTGGTAATCCAAAGAGAAAAACAAAACCAAAAAACAAACAACCATGGGAAGAGAATTAAGCTGGACCAAGTGTATCAGAAAGCCTATAGGTCAGCAACTAGATATCAAGATTCAGCTATTATCAAATAGGTTCAATAACACAGAAAGATGACTAGCATGCCAAAGTTGGCTATTTCATTATAACATGATAAAGGAAGTGCATCCACTAAGGTAACAATTTATTATAATCTTACACAATCTAAAGGCCAAAAAATTCTCGTAATACTAATTGAATTGGTGTCTTTAACTAAGCTTTTAGAGCTTGGTGTGAAATTTATAATATTTTGATAGTTTTACTTCTGTACTTTTATGTCACAGTTTTCACTATCTTTCTACGACTGGATATGACAAACAAATGACAATACAATTGAAATAAGATAAACCTTTCTTTATAACCGCATGCAAGGTTGCTTCCTGCAGAATGCAAATCCTAAAATTGGAAATGGAATGCATGGCAGTGGGCATTCAGACAATAATACATAAACAGAAGGTAAATGCATAGCCTAAAATTGGAAAGCGAATGCAAAGCAGTGGGCATTCAGACAATACATAAACGGAAGTTCAATTTATTATTCAATTTCTCTAGTATTCATCTTTCGTCTCCATTATTTCTGAACTATGCAGAAAATGTCAAACTCTTCTTCCTCGTTGACAGTATTCTCTCCAATAACTTCTCCGTTTTCAATACTAAATGACTTCCAAAACTCAAGTATTCCACTGGTACCATATTAAAATCAGCAAGAATATGAAACCATTACATTTCTCCCTTGACTAGAACCACAAGAAAGCCATAAATTCTTTCACAAATATATGTAAGACACTGTTTGGGCCTTAACGCTGATCCCCATCTGATTCAACGTATATATTCTCTTAATTCCCAAATCTTATGTAATTCAAATCACAAGGTAATTTAAAATTCAAACGCAGCACCATAAAAGATCCACACAGCATGGCAGAGACCATATTTCGGCCAATTACCGTAACAAAAGGTCTCAAAAGTTTTCAACCTAAAAACTTCGAATTTAAAACCACTTCTCGCTGTAAATTCAATTCATATCCATCCCAAGAAAAGGCGTCATCATAAACCTCAACGATTACAAACAGAAAAGAACAATTGAATGCAATACAAAATAGCTCAAAACAATCTACACCATACTCAATTATGCAGCAGGCAAAAACCTAAAGCCGTATAACAAGAAATTGCAGTACTAAATAAAGTATCAGGCAGTACCTGCAAACCATGCTTGTTGAGCTTTTTGATGGCAACAACTACTGGCTCACCCCTACCATCGGCAGGCCTGATTGTACCCTTATACACGCTCCCAAAACCGCCTTCTCCAATCTTTAACATCCTGTTGAAACCATTTGTTGCCTCTTTCAGCTCTTCCCGAGAGAAAACTCTCAAATTGTGCTCCTTCTCTTTGTACAATTCAGGTATGCTCCTTGGTGATGGTAATGATCTTGTCGTACGGTTGATAGCAGAATTATCTAGCTTATTTAGATTTCTGGGTTCTGGGGCAGAGTTTGATCCCTTTTTTTTCTTGAATTTGTCCTTGAAAATGTAAAAGCACTTCATTCTTTTACCTTTTAAGATCAACGCTTTTCAATCTGAAACTTTCGTAGCTACTAACCAAGAGACTGTCTTAAGCAGTTAAAACAGAGAAGCCATAAACAAAATATATAGAAAAAGAAGCGCAGGAGAAAACCGCGTATGAGAAATAAACCGCGTCAAAGAGAATTAAAGAGAGACGAATAGGAGCAAGGGAAAAGCCGTGAAGGGAAAGATATTTAGACGTTTTTCTAGCTCTACCTTAATACAGGATGTAAACAAGAAGCGTTAAGATTGGAAAAAGAAGAAAACACAGATTGTTTGTGGAAAATATTCAAGGCCCGCCTATAGACGGAGAGATGGCGTGTATGAAACCGAAAAAACAAGGCAGAGTGACATAGACAGAACAGAAAAAGATTGACTACTGATCAAAGTCCGCGAAGACCATTCTCTTTTCTCTTTTTCATTTGTTTTCTGTGCCTGTTCATCTGGCAACTTTATAACAAGATACTCTTGTCAATCTTTGATTACTAAATAACCAATGGGGCATTTAAGAAGGTGGCTGTAAACCTTAATGTTTACGGTAACCATCGAAAAGGTTTCACTTTGAAAAGAGTAAAAGTAGAAGAAAAAGCCACTTTCGAAGACCTCAGCGACCAAAAGAGATGAGACTATCCAATCCTCTCAACCACACGCATCATCTTTTATTTAAGACCTGGTGACTCATGCATGAGGTATTTTCCACTATGACTTCCCAATTTGCAATAATAATATAAAATGGTAGCAAAATCAAACAATGATTTCCTCAACGTGGGAAAGGTCGGACGGTGATAGGATTTCCTTGGAGTGGGAAACGTTTGTCGATCGGATTCCAGAGTGTAGCAACAAAAAAATGTTAGTCGAGTCCTTTTCCGTGTTTGCACTCATTGCACGCCCTTTAAATTATCACAACAAAACAACAGGAGAATTCTTTAGCAAATTAAAATATATTCTGAAATGAAGTGCACTAAAGGAATAGAATATGAATACTGGTTAAATCATAAATGTTACTGAACGCCGTATAGAAACCGAAGAAAAACAATTATTTATTCTGCTTAATGTGACATTTGTTATATTATATCTCAGTGGGGTAGCTCTCAAAAACAGGGGACTAGAAAAATCCAAAACAGGACAAGTTAACAAAATAGGACAGCTGGATTGTTTCCCGCAATGTGAACAGCTACTTCAGACTTTGAAATTGGTGATTAGAGCATCCTATGGAATGAGAAGAATGAAAAACACAGCTATCCATTGACGTATTTTGACCATACGGGTTTGTTTAATTTTGGTGCCTTGGAGAAGAAATTAACAAACAGAATTTCGTGGACCCATTTCAGTTTTTTCCATTTCTTTTTTCTTGGTGAGAGATTTTTAAAACAATTTAGTGATGGGTCGCCCGATTGTGAGTCTTTATTGGTATAGTATAGCTTCTTTCTTTTTTCTTCAATCGCATCTTGGCAGTATTCGCATGCATATGGGACGGCACAACGCATGTTTGTCAAAATAAAAACAGAGGAATGGAAACCCACGTTACTTCAACTGTTGCAGAGAGTGATGGTACGGTGATACAATACAAAATTTATGAAGGGCAAGTTCTTAAATTAATGCCTGAATATTATTATGAGATTTCGCAATCCTGTTACAACTTGAACAATTGAGAAACCATATGGTTTGAACTTTTATTTTTTTCTCATACGGCGGCTTACAGAGCATTTTCTGTAATTTGCACAACTGATTAACTCTTTTTTTTTTAATTAACATTTTTGACATCTGATTTTAAAATTGGAAGACAGAATGTGAACAGAGGTACTTCTTGCCACAGGCCACTCAGTTTGACTCCAAGATATATGTAGGGTTAAGTTTGCACACATGACATGAAGAAATTCCCAACAGAAGACATGGATTTGACTGTATTTATTACTGTATACAGCACTAAATTTTGATCAAAACTTGCATTTGCAACCGTATATTCATCAATAATTGATACTAATATTCCTGTGGGTCAAAAAAAAATTGATTGAGCATCCCAAGAAAAGTCGTCAGAGCGTGTGATAGTCATCCCACCTAAAAGTTAACTCCTAGTTTCTACCCACCTGCCTTCCAACCTCCAATTAATTGGAAGAAATTACACGAACCAAATAAAATAAGATCCAAGTCAACGAAACCAAATTAAAAATTAGTCTCAGTTATAGAACCATGGTTCATAGTAAAGAAGGAGATAGGTGGTTTTCATAAAATTTAATGGGCATTCAATTCTCCAAACTGGAATTCAATTAGAAGAGGTATTAATTAATCATCCTTTTCACAAGTTGACTCTATTATTTCTATGAATTTTCGGATTGTATTGTATTGGATTTGAGGTTTGCCTAACTATCAGCCGAGAAATGGCTCTCATAGTGGGGTCGGGGCATTTATGACATACGTATGACATCCTTATCATGTGTCATCAGGGCACATAGTTTTTTTAAAATTTTCTCTTGTCTCCCTTTCAATGTCAATCATTTATGTTAGAGAACTCATTTTTTACTCTTTTCTGGGCGGAGTGGACTGGAAAGTGGAAACCGCCAAAACTAGCCGGTTGGCGCAGAACGGAATTACTTCCCAACAACACGGTACCCACCTCGGCTTCTTCATCCAAGACTCGGTCATGCATAACAACATAACACTGGGCAAAGGGTTGATTCCACTAGCCCTGGCATTGACACTAGATCTATTTGGCACAAGTTCAACACAATGCCTCAAGGAAAGCAGTGCGTCGGGCACTGGAAGCAATCCATGACGAGAAAATTCGACGATTGATATGGGGAGCCCATTGAGATGCATAGATGACAAAGCAAATTATCACAGGATAAATTTTATAGGTAAAAGGGAAAAACAAATTTTCAAAATAGAGATCAAACTATGAAGTGAAATGATACAGCTGGGATTATACAACATGTGAACCAATATGATATCAAATACACATATTATGGTTCCCCTCAGATTCGGGATGTTTCATTCAAATCTGTTGGAAAATAATAATACACACCTCATACGATTGAAGCTAACAGTGAGCCGCTATAACAAATTGGGGTGCAGGCCGTGGGAAAGCTAGCCAATCTCTCCTGCATATCTGCCGACAATTAACAAATTCTCAAACAGATCAAATCTGCAATAGCGGGCGGGCCCAACAGCAGCCAAAGCTACATTAAAGTGGTTTCAATCAGATTGCATACACCCTAAGAAACAAAGTAGGGTCCACTCTAATTCTTTAGCTAGGGCTCCAAAGTAATCTTCGAGCCATAGCAGGTGGAGCCAATCCTGGAATATCTCGGATGTCCTTGTTGTTCGGATTCACAAGCTGAAACATAGAAAAGAAAAATGATAACGCCCAAGAGTGTGAACATAAATATTGACCATAAACGTCCAAGAGTAAAGTGACTGCCAGCTTCACAGGTGGCATTTGGCAGAATGACTATTAACAGTCAAAAAGTTTCAAATGTATACCAGGTAATCTAGTTTCAACATGCAAAGCGAACATTTTCCAACATCTATTTTCCAAGCACTTGACCCAACTATTAAAATGCTAATCCAGGTAGTAGGTATTTCGATAGCTTCAATATCAAGATATCCTTCTGTCCGGTAAAAACGCAATTCAAACTTAAAGGACATGTAAATTTAGTCAATGTTGAACTTATAGAATTGGATATCCTCCGATAATTCCATAATGCAGAAACTTAGTGCCATTAAATAATAGGCAAATGATCACAAAGAAATCCTCATTATCCATTTCTAAGTAAATTGTTAAAAAAATTTGTGGAAGTAACCTTTTTTGAAAACAAGGAACCTATTTAACCACTGCTGATGACTTCACTCAAGGAAGACCACAAAACAAACATGCCAATCAAGTCTAGAAGGCCAAGTCAATGCTCGATTTATTTAAAACGCCAAATTTTAACAACAGCAGGTTTTGATTGGGGAATAAAATTTGGGATTGCATTCTCCATAAGAAGATGACTACCCCAATCTCCGTTCAGTGATAACAGACAAACAATAATGTCATAGCTGCATATTTGATAGAAAGGAAAAAAAGAAAATATAAATGAGCTTCATACCTTCACAATTATGATGGCTATGACTCCAATGACAATAAGGAAGAGCAATGCCATAATGCACTTGTCAGTTGCAACCTAATAAAATAAACTCAAGTTAGTTGCACTATTACCATATAACCAAGTATGAGAAAGGAAAGGGAAGTGAGTAATTCAGAGATTGACCTGCCTACCAATTTCCTTGACCAGTTGAGATGCCTTCTTGATTGAGAAATGAATAGAGTCCAGCTCATTAACAATCCTACTCATTTGTTCAGTCTGAACATGAAAGAAATGAAATGTTCAGCTACCAAAGACGCCCAGTTTATAAAAAACAAAAGAGAAAAAGGAAATTGTAAAACTAAATTGAACCTAAACAATACTAAAGCCTATTAAAATTCAAATTCTACGAGTGCTGTCAAAATGCATACCTGAGCCTTGAGAGCTGCTGCTGTCTCTGTTCCAACATCAACAGTGTCATGAACAACCTATCATAAGCAAGAAGAAGTGATGATTACTTTTTTCTTTCTGAAATGTAAACACAAATAATCAAAAATTTGAAACGGGAAAATTGTCTTTCTTTGAACACAGACTAACCTTTTTCGACCTCTCAATGACTTGATCAGTCTCATCCATCATTCTATTTCCGTTATCAATTAGCTGTTGATTTGTCATAGCTGCAAAATGTATAGCCTCCACCTCAGAAATACTATATTGAGAAGAATAATGTAACTGCTAGATTGATATTAGTTGCAAAATATCAAAGTTCAATTGTATCGTATGTAGGAAGAGTGTGTAAAGGAAAAACATGCGTTGGTTTACAATAATATACACATACACTTTTCTAGTTTAACAACATTGCAGAATATTGTAATTGTTTATAAACACATAAAAGCATGTACAACGTTTGTCAGTGGATGAACAAGTGAGAGTGTTTAGTTGCAAATTCCAAAAGAATGCATACTATGAGAATGAATTATATTTTGAAACATCTTATATCCAGAGAATCTTTTATTTCTAACACTTGAAAACTCTAGATAAACAAAGCTACAAAAAAATTCATGTTCATGCATAGACCATATGCTTACACGAAGCTAGCAAGACATTGTCTTCAGCAAATCCTTCACTGGGCCCATCAAAGAGATCAACTCGTTTGTTGTTTTCAAGATTGGTTTGATGCCTGAAAGCCGCCATTAACAACGTTAAACAAGTATGAACTTAGGGATCAGAAGCACGATGGAAGATAATTAAAGAGTGGACTGAAATAGATAACAACAATTAGAATTATGACACTGTACACACGATTAAAAGAAGCCTGGCATATCACCAATGAAAGAAATATATCTGCTTTAATCATCAACATTTGTCCATTATATAACATAAAGTTAGGGAGGAAAGCAAAAGGACAGGACACTGCAATCAACACTTTGGCAACATAAGGATCAATTGTTCAAGGGTTTTTCATTTTTTTTATCCACTGGTTTGTCAGAAAGGGGAGGCATAAGGGAAGAAAGAGTATACTTCCAACAATAAATACTATTTTTCTTTTTTCATAAGTAGAGAAAAATTGACCAAATCAAATAAATCCCATCAAAGGTTTGAGCATTGCAATTTGTATTTATGTCCTTGATTTCTAGACAAATTTTTCTTCTCAACCAGAATGAAAAAAATGGAGTTCAAGAAAAGCACTCAGATGATATAAGTTTAAACAGGAATCATAAACTAGCAAATATAAGCCTGTTCATTGAGCCCAGAAGAAATAAAAATAAAAATAAAATTTTCTGAAACTCTGATTAAAGCCCCTTAACTCCATTATATGACCACAAACGGTATGCAGAGATGTGAAAAACCGATACCAAGAAAGACACAAGAAAATGTTATTCACAACATTCAGATGCTCTGTACATGCACAAAATTCTCTCTTGATGCTGCATGAAACAAATACTGGTACTTTCAAACAAATGTCAACTTACTGCTTTTTAAGAGCGACATATGAATTCAATTCTTTGACCTGCGTGGATAATACAGTACAGTATTAAGCAAACTTTAGACATATAAATTGACCAAAGAGAGGGAAACACTTTAGTATAAAGGTATAAAATCAAAAGAACACCATTGACTGTTTTTTCTCATTCAGCATCTTGTTGATTTCTGGATCATTTCTACTCTCCATATCCTTAACTTCTCTGTCAAAATCTTTGATAAACCTGAGAAGAACACAAGGGATTTTTCTGTTTCAGACTGGAGTGAAAACATATTAAATTACTGAACCAGCAGTACTGGCATTTTGTGGAAGTTTAAACTCTCAGTGGTACAAACATGGTAAAAATAATTCTTAATGTTTATTACCATTTCATATAAGCTTTAAACTGAGTACAAGAAGACAATAGGGATTACTGCTAAGATAACTTAGGGTTTTGAACATAAGATCTAAATTGAATAAGCTAGAGAAGCGTAGGACTAATTTCTTAGGAAATGTCTGCAGGGAAATGGACTTTACAATAGTTCACCATGAAGCAAAGGAAAGAACCAATCTGCACCTAAAAATGCACGGGGACTTCACTCCCGTGAACACACAGCACTATATTCCCCAAATCTCAAAAAGAGAAAAAGTAACGGAAAATAGAAAAGGAGCAATCACTGTTGGTTTTTCCCTCAAACTGACGAGACTTGCTAATGCATGCATTATACACATAGGTCAAATTTCAGTCGACATCCCTGTCATAACCAAGTCCCAGCTAAGCCAAAGGCAACGATTACCTAAACAGAATCACAGAATTAATGATGAAAGAATTGAGATAGCAGATATTATGAGGTGCCTGGAATCTAGCCTGGTGTCTGATTTACAAAGTAGAGTTCCTTAAACATTTGGCAGGCTTCAACCATTCCCGAGGTTGGTTATTATGATATAAATAAATCACACAACTACAGTCTCATTGAATTTTGGCAGTCAGCAAGGACCAAATCAAGATTATCAGAAACCCAGGTACATTCTAAAGGTTTAATCTTGTGTTCATTGCTACTTATTTCCTAACCAAGACAATGAATGTTCTACAAAAACATATATTTGAACAATAACAACAATAAGCTAAACTCAGTTCTGCTCCCACCACAACTTCATTCTTAACTATTGACCACTGTCATAGGCAATGGCCCAAGAATTTTTCCAATGATCGACTTATAACTATGAGCACAGAAAATACACTAGATTATCGGGCATTATGCATGTTAAATTCATAGCATAGCTAAATAAGAACAGCACGTGTGCCAAATACCTTTTACATTCTCGCATCTTCTCCGTAAGCTCCTCCAACTGCCTACTCTGCCTGTTGGTATCCTTGATCTTCTCCAATTTTTGGAACCCATTACTGCAATAAAACATAAATCACATCACCATATGTTTTGCAAATGAATTGCCACTACAGCAACTCATAGAAAAATAAAACAGATAAAATTATGCATAATTTATTTCTTACGACAAAGCACGGAAAATGTCAGTGATTTGTCCGTTGATCTCAGCTAAATCGTCGCTGATTGAGGATAGATCCATTTCTCACACAAACTTTAAAATGTAGCTCAAATCTTTACGACACTTGTTCAACCATTCAATCCCCTGTATTAAATCATCGCCAAATATGTCGAATGCAGCTCCTACTAATGAAAATGAAAACAAAAACCAATAAATTCACAAATGCCGATTCATAAACAGGAACTTCAACACCAAACACCGACGATCAGATCCGTTCTCGACCGGAACCGCCGGTTTCAAATTTGGATCGGATCCGCACAATGTGGCACCTGTGTCGACCGAGGAGATAGAAAGCGAGGCTTTACAATGTCGCCCGATCTTAACGATGTAAACAAACAGAGCCTTCTCGTGATTGACAGAATGATTTTCAATTTTTTTTCTTTTGAAAAAAAATGTAAGCTAATTGGCTAGTTTTGGAGATTTCAGCTCCGAGGGTGAGAGGTTCGAAAAAATAAAAATAAAAAATGGGGCGATAATTTTGGCCGTATGATCGGCTGTTTAGACAATACTGTAGCCAGCGGGGCCCGCCACGCACGCGGTGTCTTGTTGGCTCTCCTGTCTAGGATTAGCTATTATGTTGTTGATCCAGCTGGCAATTGGCAAGGTATTGCTATTGGTTAGCTCCCCTGACAGTCACATAGTCTGGTCAATCTCTACTGTCCGTCCGATTTTAGGATTTTGTATGACGTAGATGGATTTCCCATTTAGCTCCTTTACACAAAATAATATTCTTCTTTTTTTTTTAAAAAAAATATATAATAATTATTATTGATTAAAAAGTGAACATATTATTACATTCTTTTGATTAAGTAATTTTTAATTAATATTTTGTTTAAAGGATTGAATTATCGGTCAATTAATGCATACATTACACGGTTTTTTTTATTAATATAATAAATTATTCAATTAAAGTGACATTTCTCAAAACCTCAGGGATTAAACTGAAATTCTCCCAATAATCAGAAGTACACGACATCAACTGAGGATTCTGTTTCTACCGTATCGCCGTGCCAGCAGTATAGGCAGTGTTTTTGACATTGTAGTTTACTATAATTACATAAAATACCCCCGTGATCTAGTGCAGTGTAAGTGTATCGTAGAATTTATGAAGCCTATGGCTACGGTGAAATCATACCCCTAAAAGAAGTAGATCAGGCATTTGCAACCTCGTTTCGAGTAAAAAACGGTGATGTGATTGGTGATCAGATTTGGAAATTATAAATTATATTTCGACCTTAAATTGAAATTAGGAAAATAATTAAAATTTAAATGGACTCATAATTTCTTTTAATATACATACAATGAATGGAAATTTTGGTAGTCTAAGGGGATAAATAAATGAAAATTAGAAAAAAAAAATTCCTTAATTTCTTAATTACTATATAATTCTGATTATTTATTTAATAATTACAAGTGATATGGAGAAAAATTAAATTTTAAATTATTAAATTAATATTTTTATTTGACTATACATGCCATAAGTATTTATTTGTTTTGAATTTGAAGTCGAGGAGAATAGTTTTCTATGTGCGAGACCTCATTCTTGTGTTACTGCAACATCCCAAATCCCGACCGTACATCACCAGTCAAGAAAATCGAACGTTTAATATTTCAAGTCAGACGCAAACCCATTGCTGTAAATGCCATACAGTATCAAAACCCATCCCACGGAGGATCCTTATTTATTAGTGAACAGTGGCAATTAAGATATTTAACTGCAAAGCTGTAACAATCGAAAAAGATTTTTGACGAAAGAAGACCAAATTTACTCCGCCATTCCTCGGAGTGTTTTTCCTTCCATGCATCGTATTGGTTCCCGCCCTTTCGCATTCTCCCTTTTTTTTTCTGAAAATCTTCAACTAGTCTCTGGTAAAATCTCTCCCCTTCTCAACTCTCTTCAGTGGGCGGATTTTGGGTTTTTAACTTTGTTTCGCGTACTGCTAAGTAACAGAGACAGATTTTCCTCTGGACTTCAACTCCTCCGTGCTTTCTGATTATTGTGATCAATACTGTCTCTCTCACTCTCTCTGTAAACGATCTTTTTAATCATGTTTATGTATTTTCAAAGAAATTTCTGCTTTCTATTTTTGATTCTGTTCCCTTTGCATCCGTTGGCAATGCAAGTCGCTTTTATTCATTGTGATTTTTTTTTTGTTTCTTTACGTTCTATCGGTTTCCGGTATATATATGCAAACATTGATGCAGTATTTTGTTTGAATTTGTGACAGAGTGACAACGAAACTATGGATTATACTCTACCTATAGCAAAAAGAACACGTTCTAAAGAGGCCATTATGTACCGGGAGTTGCATGAAAGTATTAGGAAGAAGAAAATAGGAGGAAAAAAGGGGGCTGAATCATCCCGTTTTAAAGTTGATGAGCGGGTTGGGGGTATTGAAATGGTTAATGTGGTTGAGGAGGAGGAGGTGGAAGAGATTAGTGCACAAGAAGTTGATGTAGAGGTGCACGAAAGCACTAGGAAAAATAAAAAAGAAAAATTTGGATTTCAATCGTCAAGTTTTAAAAATGATGAGCCGGTTGAAGGTATTGAAAAGGTTGAAATGGTTGAGGAGGAAGAGGATATTAGTGTACAATATGTTGATGCGGATTCAGTAGGAGACAGTGATTGTGTTGGACCTGAAGAGGTGCAGAATTTGAGAGCAAGGGATACTGAGGGAATTGATGATACAATGCCTATTATATTGGATGGCAGCGATGATGAGGTGGTGGTTTCAGGTGATGGGGATGACTGGGGGGTGGAAGAAAGTGACGACGAGGATTTTATTTTTGTTGATGGTGATGATGAAGAGATGGAAAACGATGAGGAGAGGGAAAATGATGATAAAAGCTTGAAGAAAGGATTTGTGAAAGGTGAGGGGAAAGGGAAATTGACAAAGTCCGCAAAGAGAAAGCCCAGTTGTGCCCTAAAGGATCACAATGTTCAAAGGATTCTTGTTAATTCCATTTTGAACATGGGAGAAGTTCCTTCAGAAGATTCTTTCTGTGGCAGTGAGGTTTTAGAAGAAGAGAGAAGTCAATTTGCTTCTGAGATAACTCTTCCATTGAAGTTTACATTCGGTATTGAGGAGGAGTCAACTCCACCTGAGAAATCAGAGTATGAGAAAGAGTTAGATAATCTCTGGGCTGAGATGGACTTTGCTCTCAAAGCTAGTGAGATAACTTCTACTGACACTCTCATGGTAGGTTGGCATTGTAATTTATAAAGCACAAAATCATTAGATTCAAATTTTGTATATTAATTTCTTATATAGCCTGGTTTTGTAAGTATCAATTTTGTTTCTTAGACTGCAATGTAACTTATTTTTTCTGGCTGGCTGCTTGAAAATGCTATTCATGAATGAATTTGTGATCAATGAATAGTCATTTGGAATTTGCACAATGTCATTACCGTCCTTGTTCTGATCAGAAAAAAAGAAAACAGGTTTACTTGCTTGTCAGCTGTAGGGTTTTAATTTAATGCCGTAGATGTTTATTTCATTATCTAATTTGATGTTCCAACTTCTAATTTATATTTCATATACCTAAATAAATTGCTTTAGAGTAATTAGTATAATGATTGAGTATTTTTATCATATTGTTGTTGGTTTGTGTAAGTTACTTTTAAGTGTTATGAACTTGTAACGGGAGGCTTGTGGGATAAATTATTGAGCATGTTCTAATGCTTGACTTTGTCCTCCAAAAGACTATGTTGATTCATTTTTTGATTGTGATCTTTTAGTACAAAAATAATGTTGTTGAACTGGTAAGGTATTGTATGTGTTTATGATTAGTGTTTCCAAATTTATGATGATTTCAGCTTATCAAATCTCTTATATTTTGTTTTCTGTTATTTGCATTCTTGGTCAAAGAATATAGTAAACTTAATTCCTTCTTTATCAGCAGGTCAAAAATGAAGTTGCTTCATCTCATAAGGCTGGAAACCAAGTAACATTTTGTAATCAAGGGAATCATGAGCTCATTCTTGATGATGAAATAGGAATTGTGTGCAGATTATGCTCTTTTGTGAAAGTGGAAATTAGACATGTCCTACCATCTTTTGTAAGTAATAATTTGATGTTTTTCTATATGTTCTTAATATGGTAAATTGCTTATGTGATATGCATTGCATTGAAGCATGAGTGTTTTTAGAGAATGCAATTACTTATTCCAACCAATCTCTTACAAAGGGCAATATAGATTGGAGACTGATTTTGTACGGATGTGAATTGTATGGATGAGCTGAATGTTTCACAACTGAAGCTCTGTTTTTAATTCTTCTTTAGACTCCCATATCTCTTTCCTTTTTAAAGAAGAAAACGATCTTGATATAACTGATTTTGAAATGTCCTTTTGGCATATTGCAGGCTAAATGTCCTAGGGAAAGATCAGACTGGAGGGACTCCAACAGGTGGGATAATTCAATACTTAATGAGCTTCACAGTCACAATTCTGGTTTTGACTTCCAGTCTGGCTGTGATCCCCTTTCTCATCCACAAGGCACAGTATGGGACCTTGTTCCTGGTGTTAAAAACAGCATGTATCCACATCAGCGTGAAGGCTTCGAATTTATTTGGAAGAATATAGCTGGAGGAATAAACCTTGAGGAGCTCAAAAACTCAACCAGCATTGATGGTGGGAATGGATGTATAATATCACATGCTCCAGGGACAGGGAAAACCCGTCTGGCAATGGTATTTCTACAATCATACATGAGATTGTATCCAAGATGCAGGCCTGTCATTGTTGCTCCTCGCAGCATGCTGCTTACCTGGGAAGAAGAGTTCCAAAAGTGGGGAATTGATATTCCCTTTCATAACCTAAACAAGCCAGAGTTGTCTGGAAAAGAGAATATTCATGCTGTCAGTCTAATAAGCCAGGTGAAACACTGGGAAGGAAGGCTAAAACTTATTCGGATGGTGAAGCTGTATTCCTGGGAAAAGGATAGAGGAATTTTGGGAATCACTTATCGATTGTTCGACCAACTTGTTACTGTGGATGAAAAGACTGGAAAGTTCAAGGAAGAAGGCAATAAAGTCAGCAAAATCCTGCTTGAGCTTCCTGGTCTTTTTGTCTTTGATGAAGGGCACACTCCTCGGAATGATGAGACCGGTATGTTTAAGGCTCTGTCAAAAGTTAAAACGGAAAGGCGTATCATCCTCTCAGGTACTCCATTCCAGAATAATTTTGAAGAGCTTGGCAATACTTTAGGTTTGGTGCTGCCAAAGTTTGCAGACAAGAAGCAACCTGGAAACCAGAGATATACACAAAAAAAGCGTGGGCGCAAGAGCAATGCAGAGAAAGGGATATTGGCCTCTCTGACCAGTTGCATTGGTAAAGTTGTTGATGATAGATTTGAGGAGAAACTGGAAGAGCTTAGAAATATGATTGCACCATTTGTGCATATGCATAAAGGTAATGTATTACAAGAAAGCCTTCCTGGGTTGAGGCACTCAGTGGTTGTTTTACAGCCAGATGATTTTCAGAAGAGCCTCTTTGAGGCCGTTCAAGGAGCAAGCGACGGCTCTCTTGAATTGAATTATCGCATGTCTTTGATCTCCATACATCCTTCTCTGTTACCCGAGCAGTGCCTTGAGAAAGAGGATTTTCTTGTTGCCAGGAACAAGTTAGAAGGACTTCGATTGAATCCTGAGGCTGGAATTAAGACAAAATTTCTTTTGATACTCCTCCAGCTGAGTGATGCTATGAATGAAAAAGTTTTAGTTTTCAGTCAATATATTGAGCCATTAACACTCATAATGGAACAACTTAAGTATAGTTTAAGTTGGCTCGAAGGGAAGGAGGTGCTGTATATGGATGGGAAACGGGATGTAAAGCGACGTCAGTCTTCAATTAATGTTTTTAATGATCCAATGAGCGAAGCAAGGGTACTGCTTGCCTCAACGAGAGCTTGTTGTGAAGGGATAAATCTTGTGGGGGCGTCAAGAGTTGTGTTGCTTGATGTTGTGTGGAATCCATCAGTGGAAAGACAAGCTATAAGCAGAGCATACAGACTTGGTCAGAGAAGGGTTGTGCATGTTTACCATCTTATTACGTCTGAGACAATAGAAGGGAAGAAATATTGTCGAAAAGCTATGAAGGACCGCTGGTCTAATTTGGTGTTCTCTTCGTGTGAAGGAGGCGATAATAAGCAGACAATTGCATCTGAAAATTTGCAGGACAGAATTTTGGATGAGATGGTTCAACATGACAAACTGATTGTAAAGATCATACCCCAGCCCAAAGAATATGAGTTGATTAAGAGTTTTGGCTTTGTGGATAACTGACCTTGAAGGTATGGACAACAATCTCCTTAAAAGATGTTGGCTGATGGGTAAAATATGCCAGTGTAGAATGTTATGTTTATAATAGTTTCATTGTAGTCAGGGTCTGTGTGTTGTGCAGTTTTAGTTACAATTTTCTGTCCATACTTGCATAAAAATTATTCAAGAATACATTTGATTGATCATTTTTTTTTAAACAAAAACAGTAGTTCAGAGACAATTCTAAAGTCAATTTTAAAAATGTAGGCAAGAAATTTTCATGCAAATGAAAAGAAACAGAGAGAAGAAGATTCAGTATTTTAACTTTTCTTCTGGTGATTGTTGAGAGAATGAAAAGTAGGGCAGTGAGAGATTGTTTGGGTCATTGTTGGCTGTTTGTTTGGTGCTAACAGAAGTGGTTTAATTCATTTCGAGTTTGTGGAGTTTGGATATGGACACTGGTATTATTTTGTGGGTTAGAAAAATCAAAAGAGATGCAAGTATCAGAGCTTCCAATCTGTTGCTGCTGTTATTCAGTTTTCTTTTGATTGATGCATTCATAGAGAAACAAGAAAAATTTTTACTGACTTGTCTTGTTTTCGGTGTATAGGTTCTGTTCTATTGTGCTTCAGTTTCTGATGTTGGTTTTGGTTTCATCAGAAATACAAAACAAGTTGGGGCTGGAAAGCTTCAATATTGGGATTAACACAAGACTTATATGGAGGTAGAATCTGGTTTTAAGTTCCTCACTTCATTTGGACATCTTATTTCTATCAAACAACTAATACTTAATACAATATCATGATATTAGGATTAAATTAATTTTATTATTATAAAAAATTATAACTTAATTGAGATATAATTACAACAATTTTTTTTTAAACTTAGTAAATGATATAGAGATAAAGTATGCACTACATTGATAATTAATTAATAGAGCATGTCAAATTTAATATATACACATTGATGAAAGAGAGAGATATAGTTTCATAAAATTAGTAGGCGTATCATGTAGTGTTAAAAATATGCAAAATCATTTTAAAAGTTTAATAAATTTTATTTATTTATTTAATATTTTTCTTTTACTGTAATTTTATAAATATTGTACATCGTATGACACAATCTATATGATCTTCAACTAATTCAAATGAATTTATTTTTATTTTTCTCTATCAAATCAATTATCTCACTCAAAGTTAATACACGAACTCAATTAGATTAAAAATATTGGGGTCAAATTGTGCAAGAGTTGTCCAAAAATGAACATAAAATATATTTTTTTGATAATATAAAGATAATAATTATTATTATTATTATGATGTGAAAGTAATTGTTTTTAAAATAAAATTTAATAATTTATAATTAACTTGAATTAATATCATAATTTTTTATGGTTACATTATAGAAGTTATTCATGCATGGAATGTAATTATGGAGCGATTTTATTGTACTTTTCTTTGATGTGCAGTGAAATAATTTTTTGCGGACCGTCAAAAGTGATTGTAGATTGGGCCGATCTAGTTTATCTCACCGTCAAATCGTTTAAGTTGGGTGGGCCCACATTTTTTCAACCCGGGCCGAACAAGACTCGATTCTACCCGGCTTCTAAGAAGAAAGCCAAGCTCTAGGGCTTTTTAGTGGTTCTCCGTCTCAAGCAGCTGCTGCCTGTTGAAGAGTTAGACCCTTCGCGCCACAACCACCATGGTACGCCTCTCTCTGTAATTCTCCATATGTATAGATTATGTCTATTCGTTAATGATGAGAAAAAATGACAAATTTCAATCTGTTTAGAATCAAGAAATAGGGATCTGTTAAGATTCAAGCAATAAAGTGTGGCTTGGTATGCATATTTCGAATTTGATTTTTCTAAGATCATGAAATTTCGATTTTTTTTTCGCCGTAGTAGCCGATAGTTACCGTATCTAAATTCTTGGTGCTCGACTTTCTATGTGTACCTGTATTTATGGATTTAGATTTTTGTGTCTCGAGATAGGAATGCATGTTTTCAAGTTTTTACGTGTTTGCAAGACTTCATTGTCGTGGTTTTATGATTTTGCTGCTCGGTAGTGAACTGAGTATATTTTCCGGTTTGCCAAATTGAGAAGTTGCAGTCTTGTTTTTCTCAGTTCCGCTACAGGGAAATTTTCTTCCATTTCAGGGTTGAGTAGTCATACCAAAATGAATTTTCATAATTTTCTAAAGGGGGTAACTGCTGGGGAAGGGAGTTAAAATCTTTTGCTCTGTCCGTGTATAAGCATCTTTTTGTTGTGATGTTCTAAGTTGATGCATTTTTATTTGATTCAGACAAAGCGAACAAAGAAGGCTGGAATCGTTGGAAAGTATGGTAGGTGCCAATTAATTACTGAAGTCCTTTTGATATGATTCTTTTGACATTAATCATTTATCTGTACTTTTGTTCGCTATAAAGTTCTGGTGGATCTCTACTATTTAAGTTTGGATTCATTGTTTGTCTCTTGATGCAGGTACCCGTTATGGTGCCAGTTTGCGGAAGCAAATTAAGAAGATGGAGGTTAGTCAGCACAGCAAATATTTCTGTGAATTCTGCGGGAAGGTATGGCTTCTGTTGTGTTTTAATTCTGTCAAGATGGAGGTTAATTTTGTTTTGTGGGTGTAATAACTAATTCTTGGTTTCAATTGGAACTTTCTTCTGCAGTATGCAGTGAAGAGAAAGGCTGTCGGCATTTGGGGTTGCAAGGACTGTGGTAAAGTCAAAGCAGGCGGTGCCTACACTTTGAAGTGAGAATTTTCATTGCCCACCTCTTTTGCATCTTTCATTTTTCCTGTCCAAGTAGTAACTTGTTGCTTTTGTTATTTTTGCAGCACTGCTAGTGCAGTGACGGTGAGGAGCACAATCCGTAGGTTGAGGGAGCAAACTGAAAGCTGAGCAGAGTCACCATTGCCTACACCATTGCCTACTCTACCGTCGAGGAAGTGTGGTTTTTAGTTTCAGATACAAACTTCCAAAATCATTTTTCATTCAACAACTTCACATTTCTATATGCAAAAACAGTTGATTGTAGGCAATGATAACTTTTGGATTTGTTTTAGTCTGGGATGCATGTTTCCAATTTTCCTGTTAAGTTGTTTTTTCATTTATAGGTTTGATCAAATTGTGGTTTGTTTGATTTTCCCCCATAACACTAATTGGGTAAATAGTATTACGCTTTATGCTGTTAATCAAAAACCAACCAATAAGAATGATTTCTATGTGAAATTTCAATTAGAACATGCACAAGACTTCTTGTTGCCTGATTGTGGCCATTCTGCAATAACAGAACGTAATACTCTTCAGTACTCTTGACTGGAAAGATTGACTTCCAGAAAGAGCATTCATAGGCAGAACGATTCAAACTTGGACGTTGAGGTATGGGATTGGATTCAAGCACAAACACACAGAGATTAGCGTACACCACCTCAAAATGTAGTACAAAAATGATTTCCAAAGGAAAATTTTTGAGCTATAAAGACAATAAAACGGATGTCGCGACAGTCTCGGAATATTTGATGCTCTATTTTTCATCTTCTATTGAAGATAAGCAGGTAAGGGATACAACTTTGGCTGGGCTGGGCAGTTTTTATCCAGCACTAGCTGAGACAGACTACTTAAATTTACAAAAGCAAAATTGTTAAAAGCTAAACTCAGGCATCTTCGTGCCATCTTTCAGACAACTCACTTTTATGTACATGTTAATGAACCCAGAAATCTCCCACCCCCGTTAAAAGGACCCATCTTGCTCCACAATCAGCCATCAACTTTAGTGACAGAATGGGGTTCCAAGAAGGCACCTTGCAATTGCTTCGTATAATGGAAAAGCAGCAGTAACCAACAGGAGATCAAAGGAACTGGAAAAGAATGAGAAAAAGGTCCCTCTTTCACAGCACTTGCATGTTTGTTTTGCTTCGACATAAAAGAAAAAATGTGATTCTGGCAATTAACCATAGAAGCAAGATTCTTAAACCATTAACCTTTCCAGACTCAGATAACTTGAGTTCGTATGTCATCACCCTTGTTGTGGTGCGTTTGACTTTGGACAGCCTTTACAGCTGCAACTCTAGCAGCATTTGCTGCTTTATTGGCAGCCGCTATGGCTTTATTTGCCATTTCCTCCACCCTTGCCAACTCATATGCTTTTGCAGCAGCTCGCTGTGCTTCCTGCTTATAAAACAATATTCGATAAGAAACCTAATGAGACAAATAAATTAATGATTGCAACACAAAATCAACATATTTAAGAAATTCTTTCAGACAGCCAATCATCAATATGAGCACAGGTATATTAGGGCTAAAGAAAAGCTCATGATTGACTAAAGTAGTTACTGATAACAAACCTTATCGAGACAAATAAACTAACGAGTTCAACATAAAATCAACATGTTTTAGCAATTCATTCAGAGTTCCAACCCATGATCTGAGTACGGGAATAATAGGATTATAAGCAAAAACGCACCCTAGTAGACATTGTCATGATTAATGACTTACAAGTAGTTACAGTACCCAATCAACTACACTCCAGTGATCCTACAAAAGAACCTTCATATAACAAGATAACAAGCTGTATTACTATTTTCTACATAGATTTTTAAATAGGCTCCGAGCTAACCTGCAAGCCATTAAGTGTGGGGCTACTTGATGCTCATCTAATTATGAATTTATGCTCTCTGGGTTTAATTCCATAGTGTTGTGCAGAAAAACACTTGTGCCCATCATTTTGACAGCCAACATTCAATGTGCTCACATACAAACACACCAGGGTTGTAATCCTAATAATCTGAACCATCAAATGAGCTTGACTTCTATTCATTGTCGGCTTCAATTTTATTTTTTGTCTTAAATATAAGCCCATCTAGACAAGAAAGACAATAAAATAGACAACGTAATTGTACTTAGTTGTTCTTAATTAATTCCTTCATGTGCAAAGCCTTCACAATCACATTTTTTTCCCTCGCTCAATAATTTACTGATATTCTACAAGATCATTCATTCATATTTTCATAACATGACAAAAAAAAATTACCTGGACAGCATTAAGAACCTTGCAACTGCTGACATGATAGGGAGATCCAGGATTCAGGTTTTGTGTGCTCAGAATATCAAGAATCCCATTTTGCCAGTGACCAGACTCTGTCTCACCATTTCTAAAATTATACATACCCAATCCCTGCCTTGTTCCCTCATGCCATGACCCCTCATACCGATGACCATTTGCAAATTGGTAAACTCCAAAGCCATGCATCTTGTCCGCAAAATATTCTCCAGCATATGTATCCCCATTTCTACATGGCAATAACACCAGTCATTTTTAAAATTGATTCACATGTAACCAATGTGATCACATTGCAGAACTGACACAGAATCATAAATCTTCTCTACATACACTGCTTGAATACTCTTTAAGTTCAGAAAAAATTGTATAATAACCTTTTACAGCTCATGATTTCATATCATTCACTAGCTTATGAGTGGGAAAAATAATAAACCACACCGTAAACTTGAAAACGTAAATGATGAACTGCAGAAATTTAGATTGAACAGACATTGTAAAGAATTTCTTCATTGAAATCAGTAACAGATAAGCCAAAACTGTATAGACTACAGCTCAATCTTAACAGCTACCATTTCCCAATATATAATCTGGTAGAAACCATAAACTATGCAAAAGTATATATCAGATCAATCTGATCCACCATAATTTGGCATACATAAGCAGAATATGCTCACATGTTAAGGGCGCCTATAAACCCTGGAACTAAAACGGACATGAGCAAATACCAGTTTCTACAATCTATAATAACTAGATCACACGATTCCATTAAACACCTCCAGAAAAACTAGTGCTTATACCTCAATAAACCCTCAAAAACACACATCAAATAACAACACGAAATTCAACGTTCAAACCAAAGCACCAATCAAAAAATTTGGATAAACTATAATGAAGAATCAAACAGCATAACAGGCAGAAATTTAAAAAAAAAAAAAAAAAACCTTAAAAAGCCATTGATCAACCGCTATTAGGTTAAACACATGAAAAGAACCAAAGTTGAATCAGATGTACCTGAAATGGTAATAACCAAGGCCATGCTTGACACCCCACTTGAACTCCCCAACATATCTACTCCCATCCTCACAAGTATGAACTCCACACCCATGACACTGCCCATTAGACCACTCCCCAGCATAAACCTCGCCAGTGTAGCACCTATACAACCCAATCCCATGCCTCAAACCCTGCCTAAATTGACCCCTATATCTGCTCCCTCTAGCCCATGTCTCAACACCATATCCATCATACTTTCCATCTATCCAATCACCCTCATACCTCCCCTTTTTGAAATAGTAATAAACCCCACTTCCCGAACACTTTCCCTGATGGAATTCTCCCTCAAACACATCCCCATTACGGCAAACGTACACCCCAGAACCTGAATTCGGGTTATTGGTTGGTTTTGGCTTTGACCCAATTGACCAAACAACAGGTTTTAATGGTTCTTTCGCTGATGAAGTGGGCAAAGAAACAATCTTTATTGGCAGTTTGCGAGAGAGAAATGAACGAAGAGAAGGAAAACGCAGGAGGGAGAGAGTGAGAGAGATCAACAAAATGGTTAGAAAGAAAGCAAGAAGAAAAATGAAGTTTAACACAAGAAAACGGCGAGGATACGTAAAGAAGAAGTAGAGTGATGGAACTGAAAAGACAATGAGAAACCGCAAGTGAAATCGAAGCAAACAAACACGGTATACATTTTGAACAAGTTTCCGAGCAAAAGATTTTGTTGCAAGCAAAGAACACAAAAAGGAGTACGAAGAAAATTCACGATTTAAACTTTTCTTCGGGTGATTGCCGAGGGAAGAAAAAGTAGGGGAGTGCGATATTGTTTGGGTCATTATAGGTATTTTGTGCGGTGTAGGCAGAAGGTTTTCATGGTTGAATACAGTTCGAGCTAGCGGAATTTGGATATGGAGATGGGTTCTGTTTTGAGTGGTGTTTTGTGGGGTAGACAAATCGAAAGAGACGCCAGTAACAGAGCTTTCCTCTACTTCTATCTGTTTTTGCCGTACAATTTTCTTCTGATTCATTTACATAGAGAAATGAGAAATCATCATAAAACAGTCTTGATTAAAAGCGTATGCCATGATTGCGAATGAGTATTCTGTGTGTAGTGTTGTCCTGTATTTGTGCTTCAGTTCCTGGTTTTTGTTTCGGTTTTAGCAGAAAAAGAAACCAGTTGAGAAACAAACAACCCGGTTTTCCCTCACAATTACTAAAATGCCATCATTCTTTTTTATTTAATAAAAAAAATCAAATTATTATTCAAACATTTGTATTATCTTTTAATTTTAAAAAAAATAACATAATCCTTGTAAAAAGTATTAAAATTTATTTTCTATATTAAAAATATATATTAAATATTATTATTATTCAAGTCCTCTCTCACTTAAATAAATATTAAATTATAATAATTATTATAATAATGTCAAAACGTCACCGCATTGGTAAGAATTATATTTAAATTTGTAATATAAGATTTTCTAACAACTCCTCCAATCCAATGTGCTTTCTTTTCTTGGCAAGTCAACATGCTAACACACTCCCTCCCACATAAATAATTTCTTTTTAATTTTGCTTATTTTATATTTAATTATTCCAACAATTCCAATAATCTAAATCTAAACTACAAAACAGAGAATCGTAATTAATCATGCACAAAATATTAATTAATTGCAGTATTAATTAAAATTATCGAGAAAATTCATAGCTTAAACCTCTTAATTAATCATGAAAAGTCTGATTATCGATTAATTATTTTTTAAACCTAGACACGTCATCAACAACAACAACTTGTCCCGTGTCTTTCCCTCCAAGCTCGAGCACATGGACATCCCATTGCTGTCTCTTAATCCATCAGGATGTTCTTTTAAGTATAATCATGTCTTATTATAATATAAGCACGCTTGTTTAATTATTTAATAGAGTGTTAATCTTAATGTCTCTTTATCAAACTACACGTAACGATACTTACGCAGTCAATGATTCATCAGAAAGAGTTAATTAAGCCGTCGATTATGTTTCTTAATCATCGTGATTAACATAGAGACGATCAGCTGACTCCGTGTTGGTGTCGTAGTTAGTAGCTGTCTGTACTTGACCAATGAATACTTGTAAATAATAATAATAATATTAAATTGGAATTGGGTTGTGGGCTTACTTTGTTCTTATCCACGTCTGATTTGCCTCTCCTTTTCATGGCTTCTTCTGTCTTCTTCTGTCTTCTTCCCCCTACTTTGTCTCCTAATCCCTTAATACGACACCGCACCTTGCTTTATCAATCTGCATGTCCCGTCACTTCTTCTTCTTCTTCTTAATAATAATAATAAGTGAAAGTGGAAATCAACCTTTCTTGAAAATGTCAGTGTCTTTTTCTGTGTGTGGGCAAATTACTAAATAAAATTACCCATTTGGATTTTAGTAGGAGAATTGTTGTTTTTATAAACAGTTGCTAAAGTGATTGATTGATTACGATTTCACTGTCGCGATTTCATTAAATGGAGATTAAAAAGAAAGAAAGAAAGAGGGAGAGAGAGAGAGAGAGATCATTTAAAGCTTGATGGGAAAGTTTTGAAATTAGATGAGGAGGATTATACCGCCATCGAATCCTGAACATGGCAAAAACGACAGTGATTTCTTTATCGTGACACCTAATCTATCCAATTGCGATCCTTCAACACTAGTTGTATAATCAGAATCTTAGGATTTAAGATTTAAAATGATAACAAGGATATTTGAAAAGCCAGGAGTGGATTGTATCGTAGGAAGAAAGCAAAAGCTGAGACTTGAGAGCCAAATATCCGGATGCAAAGTTGGGATTTCATCTTCGCTTTAGTGACGATGGTTGCATACCTGACGAGCACTTTTGGCCTACCTTTTTGTCAAGATTATTAACCTGTAATGCTGCTGCACTTTTCGACCATACGGCGAAGATCCTAGGAATACCGGGCCTCGGCAAGTAAGGTATGAAAAAGATCATCAAGTACTCTCAAACAAGCCTGTCCTTTTTAAATTTTAGTGGCACAGCCCAGGATGATGCTGTCCGAAAGGACCCAACTGACCCATGTCAGGTATGCTATTCCAAGGATGACTGTTACTGCACTGCATTAGCTTTATCACATACATGGTATGCCTAAATCACAGAGATAACTGGAACGTAAACAAAACCATTTGGTAAGAAGGGAGTGGACGCGTGACCGTTGAAAAGACAAATGGTTTTTGCTGAAAGCCACCGGCCAACCACTTTAATGCGTGCTTGCGCACACTCGTGGTGGGGTGTCTGGAAACTAACTACAACGGAATGCAAGAATATAGGGTATAATTAGGTATGCATGCTGCATCCAAATCTCTTGGTGGGGAGACCAACTAATTCTTGTTTTGCCTTTTTCATCTTACCAATCACAACAACATAACTTACAGCAGAAGCTTAGAGAGTAGTTACAACATGGATCATCAATGGAGAAGAACACAATAAACGGAAATCAGACATCAAAATATAACAATAAATTCTGACCATTAAGCATGACACAACTACAAGCTTGCAATGCGAAGTAATAAACAAAAGTGCAAAAGATCTTCGTGGCATTAGGATAGTGTAAAGAAGGCAAAACCGAAAAATATACGTGGCAATTAAAATACTTACTCTACCAAAAAAGGGACCAGGTTACAAAGATGCTCAGGCAACTAAAATTGAAAACAAATAATTGCTTTACATGATAGTGAATTTTCCTTTATCATACTATTTTATGACATATTAGAGGGAGCCCACACTGCGATAACAAGGAAGACTATCAATTGCTAGCCGAATTCTTTAAAACAAACTTCCAAATAGAAGCTTAGTACACAATTTTACGAAGACTCTCACCCAAAATAAACCTTCCCATTTCAACATCATGGCTTGTGGATCTTGAATCCAAATACCCTTGGAACATAGCTTTGTACCGCCTTTTGTGGCTTGAGGTGTCCATACGTCATCAGGAACAGGTGTGGAAATGTTGTTCCAAAATAGGCTCCATCAATGTCTAGATAGAGTTAAAGAAACTTAGGAAATATTTGCAAAGCAAGATCCTTGGCACATGGTGCTAGACTAAAAAGATTAATTAGACTCCACATATCATTCATTAGTCTAAAGTTGATACATCGATAAACCACAATTAACATGCCAAAACCAAATATATAAGCCAATTTATAGATGTCATATGTATCTAGCAATTCTCTGGTTTTGTTAATCTAGGAAGTTTAACAAACAAAATATATATATATATATATGAAAAGAAAATTCAAAGGATACTACCTTGATATTTGGATCGAGGATAGTAAATATCTTCACATCTGGGGCAGTATATTTTCACGGTGCTATAACGAGGAATGTCTGACTGACCAACTGGGAGGCAGGGTTGTCCACAGCAGTAGACTCTTGGGCATCTTCCAAAGTCATAGTTCTTGTACTTATCTAGCTGTAAAAATTTCTTCAACGTTAATGCTATGGTGTCAGCACATTGAGCCATGAATGCATAGAACTTCCAAAAAAATCTCACCATTGCAGCCATTCCTTTGCTAGTCAGTACGTATCGGGCATGAATTAGACCATAAAGCATCTCTGCTGCAGATTCAACTAATTCATTTTGTTCCTCTGTGAACATATCACCTATAAATTCCAACCAATCAAAGTTTGGTTACCACAACAAAAAATAAATAAATAAAAATATAACCACAGTGAAATGACTAAGGATTTTAGAAAAGCATCAGCTCCCAAGATGGGATAACAATATAACAAAATCATGAAATTGCAGTTACATTGTGCCAGTAGGAATTAATGTGAAGAACTCCAACACTACTATAGCTGTGATAATTAAAATATATACCAATCATTTCAAGAAGAATATATAGAAACAAAGATGCAAATTATCTACACAAGCTTACCATGAGAGGACTCAACATCCAAAATCAAGTCAAGTGCATAATCATAATAAGGAACTTGACTGCTTAGGCCGCAGAGGTTAAAATCATCTTGTATATAATCATCGTCCACTTCACAAAAGAATTCATTTCCTCGGAGATTGCAAAACCATGAGATCCAAGACGTGTCATCCCCCTCAGAACCACTGAGATCTGACTCTTCACTGTCTGTTTCAGATTCTTCTACAGCCAAATGAGAATTGTTTGCATCAGTCAATTGAAGAGAACATTCTACAATATTTACAGGTGGTAAGTATATAGGTTGGAAAAGAGAGTGTTTGTTCTATTTTTAACGAATAAAATTAATCTGTTGCAAAGCTTCACAAAACAGCAGCCAGAGGCAGCAAAATGAGATCTTGTATAAGTGCATTAAATGCATGAATGATTGCAGTTTAATGATGACAACAAGGACCTACCCATATCTCATTACAGTTATTATTATTGATAGCAATATCCACATGTCATTATTATCCAAACAATGCTTAATAACATGCTCACATGCTTATGCGACAAAAATATGAAATAACCTGAAGGGAATGGCAGAATCACAGCCATATAAAACAGTTGGCATGCATGGAGCATTAGTGATTTAAAATTATGTAAACTTTACAGACTCTCTTTAACTCGGAGAAAGTCTACTCACAAGATTAACGAAATTGGCTAGTTTAAGATTATCAGCCATCACTAACAAATTGATAAAGGCCCATCTCAGCAGTCCCAAAAATTGTAACTTTAACAGCAACTCTCTCGAAACATAATGATCAAATGGAGCATTCACAGTTTGAGAGATAGGTCCTTGAGTACATTCACTCACCAAATGCATGGTAGATAAATTCAATTTAACCAAAACTGATCACTTTAAATATTCATAGTTGATGATTACGTGCAGACCCCTGGCAAACATGTAAAAGAAAATTTGTATTCTTTGGAAACTTTTGTTTCTTAAATTAACCACAACAACAATGACATCAACACTACCTTCATCATTTAATGAATCTCAAAACATAACCTTTCAAATTAACACAGGAAAAGGTTCTTTTTTTTTTTTTTTGGAAAAAAAAATCTCAATCAAGAGAAAGAAAATAATTCTTATATCAGATAAACCAAATCTACACACGAGAGATACATAAATGCATAAATGCTTATGTTCATCTGATTGCGGGAGAGATGTACGTATACGAATTTTACCATCAGAAGCGAGGTTTTTGGGGAGAGAAGCAGAGCGAGAGTCTCGTTGATGATCAGCCGGATGCTTCCCCAACAGAACAGACGACATATTATCCTTGCCGTTGATCGTCGTTCTCGAAGTAGACGGCGAAGATCTCTCCAGCTGCTTGTCTAATGCGTCGTTAATACGCTTCCGATCAAGTGGTCCCAAAACCACCTCCGACTTCGACCCACCGACCGCTCGGTCTTTATACATCTTCCTATTCTCCTTCGCCGATGAAGATGTTTTTTTTTTTTTTTCACAAAAGTTAAACGATTATCACCCACACATGGCGCGAGAAATGACAACAGTAACCGTAGGTCTCACCAAGCTAGGGTTTATGATGGAAAGAAAATAGTATTTGTATTCTATTAAAAAAAAAAAAAAAGGGTTAGCGGGGCTCTCCCTGGAGAGAGATTATTTGAGGCGAAAACAGGCAGAGCGAGAGCTGAAGAAGTAGATGGGGTTAGAATGGGAATAAGAATATTTTAAAGTTCCAGCGAGGATTGGACAGCTTGGTTTCTTTGCTTTGATAGCCAAGCGGAGTTTCAATGCGGTTATTAAGATATTTATGGTGGAGAGTATGTAGGGACACGTGGCGCATGATTAATGAATTGTAGTCCCACTAGGAGTGGGCATCAAATAAGAATGTTTTGATCAAGGATCTAACGTTGTTGATGTGGTTTCGAACATAACACAGAATTTTCTTTGTGATAAAATCCAATTTAAATATTCATCACGTGCTAAGTTCAATAAAGAAAAAAAAAAAAAAAAAAAGAAGAAGGCATGATGCTTACCTGTTTGGATTCTGATTTGGACAAATTTCCACTCCACCAGCTTGACTAACTTCTGCCTTCCACTTGATTTTGAACATTGTCTTGACATCAATTTACTAGCTTCGTGTACTATAGAAACGAATCAGATTCAGACTTTCCCGAGGAGAATGTCATTTCGGTTTATGGATGTCTAATTGGGTAAAAGAACAACCAAGTAATGACATATCATCTGTACAAAATAAAGTCGGGATATAATTACAGTAATTAGTCTCGAATACTAACTAGTTAACAAGTATCTCACATGGTGTCAAAAATGCGGTGAGCAATGTGATTTTGTCGTTCTTACCTTTGTACCTCTTGGTTTTATTAGTTGCAATAAAGTAACTCATTATCCCTCTCTCATTCAGGAGGAAGAGATAAAAAATTTTAGGAGACACCAAGTAAAATGATGGCACACAGTATTATCCATATTGGCACATACTAGCACAATTGGCATCATCATAAACGACTATACAGGATTCAAAGAGAATTACAACAGCTTCAACACAATTAATAACCTTGTCAGCTTATATGCTTCTCTTCTGACCGAGTAAAATATATTCAACCAGCTATAATTTTCAAATTGGCTCAAACAATAATGGAACTGCTGAATTCACTCCAGGTGCTGGCAAAACTTCTAAATCAGAAAGAAACACTAAAATAGCACATTAACATCAGAACTTATTTTCCAGTGTTGTTTAGCAATATCAGCCCATTACTATATGTTAATAAACAATATAACAATAAGAATACAAAATCGACCCTCTGAAATTCATTAGAATTTCCCAATATGAAAGTTGACAATGTATTGTCTGCATGCCCCAAAGAGGTCAGTTATCAACACATAATATATACATAAAACAAATTGAAATTCACAAGTATGCCTTTCCTAATACCTTCTAATCATCTGAGAAACCTACATAAGGGGGAGAAAATTTGAACAGGTAAGAGTGCAAGAAAATACAACCACCAAGACTAGAACCAATCATCTGTTTGCTGAATGGAATTCCTTCAAAATACAATCCATAATGTTCCATTAGATGGCTAAATAACAATTTCACATTCTATAACCTAGTATAGTTCTTCACTGCCCCAAATGACTAAATAACAATTGTCATCTTTAAATTTCCCAATTCACCGAGAAAATACTTTGCTGCGTTGAATGAAGTAGAAAGCACTGATATTGAACAAAAAAAATTCTAGATGCAATACACTAAAAATGACAAGGAAGCTAAGCAATAAATAAATAAGAACAGAATAAATCACCTCAGTGGAGCGCACAACCCCACCAGCATTTTTCACTGCTTCTTCCTCTTCCTCCTCTTCTTCTTCTTCTTGGTTTTTTTCATTACCAATCCAACCACTCTGATACACCCAGCCTGTGCTGCTCCTCCCTAATCTTTGCTACCAAAGCCGGAGGTCTCTGACAACCGCTCCCCTGGCCTCGCCATGCTTCTTCCACTCAAATCCTGAAACTTTCCCACATACTCATGATGCAAAATATGGTTCCCTCTCCCTCATTACATCCTCTGAGAAGTACTGTCCATCATGCATCGGTTTATTAAGGAATGCCCGCCTCCAATCTTCACCATCACTGACCTTGACCGCAACTCTTCTAAAGTTGGGTTCATCTTGCTCTTAAGATTCTTTAAGTGCCAATTTATCTCATATTCATTTTTAAGCGCATCAAATTCTCCAAGCTCATCAGAAGTCAAATGTGATCCATATCTTTCTGAAATAAACATATCCGCTAAATTAGTATCCTAAAGTATTTAAACTTAGTAGTTCCATTATAAAGCATTAGATTGCTGAGAAAATACTTAGAAAGCTGCATTAATGGAAGGAAAAGAAAAGATTATAAATTAAAATCTTAATAGCGGAGGTATTTCTGCCTCAAACATAGGTACAAAATTTCCATGCTATTCTTCTTATCCATAGTTTTCAAGACAACCAAACAGAAAACAAGAATTAAGTAATTCTAATGTATATCTTGCATTATTGAGGATTCAAAACAAATAAATTCTGAAATCAAAAGGCGTAAATTTGGCGAAATTGTGATACAGTAATGGAAAGAGAGAATATAGAAAAAGAAAGAGGGATAATGATAATTCATACAAAACTGGAATACCTAAGGATACGGCAGCATCTCCGTGGAGGAGGTCAAGGAGGATTGATTTGCGTTGGGAGGGGGTGGTGGCGTCGGTTTGTAGAGCGCGAGGAAAGTAGAGATTATGCAGAGAGGAAAGTATCTCCGTTATGCTCTCCATCAGTTCTTCCCTCACTTTTTCTCTCCATGTTTTTCTTCTACTACCGAAGAAACCCAAACAATTAATGAATTCCCTTTTATATTGCAGATCGCCTTTGTCTTGCACACTCGGACAAAATTAAACACCCTTTAGTCAGTCCAACAAATAAACCCTTCATTTCCGTTGTAAATTGGATGATCATAGTATGAGTTTAACCAACAAGAAGGTTAACACTCGCAAACCAAAACAACCAGACCTGCCAATAATTCTTCAGTTTCCCTCTGTGTGTAATATCTTTGGTTCTTAATCTCTCAGTACGAACAAGTCGACCACCACCCTCGAACTGCACATAATAAGCGCATATGTTAGAAAAAAAAAAAAAAAGGGAAGAGAGAAGAGCCTTGATTATATTTGCCTGCTTGCGATAAGCCCATCGGATGAAAATGCAAAGAGTTCTGCTATTCTCTTCACTAGGAAGCATTTCTAACCTTAGTGATTGCAAGTTGGTGCAGTGTTTCTAATAAGAATGCAGAAGACTGGAAGAAATAAAAGTGAAAAATAACCTAAATCCAACAACAATAAAAAGAACACCAGCCAGGAAAGATAGTATCTGTAACAGATATCACCACCAAGCATTACTTCTAACATTAACACGAAAGAAAATAGCATTTAATAGAAACAAATTGAAAATTCTGGACTAAAATATTCTATACGGCAATATACAATGGCGGAGTTTTATGCAATACAGAATAGCATATTTCTATGAACAATTTTACAATAATAAACTTCATCAACAAATAGTATTAATTGAAAACATTATTCATGTCCTTCTAAAATACTATGGAGAGCATTCCCCCATTCGCATTGTTAAAGGGTCTGCTGAGGATGTATAGTTGATGGATGTTTTGAGATTCCAAACCTATCTCCTTGGGATTGGAAAAAGAAATGTCGGTGACATCAATATATTCCTAGAACTTTTTACCTAGTAAATTAATGGTTCCAGTATGTGACTTCTTCTATACTGCGCCAACTGAGAGCTTAAAGCTTCTGAGTAGTCTGAGGCTGCTAAGCTACCTCTGTTCATTTGTTAAACTCTGTAATTAGCAAGATTTTCTTCTTGAATGACGCCTTACAGAGTGGTGTTTTAATGAAAATTCCTGTCATTATGTATAAAAAAAAAAGGATAATTTATTTCAGGACTGCAAGTAATTTATAAGTTACAAGAATATACATGGAAATAACATAAATCTGATGTGTTATAACAAGTCAAAATACGTACTTCTATAAATACGTAACTCTGCATGTAGCTAAATATGAAAACAGCAAAAACACAATTATGCCAAATAAGGAAATATATATAAATTTGAAGCCATTATAGGAAACAAAATGTACACAAAACTTGAGAAATTTCTCTCAAATCTTTCTTCAGTACGATAGTCCAGCTGCAGTATTAAAGAGACATTTACAGATCGGAAAAGGTTACAAAATGGAAAAACTCGAACAGGAAACAAAATGATCCATGGTAGATGTAACAATATAAGGATATGCACCAACCTCACGACTTTTCTTCAACTCCACATAAAACCTCCTTCCATCATCAGCTGAGTTGCAGCAATCCATTTCAACACCTATCATAATACAATGAGCCCCTAATTTGTTTTTGATCACAGCACAGTATTCAACGTTAGCATTAATACGATGTATTCCTTCTCCATCAGCTATTCAGTGAACTGTGAAAAGATTGAGCCATGGCTGGGGGTGTGGTGTGGTTCGAGTAGAATCAGAACCGTAAAAAATTGAATAAGATTAGATTTTGAGCTAGAATTAATTTTTTAGGGTAAATTTCGATTCCAATAATCAAAGAATCATAATCGAACTAAAAAATTAAGAAATTAATTTAATTTTAAAAATTAAAAATTATTTATTTATTTATTTTATATAT
>CP135557.1:7619355-7646328 GCA_032402905.1 Khaya senegalensis | reverse complement strand
ATTTTTATAATACTTATAAAAGTATTTCTCACATTATTTGACAATGGATGACCACTCGAAGTACACTCGAATGCATTGTATTTTGCCATAGGAAGTGTTTTTATGCAATAAGAACATCGGTTAGCATTTAAGAGTAGAAAATTCAATTATACGAAGTGGCATTATATGGTGCAAGAAAAACAGATGTCGACGGTTATCCATTCACTTCGCACTTGGCGGCGTTATTTGCCTGGATTGAAGTTTAGGGTGAAAAACGGATAACATAACCATAAGCTATTTTAAAAAGCAGAAAAAACTTATCTCAAAACAAGCACAATAGCGGAATTTTCTGGCAAAGTTCAAACTTTGAGTCAGAATACGAATCTGGTAAGACTAATGTTATGGCGAATGTTTTTAAGTTGAAAGGCTGAGTTTGTTGCCATTAGTTCTTGAAAGATTTTAACATGAGCACAAGTAAAATTAGTTTGATCTGATTTTCAAGTCACTTCAAGCTTAATTCAAGTCAATATCCTACAAGTGAAAAAGAGAAAAAAGAGATAAGAAGTGTACCTTATGCATCAATCGTTGGAAGTTTTATGTATATTATGATTTGTACTATACTAAATATTGCTCATGCAGTTAGAGTAGTAAGTCGGTTTCTTTCTAATCATGGAAAATAATGTTGAGCAGTAGTGAAGTGAATTTTCAGATATTTTAAAGGTACTTACAAGACATGTTTTTTCAGATATTTTAAAGGCACTTACAAGACATGTTTATGCTTTGGTAGTGAAAAATATGTGTTAAAGGGGTACAAAGATGCGGGCATGACATGAGATGTTGATTCCAAAAAAATCTATTTTAAGAAATCCAATTACTTTTTTAAGGGGAGCAATTTCATAGCAATCAAAACTTCAAAAGTATGTTGCTTTATCAACTACAGAAGTGAATATATTATAGTCACTAAAATTTGCTAAGAAACCGTGCAGATGATAAAGTTTCTACAAGAGTTGGGAATGAAGTAAGAAAGCTACATTATCTATTGTGATAGTTAAAAGTGTCATTCACGTATCGAACAACGCAATGTTCAATTCGAGATCCGAATATATTGATATGAGATATCATTGGATACATTATGTGCTGGAGATAAACAACAGCAACTTGAATAGATTCATACAAATAAGAATGGAAAAGATATGATGACAAATCAGCCTAAAGAGATGTTTGATAAACGCAAGCAAAAAGCAAACTTGGTGCTACCCCCACAGGAGGAGAAAAGCAAAATATTTGTTGTATTGGTTTCTACTTGACGTGAGGCTTACCTAATCTAACAAGGATTAGGAATCTTTTATTAAAGGGTTATCTAATTAAATAAAAAATAAAAATTCTGATTCTACATAAAAAAAATCCATATTAGATTAGAATAGAATAAAAAAATAAAAATAAAAACCTATTCAGAGGGTGGTTAGTTTAGTTTTTAGAATATGGAAAAAAGAAATATAAAAAAATATAGAAAAACTATATAAAGTAAGTGAAAAGAAAAGTAAAAGATAAGAGGAAAGAAGAAGTTGTAAGAATAAGTAAATAGTTATTTCTTTTACCTTTCTTTTATAATTCATTAGATTATACTTTTTTATTTTTCTTTATTAAAAATAAAAAATATTATTTTTTGATGTTATATGTTTCTTGTATTATCGTTGAAAAGATATTTGATTGTAATTTTATTATTAAATATAGTAAAAATTATTTTTTGAATTATGATCTCCTAACTAGTATCTTTTTTATAATTGTTTGATATTATGGTATTTTATTTTTGTGCTGATTATTATAATTCATAGTTATATTTTAATTACAAAAGGAGAGAAAAAAAAATTGTTCCACAAAACGTATTTTTAGTAGTTCTTTCTGGTAACAAATGGCAATAGAAATTAAAGAAAAATTGATAATTACCGGAAATAGGGTAAGGACTATAGCAATCATTTTACAGTAATTTTCATGATCATACCCTAATTGATCTTCTCTATTTCTTCATAAATATCCCTACTATTATTACAATTATAATCTTTATAATCGATGGTATTCATTTTATTAACATTCCCAAATCCTCCACCACTTGTACTTGCAGTAACACTGCTGGTCTCATCACTGCCGTTAAATGAAGAAGATGCCGACGACAATGACGATTGTGATGAGGAGACCGAAGACGATAAAGCCGAGGACTCGTGGGTTCTGTGTTTTTGTCATGGTTGTTTTCGTATTCTTCTCCGAAGATATCCACGTCTTGTTCAGGTAAATCCATTGTGGGTTTTATTCACTCTCTATTTTTGGCAAACGAGCAACAAAATGTCATGCGGATCCTCCCTCAATCTCGTTTATTTTTATTTCTTAATACACGTGATTTATTTAAAAGTTAATGGTATTATTAAAAAATAACAAAAAAATTAATTACATCTATTTTTTATTATTTATTATTACTTATTAAAATTAACTTCAGATTATCTCACAATCTTCATAAACTTAAAAATTATTTATGTCAAAATCTAATCGATCTTTCGTTACTCCTCTGACTAGTAAGGATAACAGGACTTGAACCAATGACATTTTGTAGCCAAAACAAGGGCGCTACTAAATTGGGCTACATCTCTTTCAATTGGGCCACACTATTATGGCAGAGAATCTCCATTTTATTTTTCACATTCTCATTATTTTATTCCTTCTATTGATATGCAAAATGGATCTTGCCATTTTTTCTTTTTGATCTCATATCATATAACATGCAATAATATTTATTTAACTATTATATTATGGTTAGATCCATATGAAAATTTAGTAAAGAACCAAGGATAAACAAGAGCAAGAGAGTGCTCGTGTCAGTTAGAGAAATGGCATCAGTATCACAGTATTGCTATTGATGAAAATTAAAGGATTTCATGACGTGTCCATGTGTGTATTGTATAGTTCAAAGAGCATGTTATTTTCAATTTAAGTTGGAGAGGAGACGTTTTTAACAGAGAGCTTATGAACTCATGCGACCAAGGGTCCAAATTATCATCGCTCTTGTACTTATCTTGCATTTTGGAGAATATCTACTTTCATTCGAAGAATGAGAAGAGACAAATCCACATATTCTATTCATAGATATATTATCTTCAATTTGCTAATCTTGCATCTTATTGCCTCTTATGAGTTGCTAATTTCTTTTATATATATATATATATTTGATAGTATTATCCGATTTAAATTATATTCTACTTAAAAAAACATAATGGATTAGTTCTTTTGTCTTATTTTTAAAGGAATTTTTCTATGATCAAAGAAAAAATTGATAACAATTTAAGGTGTTTATCTTAGTAGAGAAATAAATTTAATTATAATATTATTCGGGTGAATGAAGAACATATACATGTAATCAAACATAATTTTATATACTTTGAAGTCATTTCACTATTTTCTTCAATTGTATTTTTATTAAAAAAGAAAAAAATGTATATAAAAAAAATACCATAAAATATCAGTTACGACTTAAGAAATTAAATATAATTTTTTACTGCATATTATATATATTTATAATTAAAAATTATTCTATCTTAAAAGCATGATGTAAAGAAAAATGATAAAAATTTAACTGTGTTAATATTATTTAGAAAAATATTTATATTCTTGTCTTTTATTATTATTAAAATGGTGATATTGTTTCTCCTTTATATTATTATGCTTGTATGTATATCATTGTAGTAGAAAAATAGTGATCGGAGCCTTTATTTCTCTTGTTGAGTATAGAATTCTTCCAAAAACAATAAATGGGGAGACTATAGTTAATATAGACATAGAAGTTTGGTATTGATATCCTTTTGTTAATGGTTGTTTTATATCCTTTGTAAATATATTCGAATCTTATTTTAAAAAATTTTTTAATTTAATATTTAGTGTTGGCAACGGTAAGTGGATTCGGATGGGCACTAATAGGCATTCATCTTTGGGCCTTTTTTGTGCAACTTGGAATGGACTGGCTGACCCACACGGACCTCATAAAATGCATTGGATATTTTACTGAGAAATTCACCTGCAGCCTGATTACACTCCTCCGGTAAAAATGGGTGTGGACAACTTCCATTTCGACCAAATCTATCTAAACAGATAATAAAAAATAAATTAATTTAATTTTAACTGATATTTATTGATTTAATTAATTTGAATAGATTTAATTCAATTAGAGTTGAAAACAATAAAAAACTAAATAAATTTAATTCAATTTGATTTGCATCAAATTTAATTTAAAAATTAAATTAATAATTATTAATTTAATATTTTTAAATTAAAATCGATTCGAATGAATTTTTAAAGTGATTGAAATTCATGTTAGATTTGAATTTGCCCACCCTAGGTAGAAGTTAAAATTTTTATTCACAAAAGTGCGTGTCTTAGTGAGCAGAGAGTGCATTTGGTTGGTGAAATGCTTTGAATGATGATTAACAGAACATGGAAAAATAATAACAACAGAATAACCTCGAACAAAATGAAAACTCGTTATTCGTTAAGAAGATTTATATTACAATCAGAATGGATGGAAACCGAAGCACATAAACCCCATAGAAACGTAGTCAACGACTAATTGCAGTTATAAATGATCTAAAGAGGACCATATTGACTGTTTGGTCATTAAAGCACACACACTTGATGCTTTCTACACAATTTAGTGTTCCTTACCAAGAACCAAAAACCGTATGAAATATTTGCTAAGCAAATTTAGGCTCCATTGGACCCATTTCTTGGAGTATCAATGGGTCGGGCTCCAGTTCCATTCGCGTCTGGCGAGGCGTCAACTAGTACAATTTCAACAATATGTGGTTGAAGTTCTGGAGCGGGAGATGGTGGATGTTGGGAAGTAAAATTAACGCTAAGCGTTGGGAATGATCGTAGTGAGTGAAGGAGCCAGCGAAGAAAATGCTTAAGCAGATTAAAAAGCATTGCATGGAATGGTAATGTGATTACGAGAAGGAAGTAGATAAACCAGAAGAGAGATGGCGGAAACGTAATGGAGACTAACAACAAGATTGCAACAGGAGATGAGAAATGTCCCGGTTCAAAGTGGATTTTCTTATGGTTGAAAGAAAGATTGATATAAGTGAAGAGGAGGAGTAACATGAACATGAAAAGAACAAGCAGGGCAGTCACGATGAGAATAGGATACTGTAGAATACAGTAAAGGTCCTCGATTGTGCGAGGTTTTAAGAATAATAAGAGGAGGTTAATGAGAGGTGGGAAGATATATCTCAAATCGATGCTGCAGCACTCCATCGATCTTTTTAAGAGCAAGACAATTACTTGGTGCTTGAGGTTGGAGGAACTAAGGATATATATAAGAGAAATGGTATCATAATAATGCTTTCGATGGAAATTAAAGGATTCCCTGACGTGCCCATGCGTGTATTGCATAGTTAGTATTTAATTATTTAAAAGATCACGTTATTTTCAATTAAATGGAAGAATAGACGATGTTAACATATAGCTTGTCGACTCATGCGCATCACTCTTGTATTTATCTTGCATTTTGGAGAACATCTTCTTTCATTTGAACAATAAGAAGAGACAAATTGGCATATTCTACCCATAAATATTTTTTTTTCAATTTGCTAAAGTTACATCTTATTGATTCATATGAGTTACTGATTTTCCCATATATATTTATGGAAGTGTTGCCCAATTTAGATTATGTTCCACCTTGAAAACACAATGAATTTACTTTTCTGCTTTTTTTTTTAAAGGGATTTTTCTCCCCATTCAAAGAAAATGCCAACAACAATTTAAGGTGAATATCTTAGTAGAGAAATAAATTTGATTAGAATCTTATTAGGGTGGGGGAAGAACATATAAGTGTAATCAACCCAATTTTATATCCTAAGAAATCAGTACTTTCTTCAATTGTATTTCCATTAAAAGAATGCCAAAAAAAATATGACCTGCCACCTAAGAAACCAAATATAATGTCTTACCACATTTTAATTTTTTTAATTAAAAGTTGTTGGGTCTTAGAAGTAAGATGTCAAAGAAAAATGATAAAATCAATAGTGCTAAAATGATTCAGAAAAATGTTTATATTACCATCTTTTATTATTATTCAAATGGTGATGACTGGTGGTCTTGTTTCTCTCTGCTATTGTTGTGCTTGTATAAATAGTCATAGTAGAAAAGCAGTGATCGGAGCCTTCTCCTGTTGAGTATAGAATTCTTAGAAATTTTGTTTAAATGTGTAGAATACGTTTAATGTAGACTTAGAAATTTTGCTTAAAAGTGTAAAGTAGACTTAGAAATTTTGCTTAAAAGTGTAGAATACGTTTAATGTAGACTTAGAAATTTTGCTTATAAGTGTAGAATACGTTTAATGTAAACTTAGAAATTTGGTTTAAGATTCTTGACTTGGATGATAATAATAATCATAATAATAATAATAGGCTTACAAAATTTATATTTATCAAATCAATCAATAATTATTCTATTTTAAATAATAATTATTATATTAATGAATGACAGGTTGATTATTTTATAAACATAATATTATGTTAGAAAAATACAACAATGGCATATTAAGTGAACTAAGTGTCCTTGATATTATTTAAAAAAAAAATAAAAAAAGAAATGCAAGAACTTATAAATTTATAATGAAACATACAAAGTTTATTAGCTAATATATTGGTCTGGTGTTTGGCTTGAATTAATAGAATATAAACAACAATAGCTTATTTAAATAAGATTATGATATTCATAGGAAGGATCTATTTTGTTTCACGCTTGGATATCACCGTATACCAATAATATTATTACAAAACCATAATAGCTTTCCGTACGTATTGAGTTTTATGTTAAAAACATAAAGACTTAATTCTTCAACTATTATTGAAATTTTATGATATGCTTGCACTTTTATGCATGAATTTCCATGAAGCTTCGTATAGACCTGCGAAGTTAGAGAGAAATCCTGGGCCTTAGAGGTTGATGAAACCAGAAAATCAGTTAGCTTTAGCGATAGAATGGATGGGAGAAAGGGGCATTCAGTCTTAGAAATTTGGAAACTTTTTACGCTAATAATTTACATGTCAACATAAAGTCCTAAAATGTGAAAGCAGCGCCGGAGTTGGTGTATTATGTTGTCCATTCAATTCTCGTGATTTATTCAATCAAGACCGTGTCGTGATCATTAAGTCTTTATCATCATTTTGCCACTTTTTTTAAAGAAGGGTGTGATTGAATTTGTTATATTTATACTTAAATTTTACCAATTTACTTTTATCTATATACAAAGTAAGTCCCAAGTCTGAAAGCAGCCCCGTAGTTGGTGTGTTATGTTATCCATTCAATTCTCATGATTTATACAATCAAGACTACACCGTGATCATTAAGTCTTTGCTTTTGACTATAAATAGGAGAGATTATACATAAATTAGTAGTAGAAAAAGCTTATGGTTCTTGTAGCAATCAAATAAAATAATTAAGAAACAGTTAACCGCAGATCAACTTCTGAGTTGTGTTTGTTCACATTGAGATCGTTGTCACCAGATGGGTGGTCACGAAATCTAAGACGTCCTAGAATGTGCTGCGGTCCTGCTTAGATTAAAAAAAATAAATAAAAATTTATGACAGGTTGGTCCGCGTGGTGTCTTAACAGGGTCACAGTCCGTCAACGAAACATAAATAAATATAATTTAAAAGAAATTCCTGGTGAAAACTTGGATCATGGGAGGCTTTACCCCATGTAGCTGGCGGTAGATTTTGACCTTTTACAGTAAAAACGTATGGTCAATAATTATTTCATCAAGTAAATTGTGTGTGTAATTGTGTTCTCATTTAAACGTAATTTGCATTTTCACGGGTTTAGCCTCGTCACTTACGGCGGGAGGATGCATATGCAACGCCCAAGAAACCTGCTTTGCTTGGAATGACTGGTTAGATCTGCACATTTCTTCTCCGTTCATTTACACTGTAAATTGATGATTTTGTAAATTTTTGGACTAAACTCCTAATTTTTTTTAAAAATTTAGTTATAAGTATATTGTTAATACATGTTTTTAAAATTTAATTTTAAAGTATATTTCTTAAATTTAACCCAAAAAATGTCCGGGACATAAATATATTCCTGGAACTTTTTCCCTTGGTAAACTAATGGTCCCAGTGCCTGACATCTTTTTCAATATTGTGCCTACTGAGAGCTTCATGCTTTTGAGGGCTGCCCAGCCTCCTGTTTACATTTGTTAAACTGTGTTATTAGCAGGATTTTCTTCTTGAATCGCGGCTTACCAAGTGTTTTAAATGAAAATTCCTATCATTATATAAAAAGAAAATAGTTAAATTATTTTAGGACTGCAAGTGATTATTGGTAATGAGAATATAGATGGATATAATATAAATCCGATGTGTTAGAACATGTCAAAATATGGACATCTAGAAATACGTAATACGTAATTCTACGTGCCAATTCCTGACAATTGACATGTGGCTAAACATAAAAACAACATAAATACAATAATACCAAATAAGGAAACATGTATAAATTTGAAGCATTTATCGGAAACCAATGTACCCAAAACTTGACTAATTTCTCTCTCTCAAATTTTTTCTATATTTTTATATATAGTCATTTTTTTTATACTTATATTTTACGTAGATATTAATATGTAACATAATTAATAATAAATAATTTAAAATATATTTTAATAAAATTTATAAATTAATTTTATATTTTATGATATAAATTAAAAAATTAGAATATGTATTAAACTGTTTATTTAATTATGTATCTGCTTAAGTTTAGAATAAAAAAGATAAAAAGATGATTCGAATTTGTTAGACATAGACAATAGCTAGTAGCTAGTAGCTGCAGAAAAACAAGAAAGAAGAGTTAGATGAATAAGATGTCATTCACCTATCAAAAGAACTTATGAGTAGAAAGTAGCATATGTCATTCACCTGCCAAAAGAGTTTATGGGTAGAAAGTAGCATAAGTTAACAATATCTCTAATTTCTTACCTACTTTCTTTGAAAATCTCAATCATTAACTCCTTGAGAATAAGTCTACTATCTGTGTATATAACAAAATCTTTTATCCAAAATTTAAGCATTTCTTAAATGCAGAATTCAACAGTCCACTAAAGATTAGCTAAGATATTCAGCGTAGAGAATTAAACACCAGGACTAAAAATATATTATTAGTTAAAGATTTTTACTGAAAACACTAAAGAATATTAAACTAATTCAATCAAACATCCAAAGGTAGCAATTACCTTATTGAGAATGTTATGAGAAGTCTATAAAAAAAACAAATGGAGAAGGAAAAGATTAGTTTATAACCTTCATAAAAGCATGGTAGACATATAAGAACTCTAGCTATTAAGCACATTTTATACCACAAAATGCATTATCTGAAGTGAGATATTTTTCTCTCTTATGTAAATAAGCAAGTCACCTTATGGAGGTTCTATAGTCGTTCCATGCCAATAGTTGTTGCTTTTCTGTGGAGATTTCATAGATTATGAAGAGTGTGATGTCGAATACCATAAAAGACTTGAGTTGTGCTTTTCTAACATTGATTAATTTTAAAAGGAATGGTAATTTAACAGTATGACAAATGGTATAAAAGCTAAGAGGTCATTGGTTCGAGTCACGAGGAGTGTTATCATAAGAGAGAGTTTGTTAAAGATTCCATATGTCATTCCTTGCCACTAGTTATTGCTATTCTATAGAGGTTCCACAGACCTTGAAGAGTGAGATGTCGACACCATAAAAGACTTGAGTTGTGCTCTCCTAACACCGATTGGTATTATTACACTTTTGTAGATGTTTTATAGATCTTGAAGGTGCGATGTTGAATGCCATAAAAGACTTAAATTATGTTATCCTAACACTGATTAATTTTAGAAGAAATGGTAGCCATTCCTTACTAGTAATTGTTGCCATTTTGTAGAGGTTTTACAGACCTTGAAGGGTGCGATGTTAAATGTCATAAAAAACTTGAGTTGTGCTCTCCTAACACCAATTGGTATTATTGCACTTTTGTGGAGGTTCCATAGATCTTAAAGGTGCGATATTGAATGCCATAAAAGACTTTAATTGTATTATTCTAACACCAATTAATTTTGAAAGAAATGATAACTCAACGGTCCAACATCATTAAATCCTTTATAACCTAATTCTGATTCATAAAAGAAAAACACAAGATACCACTGCTAGTATGCATTACCTTTCATACCATAACCCAAAAGAAATTCATATATAAAAGGAAACATAATTGCTTTTGTATCATTCTAAACTAATGAAAGTGATTACAAAATCCCAAACAATAAGCATACTAGTTTTCCCAATAAAATTGTTGAAACTTCTATTTAGATAGATTCTAACATCTTCACTAATAGGATGCTTAAATAATTTCTAAAAATGTCAAATCAAGTACATGAGTATAAGCTTGTAATCAACAAAAGTTATCATACATAAAGAAATCTACACAAAAATAGTTTAGTAATCATTTAAAAAACAGGTATAAAAAGCTTAGAAAGCTACAATTATCGAAGTAAACATCTTTACCTTCTATGCAACTATAGTTAGTGAGTTTGCATGGCTATTGGATTGAATAGACTAATTTAGCAAAACCCCATCTACCACTATAGTTGTTATTAATGTGCATGATAAATAACATTACTAATAATAGTTTGAGGAAATTATATTAATATTTGTAGAGAGAAACAACATTACTTATGACAAAAAAGACTACGTATAAAAGAAAACAACAATTTCATGGAAACACATAATTAGCACTCTTTAATGTTAAAGGGTGTCTCATGTCATTATCTTTTTTGAGTCTTTACTGCAACCAGCTGGCTCAATACTTTTCCTCTATGTTGAAGCTAAGTTTATAGTCTAACTCAATGCCCAACCTACTTGTCTTTAATGAATTAGAATTTAGGACCACATAGTTGCTTAATATCTTTATACTTTTGCCTCATTATTTGTACATTTTTAGGGGTTTTTCGTTCTTCTTATCTTGTACAAATACTCTATAATATTGTAAATTCATAAACAAACTAAAAATACAAATAAAATATTTTTCATTCAAACTTAAAGTTTTGAGCTTTCTCGTTTATTAGCTTGATATTAGAGCCATGACAACTTCTCCAATGGCTTTAATCGCCATACTCAATTTTAAAAACAACCAAAACACTAACATAATTATTAATTAAAATACTCAACTCTCTTTTAGTGCTCCTTTGAAACTTGATAGAAATAACTACTTGGTTTAGAAAACACAAGTTTTATCTACCATTAGGGGAAGCAATATTGAATAATACATTGATGGTTTGAAAACCATCCCCAAAAGGTTTATCACATTATTTAGTGAAGACCAAAGTGTCGTAATCATTGAGAATCAAGCTTTCCAAAGTGATTGTCTTGGTTACTTTCTACCTTAAGTGAGAATGACTTGACCTTATTAATAGGTTGCACCACTTCTAAAAAACTATGAGATGTAGTAATTAAGATATATTTTTTAAAATCTCAAGTGAGGATGATGCAACTAAAAAATCAACTTTAGAATACCAAAAAGAGAATAATGAACATTTTAGAGTACTACACAAAATATGAGAATTTGTGAATGCTTTTACTATTTTAAGAAACATTATTGATGAAAAAAACCTCAATGAGCATATTTTGAATGGTTTAGAAGCGAAATATGATGCAATAATAGTCAATATTGCTTCTAGAATGACCATGTTATTTCTTTAAGATATTTATGTTAAGTTACTCATTTTCAAAATTAGACTTAAGAATAACAATACAAATGAAAATATTAATATAAAAGCCAATATATTCACAAGAAACAATCAACAAAATTGAAATCAAAGGAAGAACTAATCTCAGGTTGGAAGATGACAAGCCATTGGAACATGAAGAGGTAATTTCAAATGTAGGAGAAAATATAGAAACACACTAGACAAAGGACAAAACAAAGTGACATGTTAAATTTGTAGCAAAGTTGGGTACTTAAACCATAACTTGCTAATATAGGTTCAACCAAGACTTTGAGGTTAAGAACTAGAATTTCCAAGCATAATCATCAACTTACATTGCCACTTAAAATGCTCCTACTGAAAATAGTTAGTATCTAGATAAGGATGCCACCAACCATATAATTCATAACATTAATAACCCTTAATCTAAAATCATAATCCAATTAAAGGGAGTTTGGCAATTGGCAATGGAAAGAAACTAAAAATTTCCTATGTAAGACATAGCAACTTATATATAAACAAATCTTTTGTTCTAAATCTGAAAAACATTCTTTGTGTACATGAAATTTTGAAAAAGCTAATAAGCATTTTCAAGCTTACATCTAACAATAATCTTGTGGTTTATTTTAATGATGTTGGATTTATTATAAAGCATCAAATGTAGAGGATAGTTCTTTATGTGTTATACCCATTCAAAGGCAAAAAAAGAGATTGAAACCAATTTAACTAGGAGTTAAAGTAAGTTAGAAAGTCATTTTTCTATTATTTCTCTTTTTGCTTAAACACACGATGATCCTATGGATATCATTTTAAAATCTATAAAAGATCATTCAAGTAGGAATGTCAATGCCTGCAATGTAGAGTTCGAAAACAAAATTGATGCACTTTATAAGAGATTTGGTCACCTTAATATCCAAACTCTTAAAAAGATAGTTTCTACTTGCAAAGATTTTTTAATGAATAAAAATCAATCTCCAATTTTCTATGTTACTTGTCAATTAGGTAAGAACATTAAATTTTCCTTCAAAGATAATGAATCATGCTCAACATAACAACTTGAACTTCTCTTCTTAGATCTTTAAGGACTTGCTCTCATGACATTAAGAAATAAGTTTAGATAATACTTAAGTGGTAGACAACTTCAACAGATATTCATGGATATTTCCTTTTAAATGCAAATCCCAAACCATCCATGTGTCTCTTAAATTTAAAAAAGCAAAAGAAAAACTACTGAGATAGAAAATAATCACCCTTCGCACAGACTTGGAATGGGACATTCATGTCATTAGCAAACCATCTTAGAAGTTAGGGTGTAACCATTAGATATTCATGCTCATATACCTCTCACCAAAATAAAAGAATTAAGAGAAAACACAAACATATTGTAGAGACTGGCTTAATACTCTTGGCTCAAGCTAGTTTATAACTCAACGTATGTGGAAAGCCTTCAAACATTAGAATTTTTTTATCAATACATTCACAACTATGGACTCTTTGTAGCTCCAAACTGAGTTGGTGCTGATTTTGTATAGGGTGTTTGTCAATGTCAGAACAACATTCAACTTCACGACAAGAAAAAGCAGCTTCGGGGGTTATGACAAGGGTAAGGGTGGACTGTAGAGTGTAATAAAGCAAATCAAAATTGCAGTTTTATTTTTCTTCCATATGTAATAAAACAGGGGGGAAGCTACATTTGTTTGATTAAAATTTAATGATATTATCACTTTTAATATTTCTTTTATCGAATAAATGAAAAATTATGCAAAAATAAAAATAAAAAGAAAGAATGATAGTGATAATAAAAAAAAATAAAAATAAAAAGAAAGAATGATAGTGATAATAAAAAAAAATAAAAAAAAAATTAAAAAAAAGGTATTATATATTTTAAGACAATATATATTATAATGTTTCTTGTATTAGAGTGAAAATGTATACGCAGTTTTAAAGCAATAACAAATTCTCAATGGAAGCTCAAATTTGCTTATCTCAATATTAGATCAAGGACCTAAACATATTCTTTACTATCACTTTTCGGTTATAAATTATTTTCTTTGGAAACTGGCATTACTATAAAAGCCAACAGCCATCGTTCTCCCTTAACGCGGTTTGTAAGACGCGTTTTGTGGGGCAAGAAGGATTCGCTTCTTCCATGGATAAACAATTAACATTAAACGGAAATATTCATAATTGTTGTTATTCCTATTACTAACATTCTCTACTTCTTCTTCATTCTCCTCTCAACCGCTTCTTGCGCTTCCACTGGCACTGCTGGTGTCTCCACCCATCACTGCCTCCTGGATGAAGAAGATGACGACGGTGAAGACGATCGTGATGATCAGGCGGATGAAGAAGAGGAGGAGGAGGAGGAGGAGGATGAAGCAGAGGACTGAGTTTTGTTCAGGGAAATCCATACGTTCTGTAATATGGTTAACGAGTGAGAGAGGTACAGAGTTTTGTAATATGGTTAAAGTATTTTTAGTAGTTCCTTCCGGTAACAAATGGCAATAGAAATTAAAGAAAAATTGATAATTACCGGAAATAGGGTAAGGACTAATAGCAGTCGTTTTACAGTAATTTTCATCATCATACCCTAATTGATCTTCTCTATTTCATTATAAATATCCCTACTATTATTGTAATTATAATCTTTATAATCGATGGTATTCATTTTATTAACATTCTCAAATCCTCCACCACTTGGACTTGCAATAACACTGCTGGTCTCATCACTGCCGTTGGATGAAGAAGATGCCGACGACAATGACGATAGTGATGAGGAGACCGAAGACGATAAAGCCGAGGACACGTGGGTTCTGTGTTTTTAATCATGGCTGCTTTCGTATTCTTCTCCGAAGATATCCACGTCTTGTTCAGGTAAATCCATTGTGGTTTTATTCACTCTCTATTTTGGCAAACGAGAGAGAGAGTACTGAGTTTTGTTCTGTTTTTTCTGCTCAGAGTGCATTCGCAATTACTCAATTAAGGACACAGATGCCCACTTGATCTAGTTTATTATTATTATTTTTCAATTAAATTTTAACAGGTAACTTAACTAAAATTTAATAATTAATATTGTGAAATAACATAAAGTTAATTATATCTATTTTTTTATTTATTATTATCCATTAAAATTAACTTCACAACAGTCACAACTTTTGTAAAATTAAAGATTAAGTTGTTATTTTTTTTTTTTGAGCAATAATTAATAGGTATGACAGGATTTGAACTCATTGACATTTTGTACCCAAAACAAACTTCTATCAAGCTGAACTACATCCTTTTCAATTGGTTTACAATATCATTGTAGATAATCTTCCTCTTGTTTTTCATATCTTGATTATTTTATTCTCTCTATTGATATGCAAAATAGATCTTGCTTCTTTTTTTTTTTTTTTTTCTTTTTGATCTCATATCATCTAACATATAATAATATTTATTTAACTATTAGATTATAGTTAGATCACATATTAAAATTTAGTTAAGAAACAAAGAAAAACCAGACGAGAGTACCCCGCGTCCGTTAGAGAAATGGCATCGGTATCATTGTATTGCTAATGAAGAAAATTAAAGGATTTCATGACGTGTCTAGTGCGTATTGTATAGTTAAAAGAGCACGTCATTTTCAGTATAAGTTGAAGAGGAGACGATTTTAACATATAGCTTCCGAACTCATGAGACAAAGGGCTCAAATTATCGTCGCTCTTGTATTTATCTTGCAATTTGGAGAATGTCTACTTTCATTCGAATAATGAGAAGAGAAAAATATGCATATTCTACCCATAAATATATTGTCTTCAATTTGCTAATCTTGCATCTCATTGACTCTTATGAGTTACTAATTTCCCCATATAGATTTCTGGCAGTGTTGCCTAATTTAGATTATGTTCCATCTTGAAAACACAATGAATTTGCTCTTTTGCCATTTTTCTTTCCAAGAAATTTTTCTCATGTTTAAAGAAAAGGCCAACAATAATTTAAGGTGTATGTTTTAGTAGAGAAACAAACTGGTTATAATGTCTTACCATATTATAATTTTTTTTAATTAAAAACTGTTTTAGTAAAAAAATAAATTGATTATAATGTCTTATCACATTATAATTTTTTTTAATTAAAAACTGTTTTAGTAGAGAAACAAACTGACTATAATATCTTACCACATTATAATTTTTTTTAATTAAAAATTGTCTTAGTAGAAAAACAAACTGATTATAATGTCTTATCACATTATAATTTTTTTTAATTAAAAACTATTCAGTTTAAAAAACAATATGTGAAAGAAAATAATAAAAATTTAACTGCAATAATATAATTTAAAAAAATATTTATATTCTCATCTTTCATTATTATTAAAATAGTGATTTTGTTTCTCCCTCCTATTGTTGTGCTTGTATGTGTATCATCATAGCATAAAAATAGCGATTGGAGCCTTCACTTTTCTTGTTGAGTGTGAAATTCTTCCAAAAACAATAAGAATACAGTTAATATAGACTTAGAAAATTGGGTATTGATATATCCTTTTGTTAATGGTTGTTCTTATATCCTTCTGTCAATATATTCTTATCTTGTTCAAAAATATTTTTGATTTAATATTAAGGAGGGAAGGTGTGCTGATTACTTTGGGTCCTGGCAACGGTGAGCTGATTCGGATAGTCACTAATGCGTATTCATCATTTAGGCCTTTTTTGTGCAACTTGAAATGGACTGGCTGACAACACGGGCCTGATAAAACGCATTGGATATTCTATTGAGCATTTCTAGATGCACCCCACCTGCATCCTGATATGAACAACTTAGATTTAAACCAAATTGATCTGAAAAAATAATAGAAGACAACCTGACGTTAGTTGATTCGTTTAATTTGAGTTGATTTAATTCGGTTATAGCTTATATTAATAAAAATAAATAAATAAATAAATGTGATCCATTTAGTTAATTTAATTAATTTAGTTCAAATTAAATTTAATTTAAAAATTAAATTAATAATTAGTAATTTTATTTTTTAAAATTAAAATTAATCTAATAAATTTAAAAAATGATCCAAACTCATGTTGGGTTTGAATTTGCCCACTCCTTGGTAGAAGTAAAAATTTTTATTCACAGAAGTGCGTGTCTTAGGGGGCAAAGAGCGCATTTGGTATTACTCTATTAATTATTAATTAAAATAATTCTCCTGCCGGATGAGATTTGGTGAAATGCTTTGAATGATGATTAACAGAACATGGAAAAATAATAACAACAGAATACCCTCGAACGAAATGAAAAGTTCGTTATTCGTTAAGAAGATTTATATTACAATCAGAATAGATGGAAACCGAAGCACATCAACCCCATAGATACGTAGTCAACGATTAATTGCAGTTGTAAATGATTTAAAGAGGACCATGTTGATTGTTTGGTAATTAAAGCATACATACTTGGTTCTTTCCACACAATTTAGTGCTTGTTACTGAGAACCAAAAACCGTATGAAATATTTGCTAAGCTAAATTAGGCTCCACTGGACCATTACTTGGAGTAACTGTAGGTTATGCTTCAGTTCTACTGACATCTGTCGCAGCATCTTGTACAATTTCAACAAGTTGTGGTTGGAGGGGTATTGGTGCCGGAGATGGTTGACGTTGGCGAGTGAAATTGATGATGATTGTTGGGAATGATCGTAGAGAGAGAAGGAGACAACGAAGAAAACGCTTAAGCAGGTTTAAAAGCATTCCATGGAACGGAAATGTGATTATGAGAATGAGGTAGGTCAACCAGAAGAGCGATGGCGGAAACATAATAGAGACTAACAACAAGATAGCGACGGTACCTGAGAAATGCCCGGGTTGCAAGCGAATTTGCTCCACGGTCAAAGGAAGTTTGATAGAGGTAAAAAGAAGGAATAATATGAAGACGACAAAAACCAGAAGCGGAATCATGATGAGAATTATGGGATACTGAAAAAGGTCTCGATCGTCTGTGCCATGCTTGAAGAATAGAAAAAAGATATTAAGCAGAGGTGGGAAGACATATCTCAAATCGAAGTTGCAGTCCATCGATCTTTTTATCACTTCAGTGGATTTATGTGGAAGCGTTATGAGGTATTTATACCCAGCTATTCTATAACCAGCGCATAGTGCTTACGAAATGATGAACATGCAGTGACCTAAGCAGAAGGGCTTAAGATTCTTGACTTGGGTCCCACCCCCTGTGGAAAATGAGCAGTATGCTTAGCATTTTACGCAGGGTTCGATTTTGAGGGACTATGGCTAGGCCTCTTGGTCGCACAAGGCTCGTGTGTTTTGACCATGTTGCTGGTTTGAGCAAGAACTGATTGGGATTTTGAGGCGCATAGAGCCAAAGAGCTGACCGAAGCTGTGCTTGTTGATGACAGAAAAGATGTTGAAGAACAGAAGCCACCCAAAGCTGGAATCAAGGAAGATTCTTTGTACTTAATGGACGACTTAGATAATAAATCTAAACATTATTGTCCTGTTTAATTTTTTTTTTCTTTTTTTGTTTTGTTCTTTCCTTTATAGGCAAAAGAGGTAGGTTATTTCTTTTTACCTTTTTCTCTTCATGCACCCTAATTCTCTTTTCTACGCGGGCTAGGCCGCTGCCGGGAATTCGGAACCATTTCTCTCTGTACTGTACCATACTGTACTGCTATTCCTGATTAAGATTTATATACAAGCAATTGAAACAGTGATTTATTTCTTGACCAAGCGATCATCAAAGTAATTAAATGATGAACACACAAATCCTATTTCATAAATATTACTATGCGGAATATTGAGTAAAGTATCTTTACTAATTTTTTAATTAAAATAATTAATTTTTGACATAAATTCTCTAGTACTTATTATCCTAGAGTTATCCTTAGAACTAGAATTAAATATTTTCTCAAATGAAGAAGCCATGGTAAAAAATATTACTAAACAATTATTCTAAATCAAGTATTTGATATGTTATAAATCAAATATGTAAAACACAAAATTCTAAAATCAAAATAGTTATGAGAACACTTAAACTTACCAACAATCTTATTGCTTTTCTCGGGTCTTATTGCACAATTCTCACTGCTACTTCTTTAATTCTTCAAATCTTGTATCCTAAAATACTTAACCAATAATAGATCTTTAACTTGATTTTAAAATAACTAAACAATAATATTCTCTTCCTAGGTTAATTATTAGTTATAAACTATTAAATAAAGTCATTCAATGGATTAGGTATCTAGTCCTTAACAAGAAAAATTTACTCAAGAGATTATATAACTTAATAATATTTTTAAACTTTGATATAAAAAGTGGGTTTTACCATATTCAAATCGCAGAAGAGGATAGATACAAGATTGTCTTTACAGTATCATTTGGCCATTATAAATAGAATATAATGCCATTTAAACTAAAAAATACCCGTTAGAATTTCAAAATATTATGAATAAAATATTTAACTCTCACTCACAATTTTTACTTGTATATATTGATAATGTGTTGATATTTTCCAAATCTTTAAAATAATATTTTAAGCATTTAAATATTTTCCTTTAAATATTCAAAAAGAATAGTTTATTAGTGTTGGCCACCAAAATAAAATTATTTCAAACAAAAGTTAGATTTTTAGAACATAAAATATATCAAGGTATTATTTAATCCATTAATAGGACAATAGAATTTGCTTCTAAGTTTTCAGATGAGATTAAAAATAAAACTTAATTACAAAGATTTTTAGGTTCTCTTAATTATGTTACAGGTTTTTTTTCAAATATTAGAAAAATGTGTGAACCCATATACAAAAGATTACAAAAGAATACAATTCCATGGATGGATCAACATTCTAGTATAATTAAGTTAATCAAAGAAAAAGTCAAGGTTATTCTATTTTTATCCATTCTTAATCCTAGTGTTTTTCTCATAATAGAAACAGACGATTCAGATAAAAGATATTGAAGAATTCTAAAGCAAACATTAGAGGGATTTACTAAAGAATCTATAGTTATATATTATTTAGGTATATAGCTCGGACCTCAAAGGAATTATTCAACTATAAAACAAAATTTATTTATTATTTTATGCATAATAAAATTCCAAGATGATTTATTCAAGAAAAATTTTCTATTAAAAATTGATTGCAAATCCACTAAAGAAGTTTTAGAAAAAAGATGTAAAAATTCTTGTTTCAAAATAAATTTTTACTAAATAGTAAGCAGTTCTTTTAAATTTAGATTTTTAAATTACCTATATAAAGGGGGAAGATAATTCATTTTCAGACTATCTTACAAGAGAATTCCTATAAGGAAAAAGTAATCTAAAGACTTAGTGAGAATTATGGCAGATAAAAAAACATAAGAGTTTTAGACTATGCGATGAATATTCAATCATTAGATAAAACTCTATTTATTCCGCTTTCTCAATTTCTATCTCTTTCTCATTCTCAACTTCTCAAAACAAGGTTATCTACCTAACCTAGGTCATCTACCCAGAAAATCATTGCTTCATTTTTAACTAAATTTAGAAAATCATCCTATTAAATAAAGGAATAAGTTCAACATATTAAAATTAGTCCTTATTCAGACCTTATTTCACTCAAAGAACTTTACAGTCTAGTTAATAGACTTTTTAGCCTGAATACTCAATTTATCACTGACCACCCCAATAAAAGTAAAAAATGCTACAAATTAGTATTCATAAATACTGATTCTATAGAAATCACTCATCACAAAAATGTTCAAAACCCTAATGAAATAGCCTTCTTAACCTATAAAATCAAAAGGGTCCTTTGTTCAAATGAATTTATATCTTAACACACAACTAAATTATTCTCTGTGTCATTTATTCTAATAGGCTATAATTATATAAATTATCAAAGGGTATGGTTCAATATATTCTTTGTCAAGTCTTTTTGACCACTCATAGTTTATTCAATTCCTTGACACTTGTCCAAAAATTAATCCATATTAATTTGAAGAATGGTGGTTCTTCTTTGGACCAAATGAATCTATTTACTCCGAAAAAAATCATCCAATATTCATTACCATGGTACAAAGAAAATACCCCATTTCAATGTATTTCTCAAGAAACCTATTTCCATATCGACTTTCAAGTTTCATAGATTTTATCATAGAATTATACATTAGAAAAATTTTATCTTAATTATAACTTTTATTAGTCAAAGAATTCAAAATTAAATGGTGGTATAAATTCGACATGAATCTAGTTGCCTTCATAATTATGAAACAATGACGAGTACATGGCTTCAAGATAAAGAAAACTATTCAAAAGATCTCTAGACTACCTCCTATGGAGCCTTCACTAGTCTGTGTCATTTTGTCGCCTACTCTAACTAGCAAAAATAAGGCTACAATATCCTTAAAAGACAAGAAGAAAAACAAGAAACAAATATATGCAAAAATATTTGATGAATTAATCAAAAAAATAAATGTAGAGAATAAAGAATCTCCAACCAGCTCTAATCAAATACCAGATAATACCTTTGGTGGACCATTTTCTCAAGACTCGTTTACTTTATGACAAAATAACATATCGCAAGATGACAATACAACTTTTAATGAAAAATAATCAAGACTTTTGGGTTCCACAGAGATGCTCCATTACCAAGCGTAATTATTGTATGGTGACAAATTTAATTTTTGGTAATTCAATTATTTAGAAGAAGATAAGGCCACTTTCAGCAAGATAGTCAAGATGTTTAATCATTTGTGAAGAAAAGTTGAAGCTACAAAGATCAATTATTTAAATAAAGACAGAAAACATTTGGTGCCTTAATAATTCAAGATCAATAATTTATTGTATTGGTTGGTTTTGTAACTTTATAAATTTGTATTCCATCCTCCTTTGAAGGGGAGTAGAAAGACTTAAAGAAAATAATCCTTGTAATTCTTACAAGTTTGGAATAAAATATATGTTTTCAAAACTATTATGTTTTTACAAATCATTTATGAATTGCAACATGAATTTGAGTTTCTAGCCTATGTGTTCGATTTTCTATTTTCAAATTATACATTGCATTTTGAATTTTTATCTCCAGTAACATATATTCAAGTTAGATTAATTCAAAATTTTAAATTCTTAAAATATTCAAAAAGAATTTATTTTCTTTTATTAAAATTTTTATTATCCTTATTCTTCTCTCTAATCTTCTTCTCCGTATTTTTTCTAAATCTCCTAATTCCTGAGTTTATTGTGGTATCGGAGCGCACAGATACGTAGTCAACCACTAATTGCAGTTATAAATGATTTAAAGACGAACATATTGACTGTTCGGTAATTAAAGCATACATACTTGATACATTCCACACAATTTAGTGTTTTTTACTGAGAACCAAAAACCGTATGAAATATTTGCTAAGCTAAATTAGGCTCCATTGGACCATTACTTGGAGTAGCTGTAGGTTATGCTTCAGTTCTACTGACATCTGTCGTAGCATCTTGTACAATTTCAACAAGTTGTGGTTGGAGGGGTATTGGTGCCGGAGATGGTTGACATTGGTGAGTGAAATTGATGATGATTGTTGGGGATGATCGTAGAGAGAGAAGGAGCCAACGAAGAAAACGCTTAAGCAGTTTTAAAAGCATTCCATGAAATGGAAATGTGATTATGAGAACGAGGTAGATCAACCAGAAGAGCGATGGCGGAAACATAATAGAGACTAACAAAAAGATAGCAACAGTACTTGAGAAATGCCCGGGTTGCAAGAAAATTTGCTCCACGGTCAAAGGAAGTTTGATAGAGGTAAAAAGAAGGAATAATATGAAGACAACAAAAACCAGAAGCGAAATCATGATGAGAATTATGGGATACTGAAAAAGGTCTCGAACGTTTGTGCTATGTTTGAAGAACAGAAAAAAGATATTAAGCAGAGGTGGGAAGACATATCTCAAATCGAAGTTGCAGTCCATCGATCTTTTTATCACTTCAGTGGATTTATGAGGAAGGGTTATGAGATATTTATACCCAGCGATTCTATAACCAGTGCTTAGTGCTTACGTAATGATGAACATGCAGTGACCTATGCAGAAGTGCTTTCAGCATGTAGGGCTTAAGATTCTTGACCTGGGTCCCACCCCGTCTGGAAAATGAGCTTCCGAATTTTTGAAACTCGTAAACCTTTTCAATTGATTGACACGTTCTCTTACCTAATCGGTTTAATTTACGAAGTTATTAATAAACTATTAAGTATCTGATAATTTTGTTAATAACTTTGTAAGTTAAACACGACAGGTAAGCGTGTGTCAATCCATTGAAACTTCCTTTGAGCGTGGAGCAAATTCCTCTTCTGTTTGAGTAAATTAAACCAGAAGAGACTGCCAATCAATTGAAACTTCCTTCTATTTACCTCACATTATTAACTGCATCGATAGATTATTCTAATTTTGAGAATAAGGTAGATCAATTAACTGCATTTCTCGTCGAGAGAATTAGCTAGTCTTCATGATATTGCCCCAGTTAATACAATTTCCCTCACCGCAAAATTAAAGAGAGTTTAGCATAACTGCTGCTGTGGTCTCTTTTGATAGCACATATATACGAATGTGATCTTGCTGCATGTTCACCAGCAGTAGCAGATAGATTGAAACTAACAGAACCTTCAACTCCTAGAACCCTCTTCCCTTTTGACAGTTTTCCCTTAGAAAAACATGTATCAATGACTACAAAGCCATATTTAATATGCACGTTCTCCTAATCCTATAACAAGTGCGACTCACGCGATGCATGATGAATAGTAATCTAATTCAGTATAAGTGAGTTCTGCTTCAACCAGCTAAGCCATCGTAGTACAGTAATCTATTCTTTTTAACAAGAAAGAAAAATCTCCTAAGCAACGAAACCGCCTCATCTTACAAATTAACATATAAAAATTCATCAAATTAAACGAAGCCCAGGCTAAAAATCTAATGAAAAACGGATGGAACAGCAACATCTCAAAGTCCACCTATTAACTTAAAAGAGCCAACCAGTATATTAAATATCAATAAAAAATTGTAAGAAAATAATGAAAAAATTATAATTACCAGGTACAGGCTAAGGAATAACTGCAATGGTCACCCAGGTTTTGTCGAAAATGCGACACTTCCAATGGTTGTGAATTCGTATTGTGTGTGGCTGTTTACGGGAACTGCAGTGCTCGACTGAGTATGGGAACTACACCCTTAAAAACGATAACAAGAAGATTTGTTTTTCCAATGGATGAAAACCGAAGCACATAAATTCTTGAGAAACATAGAAGTGGTGGTAAATTAGGGTTGAATAGGGAAGAGTTTTATTTATTAAAAATATATTTATTAATTAGTCAATTTATAGTTACAATAATGTAAATATGTGATAATATCATTTTTTTTTTTTTTAAAGCGACAGATACGACTGCGGATCCCCAAACTCTTGGTCTTGTCTGATTGGCGATGCGAAACGATGAGTGGACTGGGATTGCAAGATTTTGATACGTATTTATGTTTTTGGGCCCTTTCGTCTCAACCTGGACTGGCTGATAATATGGTTCCGATTTTCTACTCAGATGCACCCCACAAAATCCTCATCGCACCCGTTCTGTATCTGGAATCACTCAATGATTCTCCTGCTTGCGGAGATTTGTGAAAATTCTTTGCTAACAATTAATGAAAACATGAAAAATAACAGTACACACTCGGAAACAACAAAAGAGCAGGCGTTTATTTACCAAGAAGAATTGTTTTACATAACGATCAGAATAGATCACTTGTGAAGCACATAAATCCCACAGAAACATAAATAGTAGTGCTACGCGTACTAAACGATTAATTGCAGTTATAAATTGTACGAAGGAGTCAGCTTTGTACAATTTCAACGAGATGTGGTTGAGGCACTGCCGGAGCAAGAGATGGTGGATGCTGGGGAGTAAAGCTGATGATAAGTGGTGGGAGTGATGGTAGAGAGTGAAGGAGCCAGCGAAGAAAACGCTTAAGCAGATAAAAAAGCATTCCATGGAATGGAGAAGTGATTTTGAGAAGGAAGTAGATAACCCAGATGAGTGATGGCGGAAACATACTGGAGGATAACAACTAGATGGCAACAGGAGCTGAGAAATGCTCAGGTTCGAGGCGGATTTCCATATCTTTGAAAGAAAGCTTGATAGAAGTGAAGAGAGGGACCAATAAGAAGACGAGAAGGACAAGCCGGGTAGTGATGAATAGAATGGGATAATGAGGAACATTGTCAAGGTCGTCTTACGCCCCTTTTTCTCTCCTGTCTCTGGGAAACAAGCAACAATCTAAATTAAAATAAAATATATTATCTGACAAGATCTAGAAACCGGTAAGAAGAAGAAAGAAATCTAGAAAAGCGAATGGAATTTGTATATTTTTTTCTTTCCTTTATTAATAAAAGTTTTTGATCATTTATAGATCCTGCACTACAGCTGAGTTGCATACTTTATTGCTAGAAAATTGGAACTAATAAGCTAAAATCAAGGAAAAGAATTACTGAACAATCACAAAATTTCAGCTACCAATTTATTCAAAGTTTATTCAATAACAACCATTCTTGACTTGGTATTCTCTGAACATTTTATGGGATTTTATATTGCAGATGGAAGGATGCAGCACATATCATTGTCCTCGTTGGAAAGCTTTGTCGTTGAATTCAAAGACCAAAGTGAAGAGACAGTCATTGCTTATTGCAGGGTGCCATAAGACCCACCCTTTTTTTTTTTTTCCTTTTGCGCTATTCATGATATTCTCACGGGTGTAAGAAAAGATGCTAGGCTGAGGATACCGTTCAAGATACCCAAGCAAAGAAGCTAGGCTGGGGATCCGGGAAATTCATTCGTGCGTGCACATGGGGTTACAAGTTGAAATTACATATTTATCTCTATCTTCAAGAAATGTCATATAATATTACCACCAATACAGAATACAAATCTTCCTTCTCACTCTCATTCATTCATTCATAAATCATAATCATAGAGCTAAGCTAACCCAACTACGTATTACGTGTAATAAATTTCTTCTCTTCTATATAAGTTGAAATCCTCTTAGATTTTTGGGCTCCCACTCACTCTTTTTAAAATATTTTTTAATATTATTTTAATTAGAATCCAATTATATATTAATTTTTTTTAATTTTAATACTAATTAAATTTAATAAAATACTTTTAATAGAAATGAACATTGAGGGTTCCTAGGAGTTAGTTCCACGTATGTAAGTGAAGAAAATTAATGTTTGAAAATGGTAAGAACCAACATCCTAACTGAGGAATTTAGCTACGGCCACAATCTCTATCCCGAAAATTGATGGGGGTTTACATAAATAAATAAACAAACGAAGAAAACATAAAAGTTAAGCAAATAGAAGGTATGAGAGACAAATTGTAGATTTGCGATTTTCAAGAAAATTTAAGATGCCGCAGATCATTACCTACATAGAAAAATAGATCAGACATTACATATTGACAGACACAAGGAGACAAATTATAGGTCTTTTTTGATGCATGAGTAGAGCATTAACTTTCTGCAGTATATTTTTGGTTAAGCAAACGTAAAGTTATTCCTTTTAAGGATCAAAAAACACAACAATCTTATTTGATTTTTAAAGTATATTTCCTATTTATTTATATAATGTTCTTGACATTATTTTTCTTTACTCTTTGTTTTTAATTAATACAAAGTTGTTTGTCTATTCCTTTTTTTTTTTTTTTGTTAATTAATAAACACATATATAAGAATGTATATAACTTCGTTTGAATAGTTTAAAAAATAATAAAAAATTCAGTTGTGCTTTTACTGTAGAGTAAATCTCTTGTTTTGCAAGAAATGTAAGCAGTCTGTCTCTTTTGGAAAGTCTGTTCTCCCTTGAATCCTTCATTTTCGCTCCTTTAAATCACTCGTTTTAAATGAGCAGATCTAAAAAGTGAGTAGTGAATTTATGGGAATTAAAAATGATGGCTAATCATTATCTTCCTAGTCATTTCCTAGTCATTTGTATAAAGTAGTGGAAAAATAGTAATGTTTCACAGAACAAGTACGTGCTCGTTTATACGAAGTTGATATTTAAGTAAAATGATTATATATATTAAGAAAGAGATAAATGATATTTAAATAAAAAAAATTAAATACAATTGTACTATAATGTTAATATAAGTAATATCATAAAATTATTTAATTAATAAATAAAAAAATTATTTATTAATATTAACTAAAAAAAGTTAAAATTCATTTATATTATTTGTGTTGATGTAATAAAATTATCCTCATAAA
>CP135557.1:7604709-7619055 GCA_032402905.1 Khaya senegalensis | reverse complement strand
TAATGCAACTACATGCCAATATAATATTTTGTTTAATGAACAAATTTTACTTGAAATCAATTACAAATAAAATCCATACTATATATGCTATAGCTTGCTCAATCAAAGACATCAAAGTTTAATTTTAAATTTAAACTCTAACTTAAAAATTAATATTTAAAATATATCTAACTAATTATCAATTATTTTGGACAAAATAAATATCTTATTCTTTAGTTGAATATGAATATAAATATTAAATATATAAATTTAAATAATTATATATAAAATATAAATATTGAGTATTTTAATTAAATAGGTGTGTGAATTATTTTCTTTAAATAAAAACAAGGGGTCCTTCAGATTTTAGAATAAAATAATATTTTATTTGAAAAAGTGAAGATAAAAACTATCGACTGAAAAGCTGCCCAAGGGTCGTACAGTCATGCTCTCTCCCTTGGGACACTGATAGGATTCAGTATCGTTTTCCCTCAGGTGGGCTACGCACTCAAGTTTTTGCTCGGGCGGTCATGTAAAAATTGAAATATTGATTTGCCGATTTGGGATTGTATTTGTATTGCTCTCATAATCGTATGCCAATCATTTGTTTAGAGTCAGAACTTTCTTTATCTATTTTTACACGTCTATTAGTTAGTTTTTTTCTTTTCACTAATTATTATGAAAACTCCATGAAAGGAACATGAGAATTATTGCGAGTTCGACTGCTCAAAGTTGAATAATTAACCTAAAATAACCAACCAGTGTAGAAAGAAGGAATCAGCAAATGGCGCCAGAAATTAAAGAAAAATTGATGATTACCAGCAACAGGGTAAGGACTAATTGCACTAGTTTTACAGTGATCGGATACTGCTGGTCTCTCCCCCATCACTGTCGTTACAGAAGGAAACCACGGCACATAATCCCGTAGAAACATATATACTAGTGGTACAGCTACTTAATGACTAATTGCACTTATAAATTATTTAAAAAACACGCTTATTCAAAACACAAACACACACACAACACTTCTCACCCAAGTTGTTGCTTACTAAGAACACAAGCCCATATGATTATGAAATAGTATTGTTGCTATGCAAAATTAGGGTCCATTGGAGCATTTCTTGGAGTATCAGTAGGTCGGGCTTAAGTTCCATTCAAGTCTGGCGAGGCGTCAGCTTGTACAATTTCATCAAGATGTGGTTCACGTACTGGAGCAGAAGATGGTGGATGTTGAGTGAAACTGATGGTAAGTGTTGGGAATGATCGTAGTGAGCTAAGGAGCCAGCGAAGAAAACGCTTAAGCAGATTAAAAAGCGTTGCATGGAATGGGGATGTTATTATGAGAAGGAAGTAGATAAACCAGAAGAGAGATCGCGGAAACATGAGAAATGTCCAGGTTCAAAGCGGATTTTCTTATGGTTGAAAGAAAGCTTGATAGAAGTGAAGAGGACGAGTAATATGAAGATGAAAAGAACAAGCAGGGCAGTCATGATGAGAATGGGATGCTGAAGAATATTGTCAAGCTCCTCGTTTGTGCGAGGTTTCAGGAATACTAAGAGGAGGTTAATGAGAGGTGGGAAGACATATCTCAAATCGATGCTACACCGCTCCATCGACCTTTTCAAGAGCAGGACAATAACTTAGTGCTTGAGGTTGGGGGAACTAATGATATTTATAACCTATAAATGGTATCATATTATTGCTTTTGATGAAAAATTAAAGGATTTCGTGACGTGTCCATGCGCGTATTGTATGGTTAATCAGGATTTATTGATTTAAAAGAGTACGTGATTTTCAGTTAAATGGAAGAACGCATCATTTCAAAATATGCTATCAACTCATGTCGACAACGGCCCAAATTATCATCTAGCTTCTCAATATTATCCAAACAAGTAGCTGTAATAGTTGAAATTATTTACTGACAATGGGCTCAGCTAAAAACTTGAGCTTAAAGGTAATTTTAGTGTTTGTGAGATTTGAACACTGGATTATTAAGTCAAGTCTACTTGAATTTTATATTAAATTTGTCAATTAATTTAAAAATTTAAGTCTAAAGATAAAAAATTAAATAATTATATTTAATAAATTTAAATTCTGTTCCGCCTTAAAAGATAAAAACAATGAATTTGCTTTTTTAGTTAAAACCACAATGGGTATAATGTCTTACCATTTAAATTTTTTTAGTTAAAAATTGTTGGGTCTTAGAAGTAAGATGTCAAAGAAATTTGATAAAAATCAACCATGCTAAAATGATTCAGAAAAATATTTATACTCTTGTCTTTTTTTATTACTAAAATGGTGGTGACAGGTGGTCTTGTTTCCACCATCTATTGTTGTGCTTGTATGATGAGTCGGTGTATCATTATAGTAGAAAAATAGTGATCGAAGCCTTTACTTCTCTTATTGAGTATAGAATTCTTCCGGAACCAATCAATGGGTAGAATAAGTTTAATATAGACTTGAAAATTTGGCTTAAGGTTGTATGCTCAGTTTTATCTATATTATTTCTTGCCATCCTGCTTCACATATATAGATTTCAAGAAATTCTCTATTCGAAGGAAAAGGAATGCAAGAACTTATAAACTCATAATGAAACATACAAAGATTATTAAATAATATAAGGTATTTGTGGTGTAACCTGAGCCATGGTTTAGAAGACATTTATAATTTCATTTAGTTATAAATTTTACTAATGAAATTTTATGATATGCTTGCATTCTTATGCATGAATTTCCATGAAGTTTCGTTTAGACATATGAAATTAGAGGAAAATTGGGGTCTTAGAGGCTGATAGTGACTGAAATTCAATTAGCTTTAGTGATAGAATAATCGCAAGAAGTGATATTTAGTCTTAGAGGTTCGTTAAGGAACTTTTTACCCTGATAATTTTACTTGTCAATGACATTACATAAAGTTTCCGAAAGCAGCACGGAGTTGGTGAATTATGTTATCCAGTCAATTCTCATGGTTTATTCAATCGAGACCATGCCGTGATCATTAAGTCTTAACATCATTTTGCCACGTTATTCCAAGAAGGTTACCCTTGCACTAATTCAATACCATTAAGTCAGAATTGTTGAAAGTGTGATTGTTGTTCTCTATAGTTAATTTGACCAATTTACTTTATCTATATGTATAATGTCCAACAAAGATTTCAATTACTACAAGAAAAAAGTTTCTGTTTCTTTAGCAATCATATAAAATATTTAAGAAACAGTTATGCAATATTATTAAAGCTAGAGATGTAACCAAATTAAATCTACAGAGACCAGGTTGAAGTCGAAAACTATTGCATGCTACATGATCCCATGTTTCTTTTTCCATTTTGCAGAGAAACAACCATTAATTATTAAATGATTGAATTTCCAACAAAGTTTTTGGAAAATAGCTTGTTTTTTTGGTGCATTAATCAAATGGACTTTGAAATGAAAAAAAAAAAAATTGAATGTAAAATGTCATCTAGAAGCTCATTATAGATATTTAACGAAAAAATTTAAATAAAAAAAATTCTCAATAATAAACATCAAATATCACATATTCCAAACACTCTTTTTTATTATTATAATTACTGTATATTATCGTCACTAATCAATATCAAATAAACTCAGATGTGGTAAAATTCTATTAGATGAATGTAAACATGAATGACAGTGACAGTTTGTTCAAATTAAAATTCTAACATATTTTATGTACTTATTTTTATTTTTGATATTGATTTTCTGATTTAAATTTTGAAAAAGTTTTACCGTCCGCTATCATTTTAATTTTAGGTTAATTACGAAATTCTGATTTAAATGGAATAAAGAGAATTAGAGAAAGGAAAACGTCGACGCTGTCTACCACCCATCATCATCGATTCAAACAATACCTACCCTGCACCGACAACATCAACGTTAGACCCAACAGAAATAAAGACTTTTCTGTTTTTTATTTTCTTCTTTGCTTTCGTCCAAGCAAATATTCGAACTCTCACTCACATGAGGTATTTTTTCTCCAGGAAAAAGATGGAAAGTTCCACGTAATTGTATCTAAATGGTGTGTTTCTAAATCATGTCTACTTACCATCTTAGACTTGTAACACCCTTCTAGACTATCATGGTATGAACTTTTTACCCTTTAAAAGTAATAAATTTAATATTAAAGGTTACAATATCATTCTTTATAATTTATTTTTTTAAAAATTTTTTTTAATTTTAATAAAATGATAATATATAATATATTTAATAATAAATAATTTAAATTATATTTTAATAAAATTTATAAATTAATTTTATATTATATATTATCATTTTATTAAACCTAAAAGAAAAAGTTGAGGAGGGAATCAATGTCCTACTCTTTAATAGTAATTTGATCGTTTCGATGTGGTAGTGGTTAGGCGCGAGTACTTTCACAAAAGCGAAGGAATACTACAAGGAGCGAAGAAAAATAGAAGGGATGTTGCCAATGTAAGGATGACATTTATTAATGGTCTGTGAAGACGTACATCAAATCTACATGACACGACCTGCCCAAGGGTAAGAATGTTGGTCCCGAAATGTATTTTAATAGATTAGTCAAATCTCACATGAAATCAAGAACAAATTTGTGTTCTTCTCGGAAGGTAACAGCTTCTTATTCAAAGAAATATTTGATAGATAAATGAGAGGGTATATATTGACTGTTGAGTTTTATACTTGGAGAGAGTTTAAACATTTTCCATACAACATATCTTTTTCTCATACGTTTTATATTTTATAATCTAAGTGAGATACCACACAAGAATTCAATGGAAAGGTGCATTGCACTCGTCAGTATCTAAGATCTTTCATTTCTTTTGTACTTCTATGATTATCGATCTACATCGTGAGCCTTGCTGTGATAAAAGGCCTCAAATTTGGCTTGCTTATCACACTAGACACCCAATTTACTTGACTAAGCTACGATCTTTAGTGGATAAAGTTAGTGGGTGTCTTAAGAGTGCGTTTGGGATAACTCCATTGAGTTACTAATTTATTAGAATAAATGATTCTCCTGCTCGCGGAGTTGGTGAGATTCCTCCAGTTGTTGATTGAAGAAGGCATGAAATAACATAAACGAAGAGAGCAGTCTATAATAAAATACTAAATGGAAATGAAGCACATGAATCCAATAGAAAGAGAAGTAGTACTGTTACAGATACCACACCACTAATGGCGAATACAAATTTTCTTCCAGAAAGTCTATAGATGTCAAAAGTGTAGATTCTTAAAAGCACACAACATTTTTCAATTGTTCCTTACAGAGAACAGCGATTCATATCGAATACTTATTCAAGTTCGTATACTAAATTATGCTCATTGAAACATTTCTTTGGGTATTGGCAGAAGAAAGGAAAAAAAAAGGCATAAATAAAATTGGATCGACATATCCTTGTCGTTGACCGTCGTTCTCGAAGTGGACGGCGAAGATCTCTCCAGCTGCTTGTCTAATGCGTCGTTAATTCGCTTCCGATCAACTGGTCCCAAACCCACTTCCGCCTTGGAAAGAAATAGTTGTATTCTCTTTAGAAAAAAAAAAAAACAGCTTGGCGGCTTAGCACATGCTCTCTCATGCGAGATATTATTTGAGACAAAAACAGGGCAGAGGGAGAGAGAAAGAAATAGATGGGACTAGAATGGAAATAAATATATTTTAAAGTTCCGGCGAGGAGGCCTATAAATCGGCCGTGATAGCTTGGTTTCTTTGCTTTAATAGATGAAGAGAGTTTCTATGCGGTTACTAAGAGATATACGGGGGAGCATGTAGAACGGGCGTATTATTAATAAATTGTGATCCCACTCATGAACAGAGAATATATCAAGTAGGAATATTTTACGGCATAGAGAGAATATAATAAAATTATTTAATTATCAAAAAAATATAATAAAATTATTTAATTATAAGATAATTTAATAAAATTATTTAATTAATAAAAAAATTATATTTTTTAATTTTAACCTATTAAAAATATTTAAACACCTATTAAATACTGATTAATCATTAAATCTTTAAAATACTTTAAATATCTGTTTGAAGCATCAATTTAAGTAACAAATAATCTTGTTTCCTTTAAAAAATAATAAATACTTATTCTTGTTCATAATCAAACAAACCTAGATAACACCACCAAGTATTACTTCTAACATTGCCACAGAAAAAAATAGCATTCAATAGAAAAAAAATAAGTAAAAGAGAATTTTAGACTAAAATATTGGAGATGGCAATATACAATAGTGGAGTTACATGCAATATCATCATTGTACAAATTTCTATTCCTCCGAATTTAATGCAATATTTCTGTGACTGATTTTACAATAATTAACTTCATCAACAAATAGTAGTAATTGAAAACATTATTCATGTCCTTCTAAAGTATTATGGAGAGCATTCTCCTTTTCGCATCATTAATAGGGTCTGCTGGACTATGTATAATTGATGGATGTTTTAAGATTCCAAAACTGTCTCCTTGGGTTTGGGAAAAAAAAATTTCCGGGACATCAGTATATTCCTGGAACTCTTCCCTTGGTAAATTAATGGTTCTAGTATGCGACTTCTTCCATATTGCGCCTGCCGAGAGCTTAAAGCTTTTGAGTAGTCTTTTGAGAGCTGCTTAGTCACCTCCGTTCATTTGTTAAACTCTGTAATTAGCAAGAGTTTCTTCCTGAATGACGGCTTACCCAACTACCAAGTAGTTTTAATGAAAATTCTTATCATTACATAAAAAAAAATGGATAATTTTTTCAGGACTGAAAGTAATTTATAGGTAATAAGAATATAAATGCAAATAACATAAATCTGATGTGTTATAACATGCAAGGATTTCTATAAATACGTAATTCTACATGCCAATCTTCATATCAATTCCTGACAACTGACATGTATCTAAATACGAAAACAGTATAAATTCAATTATACCAAACAAGGAAACACATATAAATTTGAAGCACTTGTAGGAAACCAAATGTACCGAAAACTTGAAAAGTTTCTCTCTCTCAAATCTTTATTCGGTATGATAATCAAGCTGCAGTATCAAAGAGACGTTTAGAGATGATCAATGATCAGGTATGTATTGTCTGTTTATCAATGATTAGTATGCCATTGCTCATATGCATTCCTCTCATACCATAACCCAAAAGATATTCATATATAGAAGGAAATGTAATTGTTTGGTGTCATCCAACAAATGGAAGTGATAGCAAAATTCCAGACAACAGTCATACCCTTTTTCTCAATGAAAGTATCGAAACCTTCATTCAGATCGGTTCAAACATCTTCACTGAATGAGATGCTTCAAAAGCCTTTAAAAATGTGAAATCAAGTGCATGGGCATAAGCTTTGATATCCGCGTCTTTGATCATGGTTGTCTTCGTATTCTTCTCCGAAGATATCCACCTCTTGTTCAGGGAAATCCATTGCTGTTTTACGCTCTGTATTTTAGTGAAAGAGTGAGAGGATACTGAGTTTTATCCTTCTATATGAGATGCCACGGATGATCAATAAGCTCTGGGGTCTTGTCTGGTAGGCGATGCGAAACGATGAGTGGACTTGGATTGTACGATACTGATGCGCATTTGCCTTTTGTACCTTTTCGTGCAATGGCCGAATAAAACAGGTTTGGATATTGTATTGACAATTATTAAGCGTGCTCGCACTCTGGTGAGAGTGGCCAATTAATTATTAATTAAATTGAAGTCAATGATTCTCCTGCTTGCAGAGATTGGTGAAAATTTTTTACTGACACTAATAAAACATGAAAAATAACAGAATACTCTCCGAAACAACAAAAGAGCAGGCGTTTATTTACCAAGAAGATTCGATTTACAATGGGATCAGAATAGATAGAAAGTGAGCATATAAATCCCACAGAAACATAAATAGTCGTGCTACACGTGCTAAAGAATTAATTGCAGTTACAAATTATTCCAATATGTATATGTTGACTCTTTGGAACCCTTACACATACTTTATACTTCCCATCAAGTGTTCCTTCGTAACAACGAGGACTCGTATGAAATATTTGTCGTGTAAAATTAGGCTGCGTTGGAACCGTTTGTTGGAGAACCTGTAGGTAGGTTTCCAGTTCCATTCAGCTCTGGCGAGGCGTCAGCTTGTACAATTCCATCAACGGGTTGTGGTTGAAGTAGTACTGGAGAAGGAGATGGTGGATGCTGTGGGGTAAAATTGATGGTAAGTGGTGGGAATGATCGTAATGAGTGAAGGAGCCAACGAAGAAAACGCTTAAGCAGATTAAAAAGCATTCCGTGGAATGGAGATGTGATAATGACAAGGAAGTAGATAACCCAGAAGAGTGACGGCGGAAACATAATGGAGGCTAACAACAAGATGGCGACAGGAGCTGAGAAATAATGGGGTTCAAAGCGGATTTTCATGGCGTTGATAAAAAGCTTGATAGAAGTGAAGAGGAGTAACACGAAGACGAGAAGAAGAAGCAGGGCAGTGATGATTAGAATGGGATACTGAAGAATTTCAAAGCCGATTGGGCGAGGTTTTAAGAATAGCAACAGCAGGTTAACCAGAGGTGGGAAGCCATATCTCAAATCGATGGAGTTCTCCATTGATGTTTCTCAGGCTCAATGCAATTTACACAGAGCTTGGAAGGCTGATCAATTTATAGGATGGTGTGCGTCAACTTAGCGGTGGCAGAATATACTTATTTTGGACCTCGTTTAAGTCGTTTACTTGGAGGCGCACGACACTTCTAAGGTGGGATAAAATGTGAAGGAAAAAAAAAATTAATTATCCTATTTTGAACCTCGTTTTCGTCGTTTTCGATTTTCCTAAATCCTATTTGTTCTATCATATTCTTGGAAGCACACAACGCTTTGAAAGTGGTGTATCAAGTGGTCTTGGTTATACCACACCACTAATGACAACTGCATTGTATCTTCCAAAATGTGTTAAAGTCGTATTTTTGTCTGGTCGCAAGAGAATAGTTCCCCATTTTTCAGTAGCTCTCAAGTTTCACGTCACCTCGACGCTGGACTCGTCTTTTTCTAGCCTAGTCTATGAACTCAATTTTATTTGGACACGTCACATTTTCTCTAAATTTTGTTAATCTAAAAATAATAAATATTTTCATTAAACAAAATAGGATCGTATGTTATATTAGAAGAGGTCTAGTTTGTGTTATGCATTATTTGTTCTTATGAGTTAATTTGTTTTAAATTGGGATTTAGAGTGTTGTCATACAGTCTAATTTTACTATTCATAAAGATCTTAGTGTTGTATTTTTTAAAACTATTAAAACAAATGTGCATTTTTCCCAAATATTGGGGGTTGAGCAGAGCAGTCTTTGTTCATATATTCTTTACGTATTTTCCATTCTCTTCTTATTTTTATTTATCAAAATAAATAATTATTTATTTTGAAATTACTAATTTTATTCAATTAGTGATTTAAGAAAATACATTAACATAATAATACCCCAAAAAAAAAAAGGCACTCAATAGAAGATTTATTTTACAACCGGAAGCTTTTAATAAGAACTAGAAAGAGATCCATAGGCATAAACTCCGGCTTTTTCATGTGGATAAAATTTTTATTTATCCAAAATAAGGACGTCTATAAATTCGTAATTCTACATGCGAAAAAGAGCTCATGGGCAGAAATCAGCATAAGATTTTTACCCATAATATTAGCATCTCCTAAATGCCGCGATTCAACAGTCACTAAAGATTGGTCAAGACATTCAGGGTAGAGAATTAAACACCGTCTTACCCAGGACTAAAATTTCACGATTAGTTAAAGATCTTCACTGAAAACACCAAAGAATATTAAACTAATTAAATCAAACATCCAGAGATAGCAATTACCTGGTTAAGGTTGTCACTGAAAGTCTATAAAGAAAACAAATGGAGAAGGAAAATATTAGTTTATTACCTTCATAAACGCCCGGTAGACATACAAGAACTCGAGCTATTAACCACATTTTATACCACAAAATGCATGTTCTGAAGCGGGATACATTTGTCTCTTATGCATGCAAGCAAGTCACCCAATCACTCAGAGCCTAATTTTGGTTCACAGAAGGAAAAACAAGATACCCTTGCTCATATGCATTAACTCTCGTACCATAACCCAAAAGAAATTCATATATAGAAGGAAACATAATTGCTTTTGTATCATCCCAATACAACTGGAAGTGATTGCCAAATCACAGACAACAGGCATACCTTTTTTTTCTCAATAAAAGTAAGCCTTCATTTACATCGGTTCAACAAGTTTTCTCCATAAACAAATATAATTTATCTTGACAATGTGATTACCTCTTGGAAAGCAACAATTTTTCTTGACATTGTTTATTCACTCCTGACGACCGTCTCAAAATTTTGAGCCATGGAGGATAAGGGCCACGTTGAGGAAGAAGGCCTGGTCCTCCTCTATCATTTTGCCATCGACCACGTCCGAAACCTACTCTACCACCATGGTTGTTATTATTGCGCACGACACGCAGCACTGCGAATGATAGTCTGAGGAAATACTATTAATATTTGTGGAGGGAAACAGCAATACTTATGAAATAAAATAATAGGTACAAAAGCGAACAACAATTTCATGGAAGTACAGAATTAGCACTCTTTTACACAAACATATGAAACTTTTAGGGAATATCAAACAATTTGTCTATTCCCTCTCTTTACACATTTTATCCATCAGTATGTTGCTTAATCAGAAGTTCAGTGCCCTTAATATGACAAGCAAACAAACCAACACCTGAACCAGAGAATCCTTAACAATACAATCTCAACACCACCTCAAAGCCAATAAGGTAATTTGTTCTTTTACAGACCACCACACATTACAAAATTAACATGTAAAAAATCAACAAATTACACAAAGCCCATGAGAGAAATCTTATGCAAAATAAAATGGAACGGCTTAAAATCCACTAATTAACCAAAAAGAGCCAAGCAGAAAATGAAGAACCAACAAAAAGGTAGAAGAAATAAAAAAAAATTGATTATTACCAGGAATAGGGTAAGGACTAATTGCAATGGTTTTACAATAATCTTCATTGTCAGACCCAAATAGATCTTTCTCATCGTCTTCAGAAAAACCCCTATTAATTGTTGCTAGTCATATAATTAACATTCTCTACTTCTTCTCCATTATCCTCTTCTCTGCTTCTTGCACTTCCGCGGGCACTGCTGGTGTTGGATGAAGGAGATGCCGACGTGAAGACGATCGTGGTGATGTTTTCTGGTAAGTGTGCATCTGGAATTTCTCACTTATTATCAATTAAATTAAACCCAATGATTCATTATCCTGCTTGCAGAATTGTGAAAATTGTTTAACAATTAAAGAAAACATGAAAAATAACAGAATACACTCGGAAACAACAAAAGAGCAGCCTTCTATTTCACAATCGGATCAGAATAGATGGAAAGTGTAGCACATAAATCCCACACACACATATACGCGCACTAAATTATCAAAACAGACTATATATATATATATATATATATATATATATATTGTTTTTATTGACCCATAACAATCTACATAGTTGTCACTCAAGTTTCCTTAGCAAGAACCAAAATTCGTATGAAATATTAACGATGCATAATTTGGCTCCATTCAGTCCATTTCTTGGATTGGAGATTCTGTAGGTTGGCCTGCTGCGGATCCGTTGACGTCTTGCATGGCATCTACGAAAATTTCAGCAAGTCGTGGTTGGAGTAGTGCTGGGGCAGGAGATGGTACTGGGAATGATCGAAGAGAGCGAAGGAGCGGCAAAGAAAATGCCTAAGCAGATTAAAAAGCATTCCATGGAATGGTGATGTAATTGTGAGAAGGGAGTAGATAACCCAAAATAGTGATGGCGGAAACTTAATGGAGGCAGTCAACAAGATGGCAACAGTAGCTGAGAAATGACAAGGTTCAAAGAGGATTTTCATGTCGTTGAAAGAAATCTTGATTGAAGTGAAGAGGAGTTGTAATACGAAGACGAGAAGAACAAGCAGGGCAGTCAAGACAAGCATGGGATACTGAAGAAGATGGTCAAGGTCGATTGGGCGAGGTTCTAAGTATAGCAAGAGAAGGTTAATCGGGGTGGGAAGGCATATCTCAAATCGACGCAGCTCTCCATGGATGCTTTTCTACTCAATACAGTGGCTAAAGAGCACGTAAGCACGGATGCTCTAAGAAAGGATCGATGCGAAGTTGATATAGGCCATAGTTGGTTACTGGACCACGTTCTCATGGAACGTGAGGTTTATATGGTACAAATAAAGCATTTTTTCAATTCATCTTCTCTCCTTCAATTTATTATGAATAATGATATTTGCTCTGCACCAAGACACCCTCTACATATAACGACAAAAAAAATTGTCGTTTTTGTCTCACAAAAATTGAAAAGCTTTTCTAGCAATCACAAACTACCATGCTTGCTTTTCCAAAAAGTGGGTCTCTTTTTAGCAGTTATACTCTACATTACCCACCAACCCAGTTACTCAAATTCATAGTAAAGCTATTGCAAAATGAATCATTGTCCAAATTCTATTTAGATATGTCTATCAGAGAATAAAACTGATGAAAGACAAAATTATTTCTTTAAATTCCAACCAACTTCCCACAAAAAAAAAAAAGAAAAGTTTTTATAGAATAAATGAATGCCGATGAAATCGACGTAGATCTTCAATTTTCGAAATCGTTTTATAATCCTTGATAGTTGGGATTCACTGCCGTGAGGGCTGCAGCATGGGGCACTGTGGTGGTAGGGCTGCGGCTCTAATGGGTTTGATGCCCTGGAAAATTTGATGGATTGTGGAGAGACAGATTTTGTTGAGTTAAGAATCGAGAAGCTTTTCGATTCTTGTGAGCAAAACGGCAATATTTCTGCCGTTCTGTGCTGAGAACGTGCTGATGCGGTGCAAATATCATTACTCAATTTATTATCAACTTCATCTTCTCTCCTATTTTCTCCCTCTTCCTTGCCATCTCTCAGCATTATTGTTTCCCATCTCCTACCCCACGCAGATAAATTATTAATAGCAATTTGAACTCTGGTTTGTTTCCCTGTCATCATTCTCCTTTCCAATTTGGGAGAATCTAACAAAGATTTACTATAAAACCAAGTCCTGCCATATTCGAATTAAATATTCGGAAGCCAATTTTTCTCATAACCATTTTCTTATCACTTGCCCACCTTAACACAAAGTAAAAAGACAATCATTAGTTAATGGAAGATTACCATTTTAGTTTCCTAACCTCCACTTACAAAAAAAACAAGGGAAATATGCGCTAAGTTATGCATAATTACTATTAAGTGAAATTATGAAACATTTAACGGGAGGTGTAAGATAATTCTTCATACATTTTTAATGAATCATCTTCTAATTATGCATATTTACTATTAAGTGAGATTATGCAAGGAAAGGAAGCCTTATGCTTGGCGATGTTCTTGGTGGCCCCATCCCATATGTAAACCAATAGTTTCACATCATCTCAACTTTGGACTGTGTCTCTTTCTTCCCCCAGTCTATAAACTTAATTACTATTTGAAAGTATCTGCAATTTTTTAATCTAAAAATAATAAAATATTATCATTAAACACAATAATAAAATAATAATCTTCAATGCGGCAAATAAAGACAAGATGCAGGTAAATTTTGGGGGCATCCAAAGGTGATCTCCAATGCGAGAAGAAGGTGGTAGCTGGACTAATGGGGAGAGAGGCAAATCAATCGAATAACAATGGATCTTTTACATTAAAGTAATACTTTGTCCTAATATGCTTGTGTTCGAACTGAACATAACTTCAATTAGTAGAAATCTCTTTTATTCTCTCTACTCCCTAAAAGTCTCTAATACTGTAATAAATCTGCAGTTACAATTTGGAATTAACGTATTTCTCTCTATCTGCAACAATGGCATATAATATTTGTTAATTTGCCGAGTTTATACAGTACCACCGATGCATAACAATCTTCCTTCTCAGTCTCATCCATTCATTCATAAATCATAATCATAGAGCTGGGCTAACATTAACACAACGGTGCTTCGTGAATTGTGATATAATACTAGGTAAAAAAGCAAACAACAATTGCATGCAAGTACAGCTCTTTAACACGAAACTTTTGGAACATTCTGGCAATATCGAACAAATACTATATTCCATGTCTTTACGCAGTTTATCCATCAATATGCTGCTTAATCAGGAGTTCGCTACCCTTAATATAACAAGCAAATCCCAACACAAACCACTCGAGNAATCAGGAGTTCGCTACCCTTAATATAACAAGCAAATCCCAACACAAACCACTCGAGTAATCCATTCTCTAAACAAGATCGAAAAACCTTGGAAACAACACATATTACAAATTAACATGTAAAAAATCAACAAAT